>JABJUM010000077.1:0-304098 GCA_016169955.1 Phytophthora vignae f. sp. vignae | reverse complement strand
CGAACTCGGCTCCGTTCCGGCTTGGTTGAACTCGGCTTCACGACATCTCGGTGTCAAACAACTTCCACCCCGAGAGCATTGTCTCGCTTCAACTCGGCTATGCTCGAACGCATCTCGACTTCAGCTTGACTGTGGGTCAACTCAGTTGGTGCTGACCTCGGCTGCACTTGTACCTGATCCCGATTCAGCTCGGATTCGAGACAATCACGTGCTGCAATTCGACTAGGCGCCACTGGATCCCCATGTTCTGTGGCTCTGCCACGAATCAACCCCGGCCAAACTCGACTTCATGTTCACCTGGACTGGGTTCCGCTTCAACTTAGCCTAGTTCAGCAAGGTGATAGGCAAGATCGGCTGAGCGAACGACACAGCTGGCTGCCTTACCAGCTCAGTCCCTTCGCGGAGGTATCAGCGCTTTGAAGGGGTGTTTCACTCGGCTATGATCGATCCCTGACCCAAGCTCTGCTCATGCTGGCTCAATGCGAATAAGACCGCGACCGCGTGGAATCCATTCCTCTTCAGTCCAGCTTTGGGTGTTGGATACACTTTTGCGACGCCGTGACTCGGCGGTTTCACCGATTCGGCTTCAGGCTGACCGCAGTTGAACTCGGCGGTAGCCCTACGTCGGATCGATTGAAGTCAGAGTCCATCTTCAAACCAGTATCTGCTTCTGCGCAGCTACGGATCAACTCGGCTTCCTTCGAGATCGCTGGTACACTGACATTCTCGGCTATGCGCCTGCCCAGCCTGCCTCCGCTGAGCTCTGCTCAAGTCCAGCTTTGCTTGCAACTTCGGTTTGTTCACCTCGACCGCGCATCGACCGACTCGGCTAGTCGCCTCTCGGCAAACTTGGTGCGATTACGGCCTCACTGGAAAATCGTGCGAGCTCGACTTCGCTTCGGCTTTCCTGCTTGAGCGTGGCCCCATGCCCGCACAGCTTCGCGTCAGCACACCTGCGTTCCAACTCAGCTTGAGCGCACAACGGGAAGATCGTTCACCGATTGGTCGGAGGCCTTGGCGGTCGAACCCAAGGGTGTCAATCGTACCGCCGCAAATTATACACAGTGCCCCAGTTCGTAGCGTGTTCACGGACCCAGTGATGAGTCGACACAGCTTCGGCATCGACGGCGACTCGCTCAATCTGTGCAGACGCACCGTCACCTCCCTCAACGTCTTCACTGGGTCATCATCAACCCGCTGGGCTCAATCGCTTAGCTCGGCAACTCGGCTGAGACTCGATCCGAGATGCGAATTCCATCGGCTTGGTGGCTGTGGCGACCGCGCCGACTCCAACGCTACCCGGCGAATGGGCTTCATGCTTTCCAGCTCCATCTTCGCTCACTCCATTTCGATATCATGTAATTCATATAATCCATACAGTTGACGCGTATCATTCTTCGACTCGACCCAGCCTGCTGGTCTTCACTGAGTCGGCGGGGTCATCATTTTGGTGCAATAGCCTTAGACCTCATCTGCAACTTGCACCATTTGCAGACGGGTTTCCAATTCCTTCGATTGCCCCTAGTCGTGTGGAAAGGTTCCCCGAGACGTTTCGGCATCGAATCCAAACTCGGGCATTTCGCGGCTCGATGCCCCGTCGCTCGTTGTATCAAGGTCGGACGGTCCCCTGAGCGACGTCTTGACTGTCCGTCGGTCCGCATCGTCACCGAGCTCGGCTGCGAGGTTTTGTGGGCTCGTCGAGGTTCCTCCATGCGCCCAACATGCAGAGAGAACTCAGCTATCCCGCTGAGCAACTCGGCTTTCTTCAATTCACATCTCCAATATCCCCATCTCTTCTTCGGTCTTGGGTACTGTCCGTCGCCAAACCGTAACGGTTGGGACCACTTTCCATCGTCATTTCGGCGATCCTTCCGCCAGCTGAGTTCAGCTTCGTGAGAATCGAACCCCCAGCCGTCGCTGGGCTGGCCCAGCTTGGCGACAATCTTCCCTTGACCATCTTGCTCAGTACTCGAAACTTGGTTGACTTGGTACCAACGAAAACAAACCACCCTGCTCCCGGTCGCGGCACCAGTTGTGGTGTAGTAGCACGCACAAAATCGTCAGATGTGGCACTCTAGCTACAAACACAACAAGTCGGGCCCTTGTTGGCCTGCGCTGAGATGTCCCCCAGCGGTTCGGCCCTTCCGGGACAGTGGTGGCTCGTTCTCGCCGAGACCAAGTACCCCAAGCCAGTCAACCTCGGCAGCCAGCTGAGTTACCTGACTCCGGAATTAGAAATCCCGTGCCCTCCACCAAAGGATGGACGACGGCGCACGGAGCGGTTTTACGGGTCGCCGAGAGCAAAGGCTTCTCGACTCAGCAATCAGTGCCCGGGACGTACGGGAACACCGGCTCGCAGCGGTGGCGAGACTTTTCCTTCGCGCTTGGCGAGACACACGCCCAACCCAGGCCGACCTTATCTCTTGGCGCTACCAGCCGAGTACCCTACAAGCTATGCCTCTCAGGTACCGGCGGCAGACATAATCCGGCCCCGTGCAGGGACTTACCGGAACGTGTACACGTGTTGTGGGCCTAGAAAATTCTGCTCTGTTGTTGGTTATCTCTGTCGGGTGCCCTGAAGGGGCGCCTCCACTATTCCTAAGCTCCTATACAAATATCTGATGAAAGTGGGCGGTTTTGGATCTCGGCCGACCCTTCGCTGAGCTCGGCGACGCTTGAGCTCGGTCGATCCGGATAAGCTGTCCGGATAATCCTTCGAACTCGGCTGAGCCGGATAAAGTGTCCGGATAACACAGTGAACTCGGCGGAGCGACCCTTGGACTCGACTGGGCGACTCCCGGACTCCATCGGACCCGGTTACTGTATCGGGACGGTACGCGGTACCGTTTAGCCGAGCTCGGCGGCTTGAACTCCCCATGATCTCGGCGGCTTGAACTCCCCATGATCTCGGCTGAGCGTGTCCAGGGTCTTCCTGAACTCGACTCGCTCTTCACCACTGGGCCTGCCCCGTGTCACCATGTCGGGGCCAGTGTGCCTGAGTCTCGGACGCCATCAGCCGAGTTCAATCCATCAGCACATTCTTGTCCGCTGAGCTCGGCGGACGGTCATCCCGCCGAGTAGTACGTGGCTTCTGGTACGTTGTTCCACTGCGGCCTTGGAGTGTGACAAAAAAACTTGATGTTCCCTACACCACACAACTCTTGGCGCCGCCAAGGAAACTCTCGGTCAAAGCACGATAAGCTCCCCGACAGGCATCCACACGCAGCCGAGCGTGTCCAGGCACTACAATAAGCTAGCTACACTTACCGAGTCGGACTTGACCCTTGTTGGCTTTGGGGGAAGACTGTCTTTTTATTACTGAGTTTTATGAGGCCCAGGGGCCTCGTTCTGGTCATACTATGATGAGTCCTATGTCCCTATACAAATATCTAGTGTGAACGATCGCAATAAGGTGATTCCGGACACATCAAATGACGACCGCGGCCACACTAATAAGTGCGGTCGAAGTACGCAACTAAATTCATCTGTACCTAAAAGTGGGTACCACGAAGCCTCGTTCGGGGTTCTATTAGGACCCGACGAGGCTCCGGCTACTGACTGTCACTCCAACGAGGATAATGCCGTTATCCAATCAGAAGCAGCCATCTCCGTCTCTCGCTGGGCCTACCCTTGATTACCCTTGGTTGAACTTGGTTGTTGGGCCGGCGGGTCGACACCGTTGGAAACAGTCATTTTCCAACACCACACTTCGGGCTGCGGTCAAGTCTGGCAACCTATCGCTGACTAAGGCCGATCTAGCTGGCTCTGGAGCAACGCTCCATCTGCATCCTGAAAGCTATGACAAGGTCATGCGTGCTAAGAAGGCTGGTAGAGGCTCTCGTATGAAGATCACCCAGCACGAGATTCAGTATCCAATGGAGGTCAAGAGCGGCTCTGATATGCATGGCGCGAGTATTTGGAGCAAGGTGTGGAGCACACTTAAAAGTGCTTGGAAGCCCGTAATCAAGCCCGCTCTATCAGCTGCCGCGGATGGTCTCGCTACGATGGGATCGGCATAAGTAGCCAGTCATGGCAAGGATCCTGCTCTTGTAGGCGTCGCGAGAGGTGCTCTGAAGCGCTTTACGGGCATCGGCATTGCTGAGGAGGCTAAACCCACTCGTCGCGGCCATCCAGCGAAGGGGTCGGCTGAGATGAAGGCAAAGATGTCTCGCCTTCGCGCGATGCGCGGCAAGAAGAGCTCTGGAGTCTCCTTTCGGCTATCTTAGTTAAAAAATATAATTCAATACTCTACTTTTTTTGTCGCATGATCATACTGATCAGCATATTGGTATCATTGAGCTTAGCGAATCGTCCTTCTTGATCAACGATCGTTAGCGTGATGCTAGCGTATGATCCATTGGGAACATCGACCCAACAGAATTCATTTGGCTGATAGCTCATGAGCTGACCAATAGTGGTTCCGGCGGTATTGAATGTGGTCAGAATGTCATCACGAATGCAATACGGATTGCTCACTAATGAACATCGTAGCTGATAGCTCGATACACGATTGATCTGGGGTGGGATCGGAGATAGAACAGATTGGAGCGTGTATAGGCTCTGAGATGGAGTCGTCCCAGTTTGAAACCAATAATTTTACCGAATTCCTCGTTGTCGGTGACCAATTTGGTACATAGCTGAAACCAAGCAGCAAACCGCTTCCGCTGCTCGAGTAGAGTCCAGACGGCGGGCGTGTCCATCCCGCGGGGAGGCTCGTAGGAACCGGCGAGGGATCCACTTGGCAACTATAGTACGTAGGATTCTCGCTAATATTGACGTAAAACACGTTTTCTGAATCAGCATTGATAAAATATTCTCCTGCGCTGATAGTCGCTGATTGCGTAGCTGCGTTGATTGCTGAATATGAATAGTATCCGCTCGGAAGTACGATTGATACGGTACTGTATACGTTTCCAGTGGGCATTGAGATCTTGAACGAGTTGTTTCTATAAGCGGACGAGTCAATGTTGAACTGACTATTGTACATGTTGATTTTAAGTGGATAGTAAGCTCACTATTAACAAACTCAACGCTGCTGCCGGGAAATTCATATCTAAGGGTATAGCCGTAGCCGTTAGAACACCGATGTGCTGCGATTATAGAGTGATAATGCTCGACATCTTGGTTTATAATTAATTATTGAAAGTAATTGGCTTTTCGTTGAAATTATATCTGAGCAGCGATCGTACATTATCGACCGTCAAATACTGTCCTTTCTCTCTAGTGTCCTCGTTGTATACTCTAATCAACTTCTCAAGCGTTAAACCAGGAATTGGGAAATCAGCAATCACCATTTTTAAATCTCGCATGCTATTAGCCTTGAGAATCCACAGATATTCTGAGTTCAAACGAATAAGCTTGTCGGTGGCGAACCATGAATGAGTCAGAAACATGGTTGATAGTCGCTTGTGTCTACCACGGATGAAGTAATGGGGAAAAAAATATTTTTTCGGAGCTTCTTGTCGCTTGAATAGTCATCTATAACAACCAATTGAATGCCTCCTCGAGGGTCTTTCTGGATATCATCGACGCTAGGAGGCGCCGATGGATCATGCACCGTAATATGAACCGCTAGCTTGTCTTTCGTATAATTGTAAAGCTCTTGATCTGGGTTGCGTGCGATGATGTCTTGAAATGGCTGATAGTCTATATCTCAGCAAAACTGACTATAGAATGAGCTACCTATCGAGTATCACGATGGAAACAGCATCTCCGATGAGTGCGCTAGTCTTGGATTCGCGATATCACAGGCATCAATTAAATTAGTTGTAGTTCTTTGAAGCTGAACGGCTTTAGTGTTGATCTGGGCAGTCTATCGCTACTAAGTGCTAACCCAGGAACGGCAAGCAATAATAAAGCTCTTTTCGTAGGATCTAGCGATCAAATCGGAGGGTTGTCATCGCTTACGGCTACTAATCTTACAGGCACTCTACCAACCGCATCGCAACCTATATATCACATCAGTTGGTACTCTCGCAAATCTAACCGTTTCCTGAGGCATCTCAGGTACGCTACAAACCGCGGCTCAGCCTAATATTACATCGATTGGCAATCTAGCATCGCTGGTTGGAACATTAGGATCTCTCGTCATCGACAGCGTTTTCGCGAAAGGATTAGCTGTTCAAAATACTAGCGCGACAAGCGCAGCAAGTATCAATCTCGTAAGCTATTTATTATCAGATGGAACAAAGCGTTCGTGGATCGGCTAATGCAACAACACCGAATTGCTACTTCTGGCGATATGCTGTCTCAGATCGGTTGCTGATGGATATCAACGGCAATCTGGCTATTAGTCAAGCTAGTATCAATACTAGCTACAAACTGGATGTAGCCGTAGCTATTCGCGGAACGTCTTTCGTACAAGGCTCTACGACTTATAATCTAGCATTGATTCCTAGGCTATCGTTGACTACTCTAGGTACTGTAGAAGCAAGCAAAGCGCTTGTTGCCGATGCTAGTTATGGCATCACTGGTTTTTTGAGATCACTCACGCTAGTTGGATCAGGTCTTTCGAAGAGTCTCGTGATTCAAAATGATACGACAACCTCATCAGCGTCTTTGAACATTGTAAGCACATATCAAATGGAGCAAGGCGTTCGTGGATCTTGTAACTCAACTAACCCAAATTGCTACTTCTGGCGATACGCTCTCTCAGACCGTCTCATGATGGATATCAATGGTAACATCAATATCGGAGGCTCTTCTATTAATACATCGTACAAGCTTGATATCGCTGGAGCGCTGAACTGTTCTAGCCTAACTATCGGAGGAGTCTCTATCTCTCCGCAAGCAAATATTTTGGAAATTACACCCGGAACCACATTCACAAGCACGACGCGTGCATCTCAATCTCTGTATCAGAAACAAATCAAATACTACTGGCAGTCAGTCTGGTATAGCATTCAGTATTGATTACGTCGATCTTGCCATGATAACGCCGTCTGTGAATCTCTATTACACGCGAACGGCTACTACTACTCAGGCGGGATTGGCTAACTTCGCGATATCGACCCGAAGCGGAGGAAATTGGCTCTCCCCAATGAATGAACGCATGCTTATCACTCAGGCTGGCTATATCAGATTTGGTAGCTCTTCAAGAACGGCTGAGATTGATATTACTTCTAGCGCGAATCTACTAAGCGGATCTTGGCAACGCGCTATGCATATTCAGAACGACGCTTGTACACCGATCGAATTCGAGGTTCAGATATATAACGATGTCGCAGGGGCACCTATGGCACCGCTATAGGCAACATCACAAGCGACCCGATCAGATTCATGATCGGCAATAGCACGAAGATGTATCTAAACGACAGCAGACGCCTTGGTATTGGAATCACATCACCTGAAGGCGATCTTCACGCCTCTGGAGCCATCTGGAGGAACTATGTGTTTCATTGCAAATCGAGCTCTGTTTCCCGATGTATCGATGGGCAACCACTACTACCTCGTACTGTTGTATTGGCAACCACACTTCGAATCCAGCAGCCATTCGACTAGCGCTTTGTCATGGAAATTTGGCGTATACCAACGCGTCCGACCGCCGCTTAAAAACGGATATAGAGGACCTCTCGTATGGTTTAGAGACTGTACTGGCTCTAAGACCTCGTAGTTGCAATTGGATTAGCACAGGAGTCAAAGCTATCGCGCTGATAGGATAGCCCAGGAGGTCGCTCCGTTAGTGCAAGAACCAGTGTATACTAGCCGAGCGCCGCCGCTACGCGGCGGGAGGTTTTGTGGTTAGTTGCAGTAGTAAGGGCCGCCCACCTCCGCTTCGCTCCGGTGGGCTTTTATTCACTTCAAATGTTATTACTTTCCATTGTGTACATGTAATTTTTTTTATACCGCTGTGAGCTACTATCAGCGGAGTGATGTGGCTGGTATCAGCTTAAATATCTATTCCCCGTCAAGCGTTACTATGAGTAGATGCATGTTTTAGGGTAAAAGATTATCTATTGTACGGTCCTGTGCTGGAATCCGTGTCTAACCTGTCACAACTATTTATCCCGAATTACAGAGTATCCGCACAGTATATATCTAACAATCTGTGTTTACTGTGAATTTAGTAGAAATAAACATGAGCAATATGTCACGGTAGGGTAGATCAATCTGGTGTTGTTATCTTCGGTGTGCTCACACAAGTCTATGTCCTACGTGTTGTTTAGTCAGTTTATCATCCCCCGTAACTCTCTGTTTTAGTTCGTAGGCTATAACACCTTCATTCTACATTGGACTATAAGCCCCAGCAACAATCAAAGTATGGGGTTCGCTATTCCTGTACTAAGCATTACATGAAGTGCTTGTGTTCTTATATAAACACCGAGTAGACATGACAACATCGTTTTAGCATTTCGTATTTTCAACCAAATATACCTGCGGGCTGCGCTTACAACTACGCGGTCTACTTCCAAAGTCATTATTTTAGGCATGGCTATCGGTTTACTATCGGTTTATTAATCTTGTACGCGCGAGTATTGGCACTTGAGTGTACCACCTGCATTGAAGTAGGCAAGATATAGAGAATTCGCACTCGTAAACTATAAAATTCACGTTTGTCCTATGCTAATTCTGTGTCCTGCACGTATTCGTCCAATACCACGGTTAGAGAAGAGTACTCAGCGTAATAAACTGTAATAAAAGGCCTCCACTCAGTGAATATAATCTACTACCCCACTATGGCATTATCGCTGCATACTGTACCGTAACGATATACGAAACGCGTTGAAGCAAGTGAAGTAAAATGTCCTCCCAAGATGAACGCAGATGTAGCTATAATATATCCATCCCTAAAGTATTCAAGTAAAAGTATACTGCGCATGTTCGAGACGCCTTACTTGCGCTGCATCAACTGCTACACGTTCGCTACGTGTACTCACACAACTGTCTACTCCTATCGCTAACTATGCGCTTCTATCGCTAATTACTTGCTACCATCGCTAAGTATGCGCTGTTATCCCTTACTATTTGTTTATATTAAACCAAGCTCACTGCATCGCTATTATACTTAGCCGTAAGGCAGACCCAGCTATCGCTGCCACAACGTACCCCATACTTACCTTGCCATTACTATCGCTAATACTACGCAGTGAGCTCACTGATATCGAAAGGGTCGCTAATAATATTATTTAACCAACCGGCGACATTATCGTCCCCGTTCCGCTCGCCTCGTCGGCTCGCTGCACTACTCGCAGTGTTATTAGTTACTGTAGAGCTGGGCGGCCCTGCGGCTCGCTAGGTTGCACGCGGGTGCCGCCTTCGCAGCTTGGGTGGGGCCGCCTGCGGCGTCCAAGACCCATTAAGTACGATGTGTGGACCACCTCTATTATGTGGACAGGGGCTTCACACGGACGTACGTACATACACACTGGACGGTCTCTGTAGTAGCTGTTTGAGACTAGCCGAGCGCCGCCGCTACGCGGCGGGAGGTTTTGTGGTTAGTTGCAGTAGTAAGGGCCGCCCACCTCCGCTTCGCTCCGGTGGGCTTTTATTCACTTCAAATGTTATTACTTTCCATTGTGTACATGTAATTTTTTTTATACCGCTGTGAGCTACTATCAGCGGAGTGATGTGGCTGGTATCAGCTTAAATATCTATTCCCCGTCAAGCGTTACTATGAGTAGATGCATGTTTTAGGGTAAAAGATTATCTATTGTACGGTCCTGTGCTGGAATCCGTGTCTAACCTGTCACAACTATTTATCCCGAATTACAGAGTATCCGCACAGTATATATCTAACAATCTGTGTTTACTGTGAATTTAGTAGAAATAAACATGAGCAATATGTCACGGTAGGGTAGATCAATCTGGTGTTGTTATCTTCGGTGTGCTCACACAAGTCTATGTCCTACGTGTTGTTTAGTCAGTTTATCATCCCCCGTAACTCTCTGTTTTAGTTCGTAGGCTATAACACCTTCATTCTACATTGGACTATAAGCCCCAGCAACAATCAAAGTATGGGGTTCGCTATTCCTGTACTAAGCATTACATGAAGTGCTTGTGTTCTTATATAAACACCGAGTAGACATGACAACATCGTTTTAGCATTTCGTATTTTCAACCAAATATACCTGCGGGCTGCGCTTACAACTACGCGGTCTACTTCCAAAGTCATTATTTTAGGCATGGCTATCGGTTTACTATCGGTTTATTAATCTTGTACGCGCGAGTATTGGCACTTGAGTGTACCACCTGCATTGAAGTAGGCAAGATATAGAGAATTCGCACTCGTAAACTATAAAATTCACGTTTGTCCTATGCTAATTCTGTGTCCTGCACGTATTCGTCCAATACCACGGTTAGAGAAGAGTACTCAGCGTAATAAACTGTAATAAAAGGCCTCCACTCAGTGAATATAATCTACTACCCCACTATGGCATTATCGCTGCATACTGTACCGTAACGATATACGAAACGCGTTGAAGCAAGTGAAGTAAAATGTCCTCCCAAGATGAACGCAGATGTAGCTATAATATATCCATCCCTAAAGTATTCAAGTAAAAGTATACTGCGCATGTTCGAGACGCCTTACTTGCGCTGCATCAACTGCTACACGTTCGCTACGTGTACTCACACAACTGTCTACTCCTATCGCTAACTATGCGCTTCTATCGCTAATTACTTGCTACCATCGCTAAGTATGCGCTGTTATCCCTTACTATTTGTTTATATTAAACCAAGCTCACTGCATCGCTATTATACTTAGCCGTAAGGCAGACCCAGCTATCGCTGCCACAACGTACCCCATACTTACCTTGCCATTACTATCGCTAATACTACGCAGTGAGCTCACTGATATCGAAAGGGTCGCTAATAATATTATTTAACCAACCGGCGACATTATCGTCCCCGTTCCGCTCGCCTCGTCGGCTCGCTGCACTACTCGCAGTGTTATTAGTTACTGTAGAGCTGGGCGGCCCTGCGGCTCGCTAGGTTGCACGCGGGTGCCGCCTTCGCAGCTTGGGTGGGGCCGCCTGCGGCGTCCAAGACCCATTAAGTACGATGTGTGGACCACCTCTATTATGTGGACAGGGGCTTCACACGGACGTACGTACATACACACTGGACGGTCTCTGTAGTAGCTGTTTGAGACTAGCCGAGCGCCGCCGCTACGCGGCGGGAGGTTTTGTGGTTAGTTGCAGTAGTAAGGGCCGCCCACCTCCGCTTCGCTCCGGTGGGCTTTTATTCACTTCAAATGTTATTACTTTCCATTGTGTACATGTAATTTTTTTTATACCGCTGTGAGCTACTATCAGCGGAGTGATGTGGCTGGTATCAGCTTAAATATCTATTCCCCGTCAAGCGTTACTATGAGTAGATGCATGTTTTAGGGTAAAAGATTATCTATTGTACGGTCCTGTGCTGGAATCCGTGTCTAACCTGTCACAACTATTTATCCCGAATTACAGAGTATCCGCACAGTATATATCTAACAATCTGTGTTTACTGTGAATTTAGTAGAAATAAACATGAGCAATATGTCACGGTAGGGTAGATCAATCTGGTGTTGTTATCTTCGGTGTGCTCACACAAGTCTATGTCCTACGTGTTGTTTAGTCAGTTTATCATCCCCCGTAACTCTCTGTTTTAGTTCGTAGGCTATAACACCTTCATTCTACATTGGACTATAAGCCCCAGCAACAATCAAAGTATGGGGTTCGCTATTCCTGTACTAAGCATTACATGAAGTGCTTGTGTTCTTATATAAACACCGAGTAGACATGACAACATCGTTTTAGCATTTCGTATTTTCAACCAAATATACCTGCGGGCTGCGCTTACAACTACGCGGTCTACTTCCAAAGTCATTATTTTAGGCATGGCTATCGGTTTACTATCGGTTTATTAATCTTGTACGCGCGAGTATTGGCACTTGAGTGTACCACCTGCATTGAAGTAGGCAAGATATAGAGAATTCGCACTCGTAAACTATAAAATTCACGTTTGTCCTATGCTAATTCTGTGTCCTGCACGTATTCGTCCAATACCACGGTTAGAGAAGAGTACTCAGCGTAATAAACTGTAATAAAAGGCCTCCACTCAGTGAATATAATCTACTACCCCACTATGGCATTATCGCTGCATACTGTACCGTAACGATATACGAAACGCGTTGAAGCAAGTGAAGTAAAATGTCCTCCCAAGATGAACGCAGATGTAGCTATAATATATCCATCCCTAAAGTATTCAAGTAAAAGTATACTGCGCATGTTCGAGACGCCTTACTTGCGCTGCATCAACTGCTACACGTTCGCTACGTGTACTCACACAACTGTCTACTCCTATCGCTAACTATGCGCTTCTATCGCTAATTACTTGCTACCATCGCTAAGTATGCGCTGTTATCCCTTACTATTTGTTTATATTAAACCAAGCTCACTGCATCGCTATTATACTTAGCCGTAAGGCAGACCCAGCTATCGCTGCCACAACGTACCCCATACTTACCTTGCCATTACTATCGCTAATACTACGCAGTGAGCTCACTGATATCGAAAGGGTCGCTAATAATATTATTTAACCAACCGGCGACATTATCGTCCCCGTTCCGCTCGCCTCGTCGGCTCGCTGCACTACTCGCAGTGTTATTAGTTACTGTAGAGCTGGGCGGCCCTGCGGCTCGCTAGGTTGCACGCGGGTGCCGCCTTCGCAGCTTGGGTGGGGCCGCCTGCGGCGTCCAAGACCCATTAAGTACGATGTGTGGACCACCTCTATTATGTGGACAGGGGCTTCACACGGACGTACGTACATACACACTGGACGGTCTCTGTAGTAGCTGTTTGAGACTAGCCGAGCGCCGCCGCTACGCGGCGGGAGGTTTTGTGGTTAGTTGCAGTAGTAAGGGCCGCCCACCTCCGCTTCGCTCCGGTGGGCTTTTATTCACTTCAAATGTTATTACTTTCCATTGTGTACATGTAATTTTTTTTATACCGCTGTGAGCTACTATCAGCGGAGTGATGTGGCTGGTATCAGCTTAAATATCTATTCCCCGTCAAGCGTTACTATGAGTAGATGCATGTTTTAGGGTAAAAGATTATCTATTGTACGGTCCTGTGCTGGAATCCGTGTCTAACCTGTCACAACTATTTATCCCGAATTACAGAGTATCCGCACAGTATATATCTAACAATCTGTGTTTACTGTGAATTTAGTAGAAATAAACATGAGCAATATGTCACGGTAGGGTAGATCAATCTGGTGTTGTTATCTTCGGTGTGCTCACACAAGTCTATGTCCTACGTGTTGTTTAGTCAGTTTATCATCCCCCGTAACTCTCTGTTTTAGTTCGTAGGCTATAACACCTTCATTCTACATTGGACTATAAGCCCCAGCAACAATCAAAGTATGGGGTTCGCTATTCCTGTACTAAGCATTACATGAAGTGCTTGTGTTCTTATATAAACACCGAGTAGACATGACAACATCGTTTTAGCATTTCGTATTTTCAACCAAATATACCTGCGGGCTGCGCTTACAACTACGCGGTCTACTTCCAAAGTCATTATTTTAGGCATGGCTATCGGTTTACTATCGGTTTATTAATCTTGTACGCGCGAGTATTGGCACTTGAGTGTACCACCTGCATTGAAGTAGGCAAGATATAGAGAATTCGCACTCGTAAACTATAAAATTCACGTTTGTCCTATGCTAATTCTGTGTCCTGCACGTATTCGTCCAATACCACGGTTAGAGAAGAGTACTCAGCGTAATAAACTGTAATAAAAGGCCTCCACTCAGTGAATATAATCTACTACCCCACTATGGCATTATCGCTGCATACTGTACCGTAACGATATACGAAACGCGTTGAAGCAAGTGAAGTAAAATGTCCTCCCAAGATGAACGCAGATGTAGCTATAATATATCCATCCCTAAAGTATTCAAGTAAAAGTATACTGCGCATGTTCGAGACGCCTTACTTGCGCTGCATCAACTGCTACACGTTCGCTACGTGTACTCACACAACTATCTACTCCTATCGCTAACTATGCGCTTCTATCGCTAATTACTTGCTACCATCGCTAAGTATGCGCTGTTATCCCTTACTATTTGTTTATATTAAACCAAGCTCACTGCATCGCTATTATACTTAGCCGTAAGGCAGACCCAGCTATCGCTGCCACAACGTACCCCATACTTACCTTGCCATTACTATCGCTAATACTACGCAGTGAGCTCACTGATATCGAAAGGGTCGCTAATAATATTATTTAACCAACCGGCGACATTATCGTCCCCGTTCCGCTCGCCTCGTCGGCTCGCTGCACTACTCGCAGTGTTATTAGTTACTGTAGAGCTGGGCGGCCCTGCGGCTCGCTAGGTTGCACGCGGGTGCCGCCTTCGCAGCTTGGGTGGGGCCGCCTGCGGCGTCCAAGACCCATTAAGTACGATGTGTGGACCACCTCTATTATGTGGACAGGGGCTTCACACGGACGTACGTACATACACACTGGACGGTCTCTGTAGTAGCTGTTTGAGACTAGCCGAGCGCCGCCGCTACGCGGCGGGAGGTTTTGTGGTTAGTTGCAGTAGTAAGGGCCGCCCACCTCCGCTTCGCTCCGGTGGGCTTTTATTCACTTCAAATGTTATTACTTTCCATTGTGTACATGTAATTTTTTTTATACCGCTGTGAGCTACTATCAGCGGAGTGATGTGGCTGGTATCAGCTTAAATATCTATTCCCCGTCAAGCGTTACTATGAGTAGATGCATGTTTTAGGGTAAAAGATTATCTATTGTACGGTCCTGTGCTGGAATCCGTGTCTAACCTGTCACAACTATTTATCCCGAATTACAGAGTATCCGCACAGTATATATCTAACAATCTGTGTTTACTGTGAATTTAGTAGAAATAAACATGAGCAATATGTCACGGTAGGGTAGATCAATCTGGTGTTGTTATCTTCGGTGTGCTCACACAAGTCTATGTCCTACGTGTTGTTTAGTCAGTTTATCATCCCCCGTAACTCTCTGTTTTAGTTCGTAGGCTATAACACCTTCATTCTACATTGGACTATAAGCCCCAGCAACAATCAAAGTATGGGGTTCGCTATTCCTGTACTAAGCATTACATGAAGTGCTTGTGTTCTTATATAAACACCGAGTAGACATGACAACATCGTTTTAGCATTTCGTATTTTCAACCAAATATACCTGCGGGCTGCGCTTACAACTACGCGGTCTACTTCCAAAGTCATTATTTTAGGCATGGCTATCGGTTTACTATCGGTTTATTAATCTTGTACGCGCGAGTATTGGCACTTGAGTGTACCACCTGCATTGAAGTAGGCAAGATATAGAGAATTCGCACTCGTAAACTATAAAATTCACGTTTGTCCTATGCTAATTCTGTGTCCTGCACGTATTCGTCCAATACCACGGTTAGAGAAGAGTACTCAGCGTAATAAACTGTAATAAAAGGCCTCCACTCAGTGAATATAATCTACTACCCCACTATGGCATTATCGCTGCATACTGTACCGTAACGATATACGAAACGCGTTGAAGCAAGTGAAGTAAAATGTCCTCCCAAGATGAACGCAGATGTAGCTATAATATATCCATCCCTAAAGTATTCAAGTAAAAGTATACTGCGCATGTTCGAGACGCCTTACTTGCGCTGCATCAACTGCTACACGTTCGCTACGTGTACTCACACAACTATCTACTCCTATCGCTAACTATGCGCTTCTATCGCTAATTACTTGCTACCATCGCTAAGTATGCGCTGTTATCCCTTACTATTTGTTTATATTAAACCAAGCTCACTGCATCGCTATTATACTTAGCCGTAAGGCAGACCCAGCTATCGCTGCCACAACGTACCCCATACTTACCTTGCCATTACTATCGCTAATACTACGCAGTGAGCTCACTGATATCGAAAGGGTCGCTAATAATATTATTTAACCAACCGGCGACATTATCGTCCCCGTTCCGCTCGCCTCGTCGGCTCGCTGCACTACTCGCAGTGTTATTAGTTACTGTAGAGCTGGGCGGCCCTGCGGCTCGCTAGGTTGCACGCGGGTGCCGCCTTCGCAGCTTGGGTGGGGCCGCCTGCGGCGTCCAAGACCCATTAAGTACGATGTGTGGACCACCTCTATTATGTGGACAGGGGCTTCACACGGACGTACGTACATACACACTGGACGGTCTCTGTAGTAGCTGTTTGAGACTAGCCGAGCGCCGCCGCTACGCGGCGGGAGGTTTTGTGGTTAGTTGCAGTAGTAAGGGCCGCCCACCTCCGCTTCGCTCCGGTGGGCTTTTATTCACTTCAAATGTTATTACTTTCCATTGTGTACATGTAATTTTTTTTATACCGCTGTGAGCTACTATCAGCGGAGTGATGTGGCTGGTATCAGCTTAAATATCTATTCCCCGTCAAGCGTTACTATGAGTAGATGCATGTTTTAGGGTAAAAGATTATCTATTGTACGGTCCTGTGCTGGAATCCGTGTCTAACCTGTCACAACTATTTATCCCGAATTACAGAGTATCCGCACAGTATATATCTAACAATCTGTGTTTACTGTGAATTTAGTAGAAATAAACATGAGCAATATGTCACGGTAGGGTAGATCAATCTGTGTTGTTATCTTCGGTGTGCTCACACAAGTCTATGTCCTACGTGTTGTTTAGTCAGTTTATCATCCCCCGTAACTCTCTGTTTTAGTTCGTAGGCTATAACACCTTCATTCTACATTGGACTATAAGCCCCAGCAACAATCAAAGTATGGGGTTCGCTATTCCTGTACTAAGCATTACATGAAGTGCTTGTGTTCTTATATAAACACCGAGTAGACATGACAACATCGTTTTAGCATTTCGTATTTTCAACCAAATATACCTGCGGGCTGCGCTTACAACTACGCGGTCTACTTCCAAAGTCATTATTTTAGGCATGGCTATCGGTTTACTATCGGTTTATTAATCTTGTACGCGCGAGTATTGGCACTTGAGTGTACCACCTGCATTGAAGTAGGCAAGATATAGAGAATTCGCACTCGTAAACTATAAAATTCACGTTTGTCCTATGCTAATTCTGTGTCCTGCACGTATTCGTCCAATACCACGGTTAGAGAAGAGTACTCAGCGTAATAAACTGTAATAAAAGGCCTCCACTCAGTGAATATAATCTACTACCCCACTATGGCATTATCGCTGCATACTGTACCGTAACGATATACGAAACGCGTTGAAGCAAGTGAAGTAAAATGTCCTCCCAAGATGAACGCAGATGTAGCTATAATATATCCATCCCTAAAGTATTCAAGTAAAAGTATACTGCGCATGTTCGAGACGCCTTACTTGCGCTGCATCAACTGCTACACGTTCGCTACGTGTACTCACACAACTATCTACTCCTATCGCTAACTATGCGCTTCTATCGCTAATTACTTGCTACCATCGCTAAGTATGCGCTGTTATCCCTTACTATTTGTTTATATTAAACCAAGCTCACTGCATCGCTATTATACTTAGCCGTAAGGCAGACCCAGCTATCGCTGCCACAACGTACCCCATACTTACCTTGCCATTACTATCGCTAATACTACGCAGTGAGCTCACTGATATCGAAAGGGTCGCTAATAATATTATTTAACCAACCGGCGACATTATCGTCCCCGTTCCGCTCGCCTCGTCGGCTCGCTGCACTACTCGCAGTGTTATTAGTTACTGTAGAGCTGGGCGGCCCTGCGGCTCGCTAGGTTGCACGCGGGTGCCGCCTTCGCAGCTTGGGTGGGGCCGCCTGCGGCGTCCAAGACCCATTAAGTACGATGTGTGGACCACCTCTATTATGTGGACAGGGGCTTCACACGGACGTACGTACATACACACTGGACGGTCTCTGTAGTAGCTGTTTGAGACTAGCCGAGCGCCGCCGCTACGCGGCGGGAGGTTTTGTGGTTAGTTGCAGTAGTAAGGGCCGCCCACCTCCGCTTCGCTCCGGTGGGCTTTTATTCACTTCAAATGTTATTACTTTCCATTGTGTACATGTAATTTTTTTTATACCGCTGTGAGCTACTATCAGCGGAGTGATGTGGCTGGTATCAGCTTAAATATCTATTCCCCGTCAAGCGTTACTATGAGTAGATGCATGTTTTAGGGTAAAAGATTATCTATTGTACGGTCCTGTGCTGGAATCCGTGTCTAACCTGTCACAACTATTTATCCCGAATTACAGAGTATCCGCACAGTATATATCTAACAATCTGTGTTTACTGTGAATTTAGTAGAAATAAACATGAGCAATATGTCACGGTAGGGTAGATCAATCTGGTGTTGTTATCTTCGGTGTGCTCACACAAGTCTATGTCCTACGTGTTGTTTAGTCAGTTTATCATCCCCCGTAACTCTCTGTTTTAGTTCGTAGGCTATAACACCTTCATTCTACATTGGACTATAAGCCCCAGCAACAATCAAAGTATGGGGTTCGCTATTCCTGTACTAAGCATTACATGAAGTGCTTGTGTTCTTATATAAACACCGAGTAGACATGACAACATCGTTTTAGCATTTCGTATTTTCAACCAAATATACCTGCGGGCTGCGCTTACAACTACGCGGTCTACTTCCAAAGTCATTATTTTAGGCATGGCTATCGGTTTACTATCGGTTTATTAATCTTGTACGCGCGAGTATTGGCACTTGAGTGTACCACCTGCATTGAAGTAGGCAAGATATAGAGAATTCGCACTCGTAAACTATAAAATTCACGTTTGTCCTATGCTAATTCTGTGTCCTGCACGTATTCGTCCAATACCACGGTTAGAGAAGAGTACTCAGCGTAATAAACTGTAATAAAAGGCCTCCACTCAGTGAATATAATCTACTACCCCACTATGGCATTATCGCTGCATACTGTACCGTAACGATATACGAAACGCGTTGAAGCAAGTGAAGTAAAATGTCCTCCCAAGATGAACGCAGATGTAGCTATAATATATCCATCCCTAAAGTATTCAAGTAAAAGTATAAAGTCTATGTCCTACGTGTTGTTTAGTCAGTTGATCATCCCCCGTAACTCTCTGTTTTAGTTCGTAGGCTATAACACCTTCATTCTACATTGGACTATAAGCCCCAGCAACAATCAAAGTATGGGGTTCGCTATTCCTGTACTAAGCATTACATGAAGTGCTTGTGTTCTTATATAAACACCGAGTAGACATGACAACATCGTTTTAGCATTTCGTATTTTCAACCAAATATACCTGCGGGCTGCGCTTACAACTACGCGGTCTACTTCCAAAGTCATTATTTTAGGCATGGGTATCGGTTTACTATCGGTTTATTAATCTTGTACGCGCGAGTATTGGCACTTGAGTGTACCACCTGCATTAAAGTAGGCAAGATATAGAGAATTCGCACTCGTAAACTATAAAATTCACGTTTGTCCTATGCTAATTCTGTGTCCTGCACGTATCCGTCCAATACCACGGTTAGAGAAGAGTACTCAGCGTAATAAACTGTAATAAAAGGCCTCCACTCAGTGAATATAATCTACTACCCCACTATGGCATTATCGCTGCATACTGTACCGTAACGATATACGAAACGCGTTGAAGCAAGTGAAGTAAAATGTCCTCCCAAGATGAACGCAGATGTAGCTATAATATATCCATCCCTAAAGTATTCAAGTAAAAGTATACTGCGCATGTTCGAGACGCCTTACTTGCACTGCATCAACTGCTACACGTTCGCTACGTGTACTCACACAACTGTCTACTCCTATCGCTAACTATGCGCTTCTATCGCTAATTACTTGCTACCATCGCTAAGTATGCGCTGTTGTGGTGTAGTAGCACGCACAAAATCGTCAGATGTGGCACTCTAGCTACAAACACAACAACAGCCGAGGTAGTCGGCCCTTGTTGGCCTGCGCTGAGATGTCCTCCAGCGGTTCGGCCCTTCCGGGACAGTGGTGGCTCGTTCTCGCCGGGACCAAGTACCCCAAGCCAGTCAATCTCGGCAGCCAGCTGAGTTACCTGACTCCGGAATTAGAAATCCCGTGCCCTCCACCAAAGGATGGACGACGGCGCACGGAGCGCTTTTACGGGTCGCCGAGAGCAAAGGCTTCTCGACTCAGCAATCAGTGCCCGGGACGTACGGGAACACCGGCTCGCAGCGGTGGCGAGACACACGCCCAACCCGGGCCGACCTTATCTCTTGGCGCTGCCAGCCGAGTACCCTACAAGCTATGCCTCTCGGGTATCGGCGGCAGACATAATCCGGCCCCGTGCAGGGACTTACCGGAGCGTGTACACGTGTTGTGGGCCTAGAAAATTCTGCTCTGTTGTTGGTTATCTCTGTCGGGTGCCCTGAAGGGGCGCCTCCACTATTCCTAAGCTCCTATACAAATATCTGATGAAAGTGGGCGGTTTTGGATCTCGGCCGACCCTTCGCTGAGCTCGGCGACGCTTGAGCTCGGTCGATCCGGATAAGCTGTCCGGATAATCCTTCGAACTCGGCTGAGCCGGATAAAGTGCCCGGATAACACAGCGAACTCGGCGGAGCGACCCTTGGACTCGACTGGGCGACTCCCGGACTCCATCGGACCCGGTTACTGTATCGGGACGGTACGCGGTACCGTTTAGCCGAGCTCGGCGGCTTGAACTCCCCATGATCTCGGCTGAGCGTGTCCAGGGTCTTCCTGAACTCGGCTCGGTCTTCACCACTGGGCCTGCCCCGTGTCACCATATCGGGGCCAGTGTGTCTGAGTCTCCGACGCCATCAGCCGAGTTCAATCCGTCAGCACATTCTTGTCCGCTGAGCTCGGCGGATGGTCATCCCGCCGAGTAGTACGTAGCTTCTGGTACGTTGTTCCACTGCAGCTGCGGCTCGCTAGGTTGCACGCGGGTGCCGCCTTCGCAGCTTGGGTGGGGCCGCCTGCGGCGTCCAAGACCCATTAAGTACGATGTGTGGACCACCTCTATTATGTGGACAGGGGCTTCACACGGACGTACGTACATACACACTGGACGGTCTCTGTAGTAGCTGTTTGAGACTAGCCGAGCGCCGCCGCTACGCGGCGGGAGGTTTTGTGGTTAGTTGCAGTAGTAAGGGCCGCCCACCTCCGCTTCGCTCCGGTGGGCTTTTATTCACTTCAAATGTTATTACTTTCCATTGTGTACATGTAATTTTTTTTATACCGCTGTGAGCTACTATCAGCGGAGTGATGTGGCTGGTATCAGCTTAAATATCTATTCCCTGTCAAGCGTTACTATGAGTAGATGCATGTTTTAGGGTAAAAGATTATCTATTGTACGGTCCTGTGCTGGAATCCGTGTCTAACCTGTCACAACTATTTATCCCGAATTACAAAGTATCCGCACAGTACATATCTCACAATCTGTGTTTACTGTGAATTTAGTAGAAATAAACATGAGCAATATGTCACGGTAGGGTAGATCAATCTGGTGTTGTTATCTTCGGTGTGCTCACATAAGTCTATGTCCTACGTGTTGTTTAGTCAGTTGATCATCCCCCGTAACTCTCTGTTTTAGTTCGTAGGCTATAACACCTTCATTCTACATTGGACTATAAGCCCCAGCAACAATCAAAGTATGGGGTTCGCTATTCCTGTACTAAGCATTACATGAAGTGCTTGTGTTCTTATATAAACACCGAGTAGACATGACAACATCGTTTTAGCATTTCGTATTTTCAACCAAATATACCTGCGGGCTGCGCTTACAACTACGCGGTCTACTTCCAAAGTCATTATTTTAGGCATGGGTATCGGTTTACTATCGGTTTATTAATCTTGTACGCGCGAGTATTGGCACTTGAGTGTACCACCTGCATTAAAGTAGGCAAGATATAGAGAATTCGCACTCGTAAACTATAAAATTCACGTTTGTCCTATGCTAATTCTGTGTCCTGCACGTATCCGTCCAATACCACGGTTAGAGAAGAGTACTCAGCGTAATAAACTGTAATAAAAGGCCTCCACTCAGTGAATATAATCTACTACCCCACTATGGCATTATCGCTGCATACTGTACCGTAACGATATACGAAACGCGTTGAAGCAAGTGAAGTAAAATGTCCTCCCAAGATGAACGCAGATGTAGCTATAATATATCCATCCCTAAAGTATTCAAGTAAAAGTATACTGCGCATGTTCGAGACGCCTTACTTGCACTGCATCAACTGCTACACGTTCGCTACGTGTACTCACACAACTGTCTACTCCTATCGCTAACTATGCGCTTCTATCGCTAATTACTTGCTACCATCGCTAAGTATGCGCTGTTGTGGTGTAGTAGCACGCACAAAATCGTCAGATGTGGCACTCTAGCTACAAACACAACAACAGCCGAGGTAGTCGGCCCTTGTTGGCCTGCGCTGAGATGTCCTCCAGCGGTTCGGCCCTTCCGGGACAGTGGTGGCTCGTTCTCGCCGGGACCAAGTACCCCAAGCCAGTCAATCTCGGCAGCCAGCTGAGTTACCTGACTCCGGAATTAGAAATCCCGTGCCCTCCACCAAAGGATGGACGACGGCGCACGGAGCGCTTTTACGGGTCGCCGAGAGCAAAGGCTTCTCGACTCAGCAATCAGTGCCCGGGACGTACGGGAACACCGGCTCGCAGCGGTGGCGAGGCTTTTCCTTCGCGCTTGGCGAGACACACGCCCAACCCGGGCCGACCTTATCTCTTGGCGCTGCCAGCCGAGTACCCTACAAGCTATGCCTCTCGGGTATCGGCGGCAGACATAATCCGGCCCCGTGCAGGGACTTACCGGAGCGTGTACACGTGTTGTGGGCCTAGAAAATTCTGCTCTGTTGTTGGTTATCTCTGTCGGGTGCCCTGAAGGGGCGCCTCCACTATTCCTAAGCTCCTATACAAATATCTGATGAAAGTGGGCGGTTTTGGATCTCGGCCGACCCTTCGCTGAGCTCGGCGACGCTTGAGCTCGGTCGATCCGGATAAGCTGTCCGGATAATCCTTCGAACTCGGCTGAGCCGGATAAAGTGTCCGGATAACACAGCGAACTCGGCGGAGCGACCCTTGGACTCGACTGGGCGACTCCCGGACTCCATCGGACCCGGTTACTGTATCGGGACGGTACGCGGTACCGTTTAGCCGAGCTCGGCGGCTTGAACTCCCCATGATCTCGGCTGAGCGTGTCCAGGGTCTTCCTGAACTCGGCTCGGTCTTCACCACTGGGCCTGCCCCGTGTCACCATATCGGGGCCAGTGTGTCTGAGTCTCCGACGCCATCAGCCGAGTTCAATCCGTCAGCACATTCTTGTCCGCTGAGCTCGGCGGATGGTCATCCCGCCGAGTAGTACGTGGCTTCTGGTACGTTGTTCCACTGCAGCCTTGGAGTGTGACACAAAACTTGATGTTCCCTACACCACAACTGCCCCGGTCATGCTACGAGCCGGAGTGGTGAGTGGCCTGGCCAACTGGATGTGTCGCACGCTTGATTTCGTCCAATCAGATCTGTCGTATTCACTCTGAGTTCGCATTTCCCGAATTCGAGCGGCCAGAAGCGGCCGCAACGCCAGCTCGAGGACGTCGTTCCGTGAAGGTGAGACCTGCTTGAACCTTGATCTTTGGTGTAGCCCTTGTCTGATGTGTGGACTCCGCGCCCCATGGGTCTGTGCACATGTCGATGCCCCTGTCGCTCGCGCCAAGCCTCACCGTCGGATCACTTCAACAGCGAATCAGCGTGGATGGTCGTCTCAACGTGGCAGCCGGTAGCCTGAACTGGGTCATACGGAGTTGGCTGCTGCCCCTGTCGAAGCTCAGAGTACTAGCGGTGCTGTTGGGCCTGCCGCAACCAAGCAAGTAGGCGATGCCGGTGTCTGGGAAGTGCTCGGTTCATGTTGACGGAGACAGTGATGCTCGGCTTCGTCGGTATTACCCCAGAGTAGCCATGGATGCTGCCAGCAACTCGGCTGATCAGGCAAGCATCTGCCTCTCGTTGCGGTGCGTCGAGTGGAGCCTGATAGTTGTCTTGGCAGGATACAAGCCACCGCGAACTCGGCGTGTCAAGGAACGCTTCCCCGATCGGGCCGCGCTGAGCTCGAAATCCAACTCAGCTGAGCTTATTGACGAGAAGTGCAGCAGCAAGTTGAACTCAGCCGTGCCCGAACTCGGCTGTCCTGCTATCCGCTGCCCTTCTTGAACTCGGCTGGACTTGAACACAGCATCCGCTTGATGGACTCGACTAGCCTGGTAAGTGTTTGTCCCACTCGCCTTGGTGTGTTGAGCTAACTCTCACTGTTGTTGTATCATGGCGTAGGAGAACAAGGCGATCCTGATGAGATTGATGCTCCAGTCGAGTTGTCCTGAACCGGTCGAGCTGGGCTCAGTGGTCCATGGACTTTGACTTCAGCATCTCTCCAGCTCTGTTAGACCAGCTTACCCCGACTGGGATCGACTTGGTGGTGGGCAAACTCGACTGGGGCAGCACTTCATTCGGTCACATTCCAATCTGCCTCGCCGCGAACTCGGCTGCGTTCAAGCTCAGTTCAAATTCGGTATCTTCGGTTCAGCTGTGAAGTATGTTCAGACTCAGCTCGGCTGTACCTCCTCGAACTCGGCATGAACGCGCTCCAATCGAAACTCGGTGCGTTTACCAGCGCTCATCTCGGCGAACTTCCGAAGATGTGATCTCACTGGAGCTCGGCGCACCGCAACTCAGCCCAGTGTTTCCTTCCGTTGAAGTGAGTACACTGATTGGCGCCATCCAACACGCGGCACTGCTGCAACTTGACATCCCATTCCAGCGTGATCGTACTCCAATGTTCTCGGCTTCGCAGCAACCCAATGCGAACGCGACATTCGGACGCAGCGCGATCTCGGTCTCGCTTTAGATCAGCTCAGCTCTGCTCGGACTCGGCTGCGCATAACGTCGGCGCGACCTACTTCGTCTCGGCTGAATCCAACGAGAACCGGGCACTAGACCGAGATGCATGCGCTCCCACTGGAACTGGACGCGAGGTGGACCAACTTGATGGTAGCTCTGCTTCAGCAAGGTTGACCTTCAATCGGCTCCAATCAAATGACCAGCGCTTCTTCGAAGCGTTACTCGAACTCGGCTCCGTTCCGGCTTGGTTGAACTCGGCTTCACGACATCTCGGTGTCAAACAACTTCCACCCCGAGAGCATTGTCTCGCTTCAACTCGGCTATGCTCGAACGCATCTCGACTTCAGCTTGACTGTGGGTCAACTCAGTTGGTGCTGACCTCGGCTGCACTTGTACCTGATCCCGATTCAGCTCGGATTCGAGACAATCACGTGCTGCAATTCGACTAGGCGCCACTGGATCCCCATGTTCTGTGGCTCTGCCACGAATCAACCCCGGCCAAACTCGACTTCATGTTCACCTGGACTGGGTTCCGCTTCAACTTAGCCCAGTTCAGCAAGGTGATAGGCAAGATCGGCTGAGCGAACGACACAGCTGGCTGCCTTACCAGCTCAGTCCCTTCGCGGAGGTATCAGCGCTTTGAAGGGGTGTTTCGACTCGGCTATGATCGATCCCTGACCCAAGCTCTGCTCATGCTGGCTCAATGCGAATAAGACCGCGACCGCGTGGAATCCATTCCTCTTCAGTCCAGCTTTGGGTGTTGGATACACTTTTGCGACGCCGTGACTCGGCGGTTTCACCGATTCGGCTTCAGGCTGACCGCAGTTGAACTCGGCGGTAGCCCTACGTCGGATCGATTGAAGTCAGAGTCCATCTTCAAACCAGGTATCTGCTTCTGCGCAGCTACGGATCAACTCGGCTTCCTTCGAGATCGCTGGTACACTGACATTCTCGGCTATGCGCCTGCCCAGCCTGCCTCCGCTGAGCTCTGCTCAAGTCCAGCTTTGCTTGCAACTTCGGTTTGTTCACCTCGACCGCGCATCGACCGACTCGGCTAGTCGCCTCTCGGCAAACTTGGTGCGATTACGGCCTCACTGGAAAATCGTGCGAGCTCGACTTCGCTTCGGCTTTCCTGCTTGAGCGTGGCCCCATGCCCGCACAGCTTCGCGTCAGCACACCTGCGTTCCAACTCAGCTTGAGCGCACAACGGGAAGATCGTTCACCGACTTGGTCGGAGGCCTTGGCGGTCGAACCCAAGGGTGTCAATCGTACCGCCGCAAATTATACACAGTGCCCCAGTTCGTAGCGTGTTCACGGACCCAGTGATGAGTCGACACAGCTTCGGCATCGACGGCGGACTCGCTCAATCTGTGCAGACGCACCGTCACCTCCCTCAACGTCTTCACTGGGTCATCATCAACCCGCTGGGCTCAATCGCTTAGCTCGGCAACTCGGCTGAGACTCGATCCGAGATGCGAATTCTATCGGCTTGGTGGTTGTGGCGACCGCACCGACTCCAACGCTACCCGGCGAATGGGCTTCTTGCTTTCCAGCTCCATCTTCGCTCACTCCATTTCGATATCATGTAATTCATATAATCCATACAGTTGACGCAGTATCATTCTTCGACTCGACCCAGCCTGCTGTCTTCACTGAGTCGGGTCATCATTTTGGTGCAATAGCCTTAGACCTCATCTGCAACTTGCACCATTTGCAGACGGGTTTCCAATTCCTTCGATTGCCCCTAGTCGTGTGGAAAGGTTTCCCACGAGACGTTCGGCATCGAATCCAAACTCGGGCATTTCGCGCTTGATGCCCCCGTCGCTCGTTGTATCAGGGGCGGGCGGTCCCCTGGAGCGACGTCTTGACTGTCGTCGTCCGCATCGTCACCGAGCTCGGCTGCGAGGTTTTGTTGGGCTCGTCGAGGTTCCTCCATGCGCCCAACATGCAGCGAGAACTCAGCTATCCCGCTGAGCAACTCGGCTTTCTTCAATTCTTCTTCACAATCTCCAATACCCCCATCTCTTCCTCGGTCTTGGGTACTGTCGTCGCCAAACCGAACGGTTGGGACCACTTCCATCGTCATTTCGGCGATCCTTCCGCCAGCTGAGTTCAGCTTCGTGAGCAGCGAACCCCCAGCCGTCGCTGGGCTGGCCCAGCTTGGCGACAATCTTCCCTTGACCATCTTGCTCAGTACTCGAACCTTGGTTGACTTGGTACCAACGAAAACGAACCACCCTGCTCCCGGGTCGCGGCACCAGTTGTGGTGTAGTAGCACGCACAAAATCGTCAGATGTGGCACTCTAGCTACAAACACAACAACAGCCGAGGTAGTCGGCCCTTGTTGGCCTGCGCTGAGATGTCCTCCAGCGGTTCGGCCCTTCCGGGACAGTGGTGGCTCGTTCTCGCCGGGACCAAGTACCCCAAGCCAGTCAATCTCGGCAGCCAGCTGAGTTACCTGACTCCGGAATTAGAAATCCCGTGCCCTCCACCAAAGGATGGACGACGGCGCACGGAGCGCTTTTACGGGTCGCCGAGAGCAAAGGCTTCTCGACTCAGCAATCAGTGCCCGGGACGTACGGGAACACCGGCTCGCAGCGGTGGCGAGACTTTTCCTTCGCGCTTGGCGAGACACACGCCCAACCCGGGCCGACCTTATCTCTTGGCGCTGCCAGCCGAGTACCCTACAAGCTATGCCTCTCGGGTATCGGCGGCAGACATAATCCGGCCCCGTGCAGGGACTTACCGGAGCGTGTACACGTGTTGTGGGCCTAGAAAATTCTGCTCTGTTGTTGGTTATCTCTGTCGGGTGCCCTGAAGGGGCGCCTCCACTATTCCTAAGCTCCTATACAAATATCTGATGAAAGTGGGCGGTTTTGGATCTCGGCCGACCCTTCGCTGAGCTCGGCGACGCTTGAGCTCGGTCGATCCGGATAAGCTGTCCGGATAATCCTTCGAACTCGGCTGAGCCGGATAAAGTGTCCGGATAACACAGCGAACTCGGCGGAGCGACCCTTGGACTCGACTGGGCGACTCCCGGACTCCATCGGACCCGGTTACTGTATCGGGACGGTACGCGGTACCGTTTAGCCGAGCTCGGCGGCTTGAACTCCCCATGATCTCGGCTGAG
Source organism: Phytophthora vignae f. sp. vignae (assembly GCA_016169955.1). Classification (NCBI taxonomy): domain Eukaryota; phylum Oomycota; class Peronosporomycetes; order Peronosporales; family Peronosporaceae; genus Phytophthora; species Phytophthora vignae. Next base: position 276,155 of record JABJUM010000077.1, on the reverse strand, counting down.
CGTGTCCAGGGTCTTCCTGAACTCGGCTCGGTCTTCACCACTGGGCCTGCCCCGTGTCACCATATCGGGGCCAGTGTGTCTGAGTCTCCGACGCCATCAGCCGAGTTCAATCCGTCAGCACATTCTTGTCCGCTGAGCTCGGCGGATGGTCATCCCGCCGAGTAGTACGTAGCTTCTGGTACGTTGTTCCACTGCAGCCTTGGAGTGTGACACAAAACTTGATGTTCCCTACACCACACTGTTATCCCTTACTATTTGTTTATATTAAACCAAGCTCACTGCATCGCTATTATACTTAGCCGTAAGGCAGACCCAGCTATCGCTGCCACAACGTACCCCATACTTACCTTGCCATTACTATCGCTAATACTACGCAGTGAGCTCACTGATATCGAAAGGGTCGCTAATAATATTATTTAACCAACCGGCGACATTATCGTCCCCGTTCCGCTCGCCTCGTCGGCTCGCTGCACTACTCGCAGTGTTATTAGTTACTGTAGAGCTGGGCGGCCCTGCGGCTCGCTAGGTTGCACGCGGGTGCCGCCTTCGCAGCTTGGGTGGGGCCGCCTGCGGCGTCCAAGACCCATTAAGTACGATGTGTGGACCACCTCTATTATGTGGACAGGGGCTTCACACGGACGTACGTACATACACACTGGACGGTCTCTGTAGTAGCTGTTTGAGACTAGCCGAGCGCCGCCGCTACGCGGCGGGAGGTTTTGTGGTTAGTTGCAGTAGTAAGGGCCGCCCACCTCCGCTTCGCTCCGGTGGGCTTTTATTCACTTCAAATGTTATTACTTTCCATTGTGTACATGTAATTTTTTTTATACCGCTGTGAGCTACTATCAGCGGAGTGATGTGGCTGGTATCAGCTTAACTATCTATTCCCCGTCAAGCGTTACTATGAGTAGATGCATGTTTTAGGGTAAAAGATTATCTATTGTACGGTCCTGTGCTGGAATCCGTGTCTAACCTGTCACAACTATTTATCCCGAATTACAAAGTATCCGCACAGTACATATCTCACAATCTGTGTTTACTGTGAATTTAGTAGAAATAAACTTGAGCAATATGTCACGGTAGGGTAGATCAATCTGGTGTTGTTATCTTCGGTGTGCTCACATAAGTCTATGTCCTACGTGTTGTTTAGTCAGTTTATCATCCCCCGTAACTCTCTGTTTTAGTTCGTAGGCTATAACACCTTCATTCTACATTGGACTATAAGCCCCAGCAACAATCAAAGTATGGGGTTCGCTATTCCTGTACTAAGCATTACATGAAGTGCTTGTGTTCTTATATAAACACCGAGTAGACATGACAACATCGTTTTAGCATTTCGTATTTTCAACCAAATATACCTGCGGGCTGCGCTTACAACTACGCGGTCTACTTCCAAAGTCATTATTTTAGGCATGGGTATCGGTTTACTATCGGTTTATTAATCTTGTACGCGCGAGTATTGGCACTTGAGTGTACCACCTGCATTAAAGTAGGCAAGATATAGAGAATTCGCACTCGTAAACTATAAAATTCACGTTTGTCCTATGCTAATTCTGTGTCCTGCACGTATCCGTCCAATACCACGGTTAGAGAAGAGTACTCAGCGTAATAAACTGTAATAAAAGGCCTCCACTCAGTGAATATAATCTACTACCCCACTATGGCATTATCGCTGCATACTGTACCGTAACGATATACGAAACGCGTTGAAGCAAGTGAAGTAAAATGTCCTCCCAAGATGAACGCAGATGTAGCTATAATATATCCATCCCTAAAGTATTCAAGTAAAAGTATACTGCGCATGTTCGAGACGCCTTACTTGCACTGCATCAACTGCTACACGTTCGCTACGTGTACTCACACAACTGTCTACTCCTATCGCTAACTATGCGCTTCTATCGCTAATTACTTGCTACCATCGCTAAGTATGCGCTGTTGTGGTGTAGTAGCACGCACAAAATCGTCAGATGTGGCACTCTAGCTACAAACACAACAACAGCCGAGGTAGTCGGCCCTTGTTGGCCTGCGCTGAGATGTCCTCCAGCGGTTCGGCCCTTCCGGGACAGTGGTGGCTCGTTCTCGCCGGGACCAAGTACCCCAAGCCAGTCAATCTCGGCAGCCAGCTGAGTTACCTGACTCCGGAATTAGAAATCCCGTGCCCTCCACCAAAGGATGGACGACGGCGCACGGAGCGCTTTTACGGGTCGCCGAGAGCAAAGGCTTCTCGACTCAGCAATCAGTGCCCGGGACGTACGGGAACACCGGCTCGCAGCGGTGGCGAGACTTTTCCTTCGCGCTTGGCGAGACACACGCCCAACCCGGGCCGACCTTATCTCTTGGCGCTGCCAGCCGAGTACCCTACAAGCTATGCCTCTCGGGTATCGGCGGCAGACATAATCCGGCCCCGTGCAGGGACTTACCGGAGCGTGTACACGTGTTGTGGGCCTAGAAAATTCTGCTCTGTTGTTGGTTATCTCTGTCGGGTGCCCTGAAGGGGCGCCTCCACTATTCCTAAGCTCCTATACAAATATCTGATGAAAGTGGGCGGTTTTGGATCTCGGCCGACCCTTCGCTGAGCTCGGCGACGCTTGAGCTCGGTCGATCCGGATAAGCTGTCCGGATAATCCTTCGAACTCGGCTGAGCCGGATAAAGTGTCCGGATAACACAGCGAACTCGGCGGAGCGACCCTTGGACTCGACTGGGCGACTCCCGGACTCCATCGGACCCGGTTACTGTATCGGGACGGTACGCGGTACCGTTTAGCCGAGCTCGGCGGCTTGAACTCCCCATGATCTCGGCTGAGCGTGTCCAGGGTCTTCCTGAACTCGGCTCGGTCTTCACCACTGGGCCTGCCCCGTGTCACCATATCGGGGCCAGTGTGTCTGAGTCTCCGACGCCATCAGCCGAGTTCAATCCGTCAGCACATTCTTGTCCGCTGAGCTCGGCGGATGGTCATCCCGCCGAGTAGTACGTAGCTTCTGGTACGTTGTTCCACTGCAGCCTTGGAGTGTGACACAAAACTTGATGTTCCCTACACCACACTGTTATCCCTTACTATTTGTTTATATTAAACCAAGCTCACTGCATCGCTATTATACTTAGCCGTAAGGCAGACCCAGCTATCGCTGCCACAACGTACCCCATACTTACCTTGCCATTACTATCGCTAATACTACGCAGTGAGCTCACTGATATCGAAAGGGTCGCTAATAATATTATTTAACCAACCGGCGACATTATCGTCCCCGTTCCGCTCGCCTCGTCGGCTCGCTGCACTACTCGCAGTGTTATTAGTTACTGTAGAGCTGGGCGGCCCTGCGGCTCGCTAGGTTGCACGCGGGTGCCGCCTTCGCAGCTTGGGTGGGGCCGCCTGCGGCGTCCAAGACCCATTAAGTACGATGTGTGGACCACCTCTATTATGTGGACAGGGGCTTCACACGGACGTACGTACATACACACTGGACGGTCTCTGTAGTAGCTGTTTGAGACTAGCCGAGCGCCGCCGCTACGCGGCGGGAGGTTTTGTGGTTAGTTGCAGTAGTAAGGGCCGCCCACCTCCGCTTCGCTCCGGTGGGCTTTTATTCACTTCAAATGTTATTACTTTCCATTGTGTACATGTAATTTTTTTTATACCGCTGTGAGCTACTATCAGCGGAGTGATGTGGCTGGTATCAGCTTAAATATCTATTCCCTGTCAAGCGTTACTATGAGTAGATGCATGTTTTAGGGTAAAAGATTATCTATTGTACGGTCCTGTGCTGGAATCCGTGTCTAACCTGTCACAACTATTTATCCCGAATTACAAAGTATCCGCACAGTACATATCTCACAATCTGTGTTTACTGTGAATTTAGTAGAAATAAACATGAGCAATATGTCACGGTAGGGTAGATCAATCTGGTGTTGTTATCTTCGGTGTGCTCACATAAGTCTATGTCCTACGTGTTGTTTAGTCAGTTGATCATCCCCCGTAACTCTCTGTTTTAGTTCGTAGGCTATAACACCTTCATTCTACATTGGACTATAAGCCCCAGCAACAATCAAAGTATGGGGTTCGCTATTCCTGTACTAAGCATTACATGAAGTGCTTGTGTTCTTATATAAACACCGAGTAGACATGACAACATCGTTTTAGCATTTCGTATTTTCAACCAAATATACCTGCGGGCTGCGCTTACAACTACGCGGTCTACTTCCAAAGTCATTATTTTAGGCATGGCTATCGGTTTACTATCGGTTTATTAATCTTGTACGCGCGAGTATTGGCACTTGAGTGTACCACCTGCATTAAAGTAGGCAAGATATAGAGAATTCGCACTCGTAAACTATAAAATTCACGTTTGTCCTATGCTAATTCTGTGTCCTGCACGTATTCGTCCAATACCACGGTTAGAGAAGAGTACTCAGCGTAATAAACTGTAATAAAAGGCCTCCACTCAGTGAATATAATCTACTACCCCACTATGGCATTATCGCTGCATACTGTACCGTAACGATATACGAAACGCGTTGAAGCAAGTGAAGTAAAATGTCCTCCCAAGATGAACGCAGATGTAGCTATACTATATCCATCCCTAAAGTATTCAACTAAAAGTATACTGCGCATGTTCGAGACGCCTTACTTGCACTGCATCAACTGCTACACGTTCGCTACGTGTACTCACACAGCTGTCTACTCCTATCGCTAACTATGCGCTTCTATCGCTAATTACTTGCTACCATCGCTAAGTATGCGCTGTTATCCCTTACTATTTGTTTATATTAAACCAAGCTCACTGCATCGCTATTATACTTAGCCGTAAGGCAGACCCAGCTATCGCTGCCACAACGTACCCCATACTTACCTTGCCATTACTATCGCTAATACTACGCAGTGAGCTCACTGATATCGAAAGGGTCGCTAATAATATTATTTAACCAACCGGCGACATTATCGTCCCCGTTCCGCTCGCCTCGTCGGCTCGCTGCACTACTCGCAGTGTTATTAGTTACTGTAGAGCTGGGCGGCCCTGCGGCTCGCTAGGTTGCACGCGGGTGCCGCCTTCGCAGCTTGGGTGGGGCCGCCTGCGGCGTCCAAGACCCATTAAGTACGATGTGTGGACCACCTCTATTATGTGGACAGGGGCTTCACACGGACGTACGTACATACACACTGGACGGTCTCTGTAGTAGCTGTTTGAGACTAGCCGAGCGCCGCCGCTACGCGGCGGGAGGTTTTGTGGTTAGTTGCAGTAGTAAGGGCCGCCCACCTCCGCTTCGCTCCGGTGGGCTTTTATTCACTTCAAATGTTATTACTTTCCATTGTGTACATGTAATTTTTTTATACCGCTGTGAGCTACTATCAGCGGAGTGATGTGGCTGGTATCAGCTTAAATATCTATTCCCCGTCAAGCGTTACTATGAGTAGATGCATGTTTTAGGGTAAAAGATTATCTATTGTACGGTCCTGTGCTGGAATCCGTGTCTAACCTGTCACAACTATTTATCCCGAATTACAAAGTATCCGCACAGTACATATCTCACAATCTGTGTTTACTGTGAATTTAGTAGAAATAAACTTGAGCAATATGTCACGGTAGGGTAGATCAATCTGGTGTTGTTATCTTCGGTGTGCTCACATAAGTCTATGTCCTACGTGTTGTTTAGTCAGTTGATCATCCCCCGTAACTCTCTGTTTTAGTTCGTAGGCTATAACACCTTCATTCTACATTGGACTATAAGCCCCAGCAACAATCAAAGTATGGGGTTCGCTATTCCTGTACTAAGCATTACATGAAGTGCTTGTGTTCTTATATAAACACCGAGTAGACATGACAACATCGTTTTAGCATTTCGTATTTTCAACCAAATATACCTGCGGGCTGCGCTTACAACTACGCGGTCTACTTCCAAAGTCATAATTTTAGGCATGGCTATCGGTTTACTATCGGTTTATTAATCTTGTACGCGCGAGTATTGGCACTTGAGTGTACCACCTGCATTAAAGTAGGCAAGATATAGAGAATTCGCACTCGTAAACTATAAAATTCACGTTTGTCCTATGCTAATTCTGTGTCCTGCACGTATCCGTCCAATACCACGGTTAGAGAAGAGTACTCAGCGTAATAAACTGTAATAAAAGGCCTCCACTCAGTGAATATAATCTACTACCCCACTATGGCATTATCGCTGCATACTGTACCGTAACGATATACGAAACGCGTTGAAGCAAGTGAAGTAAAATGTCCTCCCAAGATGAACGCAGATGTAGCTATAATATATCCATCCCTAAAGTATTCAAGTAAAAGTATACTGCGCATGTTCGAGACGCCTTACTTGCACTGCATCAACTGCTACACGTTCGCTACGTGTACTCACACAGCTGTCTACTCCTATCGCTAACTATGCGCTTCTATCGCTAATTACTTGCTACCATCGCTAAGTATGCGCTGTTATCCCTTACTATTTGTTTATATTAAACCAAGCTCACTGCATCGCTATTATACTTAGCCGTAAGGCAGACCCAGCTATCGCTGCCACAACGTACCCCATACTTACCTTGCCATTACTATCGCTAATACTACGCAGTGAGCTCACTGATATCGAAAGGGTCGCTAATAATATTATTTAACCAACCGGCGACATTATCGTCCCCGTTCCGCTCGCCTCGTCGGCTCGCTGCACTACTCGCAGTGTTATTAGTTACTGTAGAGCTGGGCGGCCCTGCGGCTCGCTAGGTTGCACGCGGGTGCCGCCTTCGCAGCTTGGGTGGGGCCGCCTGCGGCGTCCAAGACCCATTAAGTACGATGTGTGGACCACCTCTATTATGTGGACAGGGGCTTCACACGGACGTACGTACATACACACTGGACGGTCTCTGTAGTAGCTGTTTGAGACTAGCCGAGCGCCGCCGCTACGCGGCGGGAGGTTTTGTGGTTAGTTGCAGTAGTAAGGGCCTGTAATGGGCCTACCTTGGCTCACTACGACAGCTTACACGTGTGCGCACGTGTATGAGGAAGCGTAGATTTCTTTTACTTGAGTTAAGTATACTCGAGGTCCACGAGTATACTTTAAACAAGATAAAGACTCTTAGTAGCTGATTTTGGTAAAGATGAGAACTGCTATTTTTGTTTTATGTTTTCTGACTTCCTCTAAATGTAATATTCTAAGTTAGGAATCTGCCAACGGCTGGTTGGCAGAATTCCACTGCTATGCATGTCGCTCATTGGTTAAAAGATGCTGCTTTCAACCAATAGGAATCCTAAATGTCTATGGGCCACCCGTCGTGGTGACCGTAAATGAATGTGGCCCTTGATGTAACGTACATCAAGGCCGAGGAAGTGTTTAAACCTTTAACAGACATCGCGTCTGTTAAAGTTACAAGTGGCTGTAGCCACTTGTGCGTGTAACCCCGTTACACCTCCCCCCGTCAAGGTTAGACGTGCCGGCCTCGGCACGTCAACCACCATTGACTGTTTGGTCAATGCATGACGTTTGAAAGGAGTGTGCTCGTGATGGAACGAGCACGTCGAAGTTGAAGACCTTTGGCGCAGCAGCAGAGAGCCTCTCTGCTGCTGAGTATCTTGCGCGGCAACGTGCACAGCGCGTCGCTGCCACGAGGGCAAGTACCACAGCCTGCCCTCGAAGTGTCTTCGGGCGCTGTTGTTAGCAACAGCGTTCGCATTACTTGCCAGTGTGTAGCGCATGATGGGCTTCGTACGCCTTCACCATGTCCGGAACGTCTTGGAGCAAGACGTTCCGCGGCTCCCATGTATCTTGGTTGGGAGGAAAACCTCTCCAACGAATGCGAAAACGAACTGGTTCTCTGTTCGTTCTCGGGATACTGTGGTCAACAATCTGCTCAACTATCCATCGAGTTGAGCCGTGTGCGTCTCGAATTGGTGGCGGCGGTGGTGGAAACATGCCCCGTGTGTGGTCAACCTGGTGTTGACTCCGATCTCGCTTCTTCCCACGACCGAGTTCCGGTCGTGGGGTAGCTACAGAGCGCTGCGCTCGGCGCTCTTGAGTATCCTTACTTTGCGACGGTCTCCTAGACCGCCTCGATCGTCCCGGCCGGGCTGGATCTCCAGCTCGACCTGCTGCTCCAGCGCGACTTCGCGCTGGAGAGGATGATGGCTTCCGCCGAGTCTTCTGCTTCGGTTCAGCCGAGCTAGGTAGCTCGTGCTGCAGGTATGGCTTCAACCGTCCGACGTAGAACGTCGGATGGAGGCGCATGCTAGACGGGATGTCTAGCGTGTAAGCGTTGCCATGCCGTGCCAACACTGTGAACGGCCCGATGAAGCGCGGAGCAAGCTTGCTTGCCCCGAAGTCGGAAACTGCATGTTTAGGCAAGTTTTGAGTAATGAACCCTTCTTGAATTCATTAGTGTTGCCCCTGCCAACATTGTCTGCGTTCAGCTTCTGTCGGTCGACAGAAGCTGCAATTGCGTCCTGGACAAACCGAATGACGGCTTGTCTGCGCTGCACGAAGTTGATTGCATCCGAGCTGAATTCGTTCAGCTCGCTTTCAGCAGTAGGCCCAGCCTCTGCGTCTGTCCTCGCGGTGTCTGTGCCCCGCACAGACACGTTGTAATTGTTGCGCTCCTTCGTGTGTGCGTCTGTGCTCCGCACAGACGCGTTGTTCTTCGCCTTCTTGTTGGCGTCTGTGCCCTGCACAGACGCGCTCTTCTTCTTGCGCACGATCGCAGCTGGCACTGTGCACGTGTCAGCGGCATTCTGCGGCTGCTGCGTTGCGGCCGTAGATCCTCCCCCACTGAAGGAAGGAGTCACCACCCCGAGCATGCTCGGAAGGCGTGGGTGCCGCATGGCATTCACGTAGAACGGTGTATGCCCGGTCGAGGCATGCACCGAGTTGTTAATGGCGAACTCTGCCATCGACAGGCACTCGCTCCAATGTTGGAACGAGTGAGCGTAGCTCTTGAGTATGTCGACGAGCACGCGATTCACGCGCTCGGTCTGCCCATCCGTCTGCGGATGGTCCGCAGTCGACATCGAAAGTTGGCTCCCAAGTAGTGTAAACACTTCTTGCCACAGGTGCGCTGTGAAACGCGGGTCCCGATCCGACACAATGTCGGTCGGCATGCCATGGTGTTTGAACACCATGTCAACGAACAGACGTGCAGTCTGCTTCGCAGTGACTTCAGCGGGTACCGCAGCAAGATGTACCATCTTGCTGAAGCGGTCAACAAAGACCACAACGCCCGTGTTCCCCTGGCTGTCCGGGGGAAGACCGAACACGAAGTCCAATGACATGGACTGCCAACACTCCGACGGAGTCGGTAGTGATTGCAAGGGAGCCTGCGCAAAAGGCGCAGGCTTCACGCGTTGACAAACCTCGCAAGCACGGACGTACTTGCGCACCCATTTATACTGGTGGGCCCAGTAGAAGTCTCGCGTGAGAAGAAGGTATGTCTTCTCACGGCCCGGATGCCCCGCAGTCGGTGCATCGTGATACTCATACATGATCCTGAGGCGCAGGTCATGATCGTTGGGCACGACAACGCGGTCCGCGTTGTCGTCGACTGCACTGTAGAGTAGTAACCCATCGTGCACCCGATAACGGTGTGCACGAGCGCGAAGATGCTTCGGCAGCTTCTGACGAGCTTTGTCAGAAGGCGCTGAGCCGTAGGCCAGCAAGAGCTTCGCGTCCGCGTCGTACGCGGACGCGGTCTTCACGTCGTCCAACAGCGACGACGTGGGAGTGCTCGATTGCATGGCGTCAATGGCATTGACGTCGGCATCAGCTGAAGCGTAGTCCGGTCGACGCGATAACGCGTCGGCCACCACATTGAGTCTTCCGGGTTTGTATTCGACCCGGAAGTTATACTCCGCGAAGAAGGATAACCATCTCGCCATCCTTTGCGAGATGTGCGGCGACTTCACAGCCGTCCGCAGTGACGCGTGGTCCGTATAGACCACGAACGGTTTGCTTCCGAGTAGGTACACTCGGAACTTCGCGAGTGCATACTTCATGGCAAGGAGTTCCTTGTCATGCACCGGGTAGTTGCGTTCAGCTGGCTTCAGCTGACGCGATTGGTAGTAGACGACGCGATCACGGCCTTCGTGATCGTGCTGCATCAACGCACATCCGATTGCGAAATCGGATGCATCGCACACTACGTGGAATGGGCGATCTTGGTCGGCTACCGCCAAGATCGGCGCCTCAGTCAAGCCCCGCTTGACTGCATCGAAGGCCTGCTGACACTCAGCAGACCAAACCCACTCGGCATCCTTCTTTAGGAGCTGCGACAGTGGGCGTATCGTGCCCGCATAGTCCTTCACGTACTTGCACAAGTACGTGGCCAAGCCAAGGAACTGCCGCAGTTCCTTGACGTTCGACGGTGTCGGCCACTCGTTGATCACTCTGACCTTTTCAGGGTCAGGGCGGACACCATTCTTCCCTACGAGACACCCGAGCACGGGTATCTCGCTCGCCCCGAAGATGCACTTCTTCAGGTTCGCGTAGAGCTTGTGCTTGCGCATCAGCGCAAGCAGCTTCCGGAGATGCACCTTGTGCATCTCAACGTCGCTCATCCCGTTCGCAGCACGGCTGTGGACGAACACGTCATCGAAGTAGCTCGGTGCGAAGTCGCGCACCGAGCGCAACAAGTGCGTCACGCACCTGTTGAAGATCGCAGGGGCGTTCTTCAGACCCTGCGGCATAACTAGCCACTCCCAGAGCATGCCGCTTGGCGTGCTCACAGCCGTGAGAGGGATATCACTCTCACGCATAAGGATCTGATAGAACCCGTCGCGCAGATCAAGAGCACTGTAGATGGTGCTCCTGGCCATCGAATCGATGATAACATCTTTTCGCGGTATCGGTGTCTGAGCCGGTATCATCGCATCGTTCAGCTTGTTGTAGGCATGAACGATGCGCCAGCCGCCCTGTGGCTTCTTGACACAGAACGTCGGAGCACTGTGCGGGGACTTCGATTCCCGCACTTGTCCAGCTTTGCGACGACTTTCGAAGAAGTCGTCGATCGCCTTGACCTGCTCTCGCGGCAGTGGCCACTGCCGCGTGACACAGTATTTCGTGCCCGGCACGAGATCAATCTCGTGCTGAATGCCCTTGTCCTGCGGAAGCTCCGCAGGGATCTCTTCCGGAAGTACGTCAGCGTACTCCCGTAGGATCTCGTAGTAGGGACTCGACTTCAGCGAGTCCCAGCTCTGTTCCTCAAAGCGTTCCTTCTTCGTCTTGGCACTGAGAGTGTCTTCACTCTCAGTGGTGCTCTCCATGAAGAACTGCCTCAGTTCTTCATTCTCGCTCTTCGTTCTCTCGGCGTCCGAGAGAATGCATATTTGCTCGATGCGTCCATCGTGCAAGTCACGCGCGAAGCGCTTCCAGTTCATGACTGGAAGCGAAGTCAATTCCGACGCTTGCGTCGGAGGATTAGCGAGAGTCATCTCCCTGTACCGGAATCCGGCACAGGTACGCGTCAAGACGTTCAACGTCTCGACGTCCGGCTTCTCTGCCTCCGTCTGCCCGGCAGACATCTCTTGTAGCGTCTCGGCCCCTGGCCGAGACTTGCGCAGCGACCTTCGCATGCGCCGTCTTCTCGTCTTGCGGAGCCCGGCTCCGCTAGACCCTTGACCTCGTCCAGGCCCAGCCGTGGACGGGTGTTCTTCGTTAATACCGCCGGCGGGTCCATCCCGCGGGCGAGCGACTTCAAGCCCGGCTTGGTCGCCCGGCGCTTCGTTGTGCAGCCCGGCTGCACAACAGCATGCAGGTTTTTCCGATGTGGGACGTTTGCAACCGTCCACACCGTCTGCAGCGTCGGCTCCCGGAGCCGACACGCCATCTTCACCTCGACGCCTGTTATTGGCGGAGCCCTTCGTTTCAAAGGGTGCGTCGACTCCCGGAGTCGACGCGAAATGTCTTTTCGCAGCGTCGGTTCCCGGAACCGACGTGACTTCAATACCTCGACGCCTTCCATTGGCGGAGACCCCCATTACGGCGGGCGCGTCGGCTCCCCGAACCGACGAATCAAATTCATCCGAGCCATCGACTCCCGGAGTCGACGGCGTTTCATCTCTTTGGCCCTTATTATTGGCCAGACCTGGTCCAATCAGCTTCGCGTCAGCCTCTACGGCTGAGGCGTGTGACATGTTTACGTCATCCGCGTCCCTTCGGACCGGAGACGCTCCCACAATCGGCTTCGCGTCAGCCTTCACGGCTGAGGCGTGTGACATGTTTACGTCATCCGCGTCCCTTCGGACCGGAGGCATTCCCACAATCAGGTTCGCGTCAGCCTCCACGGCTGACACGTGCGACACATGTCCGTCACCCCAACCTTTTGAGGTTGGAGACTGGCTCTGATTGGTTGAAATGAGTGTGTCGATCTCCGAAATCAACACATTTTCTCCTTCAGCCGTCGACGACGACGCCGACGCTTGCTGCTCTTGCGCGCGCACTCGCGCGCGCCCTGGGCGCTCCGGGACAGCGGCGTTAGGCGCTGTCTCGACTGGGGAGTCGCGCGCACCTGTCCGTGCGTGCGTTGCGGCAACAGGGCCATCGCTCACTGTTCCGCTATCGCGACCGAAGCGCACGAGAGTGCGCTTCTCCCAATCGATGACCGGATCATGCCGTGCAAGCCACGGCATGCCCAATACCATGTCGAACTTATCGTCCAGATCCAGGACGATAAAGGTTTCGACAAACACTCGACCTTCATACGTGAAGCGCACGCGTACCATGCGCTTCTCGGTCTTGACGACGACACCTGTCGCCAGGCGTACCTCCAACATACTTCGAGGTATCTTTAAATCCTCGAAGTCCAGCATTGATAGACTTCGCAGTCAAACAAAGTTCTTCGACGCGCCGGAATCTACCAAAGCACGACGAGAGCCGCTTGCTCTCATCGACTTCACATTCAGGATGACAAGGTCAGGCTTGTCATCGTGGTTCTTGCAGTGAGAATGAACCTCACTGGGGGCTGCAGTCCTCAGTGTCGCGTGTCCAAGGTTGACACGCGGAACCGCATTACCAGTAGGGCGCCCCGCGCCTACTGGCGTCCAGCGTTTTTTGTTAGTCCGCGACGATGCCCGGCATCGTCACGTCGATCACCATCTCGGTGCACGGGTGCCGTGCACTCTCGGGCATAGTGACCGATCCTTCCGCAACGGAAGCATCGCACATTGCTCCCTTGTTGCTGTTGATAACCAGCAGCCGTTGCATTCGAGAGGTCCATTGGTTCCGGACCTCCCGCCATCGCTACCGGAGGCAGTTGCAGCCTCGGTGCATTCGCATGTAGTTTAGCCTGTCGCAGGCTAAACTCCTCCTGCATGGCAAGAGTGATCGCAGCTTCGAGAGTACTTGGGTACTCACGGAAGAGATAGGTCTTCACAGGCCCATCTCTCAGCCCCTTCATGAACGTGACGACCTTAGTCGCCTCGTCAATCGGGTTGGTCACGATGTTCGAGACCAAGTACCGTGCTCTCTGCGCGTAAGCATGAACATCATGCTTACCCTGCTGCAGGTCGAGGAACTCCGCCTTCGACCGGAACTCATTCTGCGGGGGCTCAAACGCTTGTCTGAGCTCCTCCTTGAACACCTCGTACGTGCTGAAGCACGTAGGGTCTGAGAGTCGGCGTCCGTACGCCCAACTCCTCGCACGTCCGCCAACACATGACATGGCGAACGCAACCTTCCACAACGGGTCGTCGATACGTCGAGCCGCAATGGCAGTGTCGAGTTCGACAAGCCAACGGAGGAGAGGTTCACCCTCTCTTCCAACATAATTACTTACGTTGAGTTTCAGCGTTTGCTCTCGCGATGTCGTCCCCGACGACATCGTAACAGAGGAAGCAGCATCACGCTGCTCCTTCATCATGAACCCCAGAGCAACACCGTGTTGCTCCGTCGGTGATAGCGTGCGCAACATCGCAGCTACGGCAGCCTCTCCAATGACTGTTGACAGTCGTTGGAGTGCCTCCCACTCTGGGTCCGACAGGTGGAGACAGTCAGCGCGTGTAACATGAGTTGCAGGCGTAGTGGAGCTTTCCATGGGCACCTCCGCGCTCATGAAAAGGTTCTCGGCTCCCCGTCCGTGTAGCTTTCTACACGAACGCTAAGGTAGTCGGTCGTTGGACGGACTACAAAGTGCTACCAGGTGTAATGGGCCTACCTTGGCTCACTACGACAGCTTACACGTGTGCGCACGTGTATGAGGAAGCGTAGATTTCTTTTACTTGAGTTAAGTATACTCGAGGTCCACGAGTATACTTTAAACAAGATAAAGACTCTTAGTAGCTGATTTTGGTAAAGATGAGAACTGCTATTTTTGTTTTATGTTTTCTGACTTCCTCTAAATGTAATATTCTAAGTTAGGAATCTGCCAACGGCTGGTTGGCAGAATTCCACTGCTATGCATGTCGCTCATTGGTTAAAAGATGCTGCTTTCAACCAATAGGAATCCTAAATGTCTATGGGCCACCCGTCGTGGTGACCGTAAATGAATGTGGCCCTTGATGTAACGTACATCAAGGCCGAGGAAGTGTTTAAACCTTTAACAGACATCGCGTCTGTTAAAGTTACAAGTGGCTGTAGCCACTTGTGCGTGTAACCCCGTTACAGGGCCGCCCACCTCCGCTTCGCTCCGGTGGGCTTTTATTCACTTGAAATGTTATAACTTTCCATTGTGTACATGTAATTTTTTTTATACCGCTGTGAGCTACTATCAGCGGAGTGATGTGGCTGGTATCAGCTTAAATATCTATTCCCTGTCAAGCGTTACTATGAGTAGATGCATGTTTTAGGGTAAAAGATTATCTATTGTACGGTCCTGTGCTGGAATCCGTGTCTAACCTGTCACAACTATTTATCCCGAATTACAAAGTATCCGCACAGTACATATCTCACAATCTGTGTTTACTGTGAATTTAGTAGAAATAAACATGAGCAATATGTCACGGTAGGGTAGATCAATCTGGTGTTGTTATCTTCGGTGTGCTCACATAAGTCTATGTCCTACGTGTTGTTTAGTCAGTTGATCATCCCCCGTAACTCTCTGTTTTAGTTCGTAGGCTATAACACCTTCATTCTACATTGGACTATAAGCCCCAGCAACAATCAAAGTATGGGGTTCGCTATTCCTGTACTAAGCATTACATGAAGTGCTTGTGTTCTTATATAAACACCGAGTAGACATGACAACATCGTTTTAGCATTTCGTATTTTCAACCAAATATACCTGCGGGCTGCGCTTACAACTGCGCGGTCTACTTCCAAACTCATCATTTTAGGCATGGCTATCGGTTTACTATCGGTTTATTAATCTTGTACGCGCGAGTATTGGCACTTGAGCGTACCACCTGCATTAAAGTAGGTATGATATAGAGAGTTCGCACTCGTAAACTATAAAATTCACGTTTGTCCTATGCTAATTCTGTGTCCTGCATGTATCCGTCCAATACCACGGTTAGAAAAGAGAACTCAGCGTAATAAACTGTAATAAAAGGCTTTAATCCAGTGAATATAATCTACTACCCCACTATGGCATTATCGCTACATACTATGCCTTAAGGATATACGTTAAAGCAACTGTAGCTATAATATATCCATCCCTGAAGTATTACAGTAGAAGTATGCTGTACATGTTAGTGTTAATATCGTGCACACCTTCCGCTACATGTACTCGCACTGCTATCTATTACCACGTGCTGCTGTTGCTTGTTACAAACTACCACCACTTGCTACATGTTCCTATCGGTGAGCCACTCAATATCGTACCTGCATTTCTATTAAACCAACTTCGCTTCAGTGTATTTATTTTAAGTCGTATGGCCAGCGTGGCTATCGTTGCTAGTCCGCGGTGGGCCTAATTTAATTAATAGTAGGAGTTAGAAAAATAGCCAAGTGCTGCAGCAGCTATAATGTGTCCACTCCTAAACAATATAGTAAACCTAAGCTGCGTATGCTGAAAATAGCAATCATCCCCCTTCACAATCACCTTGTACTGTATTGGCACTGCTATCGACTATTGCGAGCTGCTATCGAGCTTCTATCGCTTATTAAAGTATTACAGAGCGAGATATATTAATGCTGAAATAGGTGCTACTAAATATAAAGCCAGTCCCCGTTCCGCTCGCCTCGTCGGCTCGCTGCACTACTCGCAGTGTTATTAGTTATTATAGAGCTGGGCGGCCCTGCGGCCCGCTAGGTCGCACGCGAGGTGCCGCCTTCGCTTCGCTCGGCAGCTTGGTGGGGCCGCCTGCGGCGTCCAAGGCTGTCTATGTACGCTTATGTGGACCACCTCTATTATGTGGACAGGGGGCTACGGACGGAATTACACACGTACTGGACGGTCTCTCTAGTAGATGGTAGAGATACGACAGCCATCGTCGATTTCCGAAAACAGTGACCATTCATTTGGTAACCAATCACAACGTTAATATACTTAATTGTAGCCAATGGGGCCACTGTGCCGCCGTCGCTGCGCTCGGCAGCAATATTAGCCAATTTTGGCCAATCATCATTAATGTAACCTCTGCGTTACGGACCGACCACGCGTTGCTCTTTTTGATGTTAAGGATTCTTGAAGATGCAGATGATCTGAACGACGAGGGCTTACCTCGTAGTGGTTGGGGAATCGATTATAGTTGCATGGTTAGCATTCTCATTAAGGCGATTCAACAACAACAAGGTCAAATCGATCAACTTCGAGCAATCATTGAGAAATTGTAAAAAAACACGTTCTATTGAGCAAGGCTTAGACGTAGGCAGAGACTTGCGACTCTACCAGAGTATTTTAGATTTCTACTTTTCGGGATGTTGATCCCAGAATTCAATCTCCCTCCAAAAAAATATTTCGGGAAACATGTCCCGAAATGGGAAATTACAAAAAACGCGTTCTATTTTGCATTTGTACTTTTCGGGATGTTGTGTCAGTCTCTGGAGTGTCTTTAACAACGAGTTTCTCCATGAGCGCGCGTTGCGAGTATCGATGATCTTTGTTGGATTGAATAGTACCATATTTATACAATAGCAACGAGAACTTGCTTGAATTCGTCATCAGAAATTAACTTCGCGCTGTACATATCCACAAGCACTTGCTTAAGTTCTCTGATCAGACTTGGGTTATCATTGCCGAGCATGACCTCTCCCTTGAGCTTCAGATACTCTTGCTTGAGTACATCACGAGGGTCTTTGATCGGATCCCGTAGAGCGTGTTGAGTATGCGTGATACGAAGCAATTCATGGAAAACGCGCTTGTCGTCCATCGAAATCGAATCGTACAATTGCTGATCGAAAGTACCATCGAATACAAGAGTCTTGATCAGCTTAGATAGATCATGGCTGATCTTCGGCTGAGGGCCGACCGTACTACGGTTAGGATAGCATACCTTGAGTAGTCCCTCGTTGAGTTTTGGCAAATGCACGAACTTCGTACCAATTCGTTTGTAAGCAAGAGCAGACATGGTTCCCGTGCCTTCTAGTTGAGCTAGGTTGTATCCTCGATTCGAATGATATTTGGTAGGATTGCCTTCCCTATCTCTGAGATCCTTGTGGATGTATCCGGCGCCTCGCAATCCGCGTCCGCTGACAGCAGCCGGCTTCATTTCCAGATCAGCCATTTGCATTGGTTCGTCTCGATCAACTGTGAATCCATAATCTGCCAGAGTAGATCTTATCGCATTAAGATTTCCTCGGAAATGCTGTTCGTCCAGCTTGTCTGGCTGTTGTTTGTAATGATCGTTTACCGAGTATAGATAGACGATCAATTCTTCAAATGTAATTTTCCAGCTAATATTTAAATTCTTTTCATCAGAGGCTGAGACGCGGCTGTTCGTATCAACCGAATAAACATTGGCATAGTTGCCTAAATAGTATTTTTTCAGCTGAATCGAGGATTTCTTTTTACCGATGGCCATCGGCGGCAACCGAACTCTTGCTAGCCATGGATTTGATTGATAAATGTTTTGTACGTGTTGTCGATAATCTCCGGTAGCATTTTTCATTAGCTCTGCGGGAGCTCCCACTCTGCTTAACTTTAGAATATTTTGACGCTTTGTTTGCATATCGATCCCAGAAACGGCACTATCCTCTAGTGAGCGCTGAGAAGGTCCCCAGTCATCACCTAATCGTTTTGTCTTATACGCATCTAGAGCTTTCCTTTGCTTAGATTTATCGAGCGAGGCGCTGAGTTTGCTCAGCGCTGCTTGCTTGCGCTCATCTACAGCAGAGGCCTTGCCGGGGGTGCTTCACCCGGAAAAGCAACCATACCATCGAGAGCGCTGGAATCAACATTCTTAGTCATGAGGCCCTTGGCCTTCAATCGCTCCTCTATATGTTCTTGCGTCGCTACCCAATCAATGTCATTCCTCACTTCTCTATCTCTTTTTCCCGTTGCTCGTTTTCTATCATTTGAAATGAAAATATTCAGATCTTTATCTAGATAGTAAGTTCCGCGTTGTCGTTTAGATAGCATATTGAAAATAGGAGCCACGTTCCACGTTGGAAGATCTGTATATTTATTATACAAGCTTTTAATTTTTTGCATCGCTAATAGAGCATCCGTAGCGGTCGATATAGGACTTAGAGGATCTGGGATTGGAGCTGCGCTCAATGCCGTATCAACGCGCATTCTATCCTCTTCTGAAAAAACTTGAGAATCTGTATCAACAACCGTATCAGCAGATGCCTCGGACGGAGTAGCATTCACTGCTGTAGCTGTCCCTACAGAAGCCGTAGATCCTTGCGGGATGCTAGTTTCTGTCTGAGTATCTGTTGGCTTTGGAAACCCAATCTGAGATGCCTCGTTATCAGCGGCCCACATCGTCTCTGCATATCGATTGTTGAGATGACGCTCGATCGCGAGTTCGCGTTCGGCTTCACGCAAAAGCTCTTGACGTTTGCGTTCTCTTTGAGAAAGACTCGTGAATGATGGAAACATCGTTCTTATGTGATATCAGATATCGTTCTGGCAAAAAATATTAATTTTCTATAGATAGTAGGTTTTTAGCATGGAGTTTGGTTGATCTGACTCTACGCGTTTCCAAGGAGCAGTTCTTAAGCCATCCATCGTATATGGATGTACCAGAGTGTTTCTTCTGTTTAATAGCGTACATGCACTGTATCATACTCGTCAAGGATGAAAGCAATATCCATATCAAACAGCTTCTCCACAGCTTCTCGATGATGCGGATTGTCGATTATAGAGCGAAACGGTTTGCCAGGTCCTCCAATCTTGATCAGCTCAGATTTATAAAAATCGAGCCTTTGGATATCGTTTGCAGCGGGGCTGCCGTAGCTTTAGCGTCAGAGGAAGACGTAACAGACTCACAGAGTCTCAGCTTAAGAAAGCCCGTTCTAATACCAGAACACACGAGTCCGTACTCCCTACGGACTCCAAGAGTCAACCCTTAACTCTTTTACTGTAAATCTCAAACTAAATGTATTTCTCTTTTATCGCGGCAAAGCCGCCTTTGGTGTAAATGTATCTGGTTCACTATCTAGCATAGTGAACCCTAATCATATGCATAATCTGTGGCTCTGAAGCCGTGTACTGATTCTCCTACTGAAATAGGTTAGACAGTGTGCACCACACAAGCCCGTGTGTCCCACACTTCGTAACCCGTCGGGTAACATTCTTGTAACCCCGTTACACCCTCCCCCACCAAACCGTGGACACGGGTGTTCACGCTTAACGGTCAACGACCGGGTCTTGTTCCGTCAAGCCTCCTTCTTGTACGAGTCAATCCACATCGTGTGGACGTCTCTGAGAACTTCTCGGCGCAACGCGCCCTTACATGACTTCAAGTCATAACGCCTTTTGGTCTTTCGACCGCAGAAACCCTCTCGCGAGGTCCGCCTCGGAGCCTCGCTCCTCTCGCGCTTCGGCACCTCGTGCCCGCGAACTCCCAAACTCCCCAACGCAGGTGCGCGCACCGACCGCGCCTCCCAGGCTCTCGGTCTCCCAGTACTTCGCGGCGCAACGCCTCAAGCAACGCTCGCAGCGAGCACAGCCCAACTCCCCTCGAGCACTAGGCCATCAGGCCATGGACCTCAAAGAACTCTTCGGAGAGGAGGAGGAGGGCGAGGTGGACTACAGCGAGTCCGACGCCGGCTCTCCGAGCCACGAGGGTGAGCCAACGTCCCCACAACGCTCCCCAACCGCCGCGACGCTTCGCCCACGCCGTCGGCACCACGCGAAGGCGGCACGTCGACCACAGTTGGCTCGTCGAGCTCCCGCGACCAAGGGCGCCGCGCGCACTCGTCTCCTGCGCGCTCGTCGAGCCATCTCACTACTGAGCGCGCTGCGCCATCGAGAGAGGAGCCACGGCCACCGCTGCGCACTCCGAATCCGTTCCCTGAACGCTCCTCCGGGCTCCGCGAGCTGCGCGCGCTCACAGAGTCACGGTACTCACCGCTTCGTGCGGAGGAAGCGCCCTTGGGCCCCGTCATCTCCAATCCTTTGGACGAGGCTCAATCCGAGCAGGTTGCGGCGCAGATAGCCCCCATGCGCTCCCAGCGCCCCGAGCCGCGGCCTCTGCTGAACCCCAGCACCGCCGAGTACGGCTTTCAGCGTCGTGAACCCGCGGAGGTATGCCGCCAGGCATTCCAGCAGTCGCTGGCTCAGCACATCATTGGGCCTGCGGCCCGTACTCCGGAGGAGCTCGCTCTTCAAACCTCTCTGCGAGAGCGCCTCTTGACCCCACAGTCTACGACTGTCTCCGAGTACCGCGAGCGGTTACGGCTGCAAGCCAATGGGTTGTCTGTGCCCGCAATGCGGACGTACCCTGTGGTGCTCAGCCCGGGCGAACGCCTGACCGAACACGAGGCTCAGTTCGAGCTCTGGGCTGAGAAGAAGAAGAAGCTTAGCTCCATGGATGCTCTTCGAGCTAGCTTCAGCGAAGTGGATGTTCGTATCGAACGCAAGCTCCGCTTCGATTTTGCGAAGATTCGAGCTAAACGCAGCCTTTCAGCTAACGCTCAGCAGCAGACCCATTCTAGCGCTGCGCGCTTCGCTCCTTTGAGCACTCCAGTCGCTCATACCCGCGAGGGCGTGAGTGCTGTGGCTCAGGACCAACCCCGGAGCAATGTGGCTGACCCAGCAGCTCCCCAGCCTATTGCCGGGAAGCGCGGGACGGCCGGCATGCCGGCCTTGAGCCCACGGGGCGCTGGTGATCAAGCCGATCAAAATCGTCCACGACTTCTGGGCAGTCTTGGCGAAGGGGCACCTCAAACTCCCATGAGTTCTCTGAGTGTGGGTACCCTCGCCACTTCACCAGATACTGGTTTTGACCCCGGCACCGCCGCTTCGCCAGCAGGCGTTCCACATGGTAGTGAAGGTTTCCTTGCTCGTCGAGCAGCGCCGGTGGAGGCCGCAGTGGAGCCCGTTGCGACTCAGAGTGAACTCCTCCAGGTGCAGCAGCAGTCGGACCGCATCCGAGACCATGTCCATGACGTTGATGCGCGTCTTGCGCGTCTGGCCACGGAGCTCGAGGAGCTTGGTCGGGACTTGGGTTGGGTTGAAGTGCCTCGTGAGGTCTGGGACCGGCTCCGACACTTGGAGAGCTGGGTACAGTATTACCGCGATCGCGACGACCGTCGCGGACAGGAGCTCTCCGAGCTTCGCCGTCAACAGGTCGCGTTGCAGGGTCAGATTGACCTTCTGGCCCGCATGCAGGGCCCGCCCGCTGCGCCTCCTGCGCCGGTGGCTCCTGTGCCGACGGCACTTCCAACTCCGACTCTGCCGCTGGGGCTCGCGGCACCGCCGATGTCGAGCCTTCCGTTGGTGCCTGCAGTACCTGCGTTGTTGTCTGCGACGCCTGCGACTGCGTCCTCGACGCTCGCGACCTCCGCGCCTGCGACCTCGTCGCCCTCGGTGCCTCCATCTGCACCTGCGTCGGGTCATGGTACGGCTTGAGCAAGCCCACGTAGAAGACTGGGTGCGTCCGCATCTTCTTCGGAAGATTGAGCGTGTACGCAACGCCCTTCTTAACCACGACCTTGAAAGGTCCGATGAAGCGCGGGCGCAACTTCGTCTTGAAGACGGCTGACACTGCATGTGTAGGTAGGGTTTTAGCATTAAGCAATACCAGGTCACCGACCTCATAACTGTCAACATTGCCTCTGCCTTTAGCATCCGCATGTTCCTTTTGCTTGTCTTGGCTCTCCGCCATTGCGTCACGCACGTGTCGTAAGACACTCAAGCGCGTCGACAAGAAAGTGTCAACCTGTTTACGAACAGTAGCCGGCCTGACATCAGCTAGCCGATCCACTAAATCGGCTTCCTCTCCCCCACCAAGCCCGAGGCCACCACGTGGCGGCGTCAGCGGGACGCGGGGATGAGACAAGCTGTTCACGTAGAACGGCGTGTAGCCGGTCGAGGTATGCACGGCGTTGTTCAACGCAAACTCAACGAGTGGCAGCATAGCGCTCCAACGCTTCGGCGTCGCAGCGCAAATGCTGCGGAGCACGTCCTCGACGACGCGATTCACTCGCTCCGTCTGACCATCGGTCTGCGGATGATCCGCCGTGGACATGTCCAGCTTGGTGCCGAGCACCGCAAATACCGCGCTCCAGAAGTTGCCCGTGAAGCGGGGGTCTCGGTCCGAGGCAATCGACTCAGGGAGTCCGTGTTGTCGAAACACTCGGTCCAAGAACAGCGTTGGTGTACCTTTACCATCGATGGTATCCGGCACAGCCGCAAGGTGAGCCATCTTGCTCAAACGGTCAACGAAGACCACGACTCCTGTGTTGCCCGCCGCGTCCCCGGCAGGCCAAACACAAAGTCCATACTCATGGATTGCCAACAGCCCGAAGGGACAGGCAAGCTCGCCAACGGCGCTGCAGCATGAGGTGACGACTTCACTCGCTGACACGTCTCGCACGTGCGCACGTAAGTGCTCGTCCACTTGTACATCTTCGGCCACCAGTAGTAGGCGCTCACCGAGCTGTAGGTCTTCTCTCGGCCAAGATGGCCAGCCAGCGGCGTGTCGTGGGCCTCATAGAGGATACGATACTTCAGATCCTCATCATGAGGGATGACCACGCGTGGCGTGTCCTCGGAGCCAGTGCTGTAAAACAGCAGGCCACCATCGAGGGTGTAGCGATGCAAACGCGCGCGCACACGCGCCGACAATTCAATGTCCGAGTTTTGAACCGGCAAGATGGAGGAGGAGTTCTCGCCCAGCTCAAAAGTCGATTAGCCGAGCTCATACACACGTGCCTCAGTTAGCGGACACTTGCTGACGTCATGGGAGTCGTCCCCGCGCAAGCCCCGCTCGACATCGTGACAGAGCTCGAATGCATCATCAGCCTGGCAGGCTTTAAATGACTAATAAAAATAAAAATGAAGTTAGACGGTACAGTGCACACAGACCAGAGTCCCCGCGCGAGGTCTGCGCTGTGCGATGGTCTTGTTGCGGCTGCTCATCGTATCGGGGCGATGGAGTACGGCCTAGGTGAGTTGGAGGTTGCTAACAGGCGGAAAACAACCAGGGACGAGCACGATGTCGACGTAAGGCTAATTCGTAGCGCGAATCCGGCCATACTCCAAGCCTCGGCTAAAGCCCTGATGGCCCTGTGAACTTCAACCAAGAAAATTGCCATTCGTGTCTGGGACGACGACATCGATGGACTCTATCTCCGAAAAGCGATGGTGATTGATAGGATGCTGAAGTTTGGTTCTGCGAACACGTCGAAAAAGGCCTTGGCTGAAGGAGTGGACCGTCGAAGATGTGTGGTTTGTCCTTGACCACAGATCCGATGTCTACGAAAAGATACTTCTGCGCAATTGGTAGAGTGTGCGCGACTTCGAGGAGTACTTTATCATTAGAGAGAACCGGCTCGAGGTGCACCGGGGCGACAGCGTGTTCATCAAGTACTCCTACAAAGTCCTCGTGAGGGCGGAACCTCGGAGTGACTGCGTGCTCAATCCGAGTCCTCGATCGGGTGATGGGCCGATTCCGCTGCCGAGCGCTAAGACAGTGCAGAAAACGAGTCGGAGTCTGCAGAAGAGCAGGTTGCCTGGGGCCCTACAGGGCCGGTGGGGCAAGCGCCCCAAGCTAATCAAGAGGGTGCTGAAAAAGGACAGTGTGGATGTGTTTGTTCCTCGCTTTGTGGCTGCTTCCGCGGCTTCAGTTCCAGCAGCAGCCCAAGTTCCCGTTCCAGCAGCTGTTCAAGTTCCAGATCCGGTGGACACTCATTCCCCAGAGCAGGACGCTCACCAACTGAAGCAGCCGCATCAACACTCCAGCTGGTGTCCGGTACCACCGCGCGCAGTCTAAACCGGCAAGGTGGAGGAGGAGTTCTCGCCCAGCTCAAAAGTCGATTAGCCGAGCTCATACCCACGTGCCTCAGTTAGCGGACACTTGCTGACGTCATGGGAGTCGTCCCCGCGCAAGCCCCGCTCGACATCATGGCAGAGCTCGAATGCATCATCAGCCTGGCAGGCTTTAAATGACTAATAAAAATAAAAATGAAGTTAGACGGTACAGTGCACACAGACCAGAGTCCCCGCGCGAGGTCTGCGTTGTGCGATGGTCTTGTTGCGGCTGCTCATCGTATCGGGGCGATGGAGTACGGCCTAGGTGAGTTGGAGGTTGCTAACAGGCGGAAAACAACCAGGGACGAGCACGATGTCGACGTAAGGCTAATTCGTAGCGCGAATCCGGCCATACTCCAAGCCTCGGCTAAAGCCCTGATGGCCCTGTGAACTTCAACCAAGAAAATTGCCATTCGTGTCTGGGACGACGACATCGATGGACTCTATCTCCGAAAAGCGATGGTGATTGATAGGATGCTGAAGTTTGGTTCTGCGAACACGTCGAAAAAGGCCTTGGCTGAAGGAGTGGACCGTCGAAGATGTGTGGTTTGTCCTTGACCACAGATCCGATGTCTACGAAAAGATACTTCTGCGCAATTGGTAGAGTGTGCGCGACTTCGAGGAGTACTTTATCATTAGAGAGAACCGGCTCGAGGTGCACCGGGGCGACAGCGTGTTCATCAAGTACTCCTACAAAGTCCTCGTGAGGGCGGAACCTCGGAGTGACTGCGTGCTCAATCCGAGTCCTCGATCGGGTGATGGGCCGATTCCGCTGCCGAGCGCTAAGACAGTGCAGAAAACGAGTCGGAGTCTGCAGAAGAGCAGGTTGCCTGGGGCCCTACAGGGCCGGTGGGGCAAGCGCCCCAAGCTAATCAAGAGGGTGCTGAAAAAGGACAGTGTGGATGTGTTTGTTCCTCGCTTTGTGGCTGCTTCCGCGGCTTCAGTTCCAGCAGCAGCCCAAGTTCCCGTTCCAGCAGCTGTTCAAGTTCCAGATCCGGTGGACACTCATTCCCCAGAGCAGGACGCTCACCAACTGAAGCAGCCGCATCAACACTCCAGCTGGTGTCCGGTACCACCGCGCGCAGTCTAAACCGGCAAGGTGGAGGAGGAGTTCTCGCCCAGCTCAAAAGTCGATTAGCCGAGCTCATACCCACGTGCCTCAGTTAGCGGACACTTGCTGACGTCATGGGAGTCGTCCCCGCGCAAGCTCCGCTCGACATCATGACAGAGCTCGAATGCATCATCAGCCTGGCAGGCTTTAAATGACTAATAAAAATAAAAATGAAGTTAGACGGTACAGTGCACACAGACCAGAGTCCCCGCGCGAGGTCTGCGCTGTGCGATGGTCTTGTTGCGGCTGCTCATCGTATCGGGGCGATGGAGTACGGCCTAGGTGAGTTGGAGGTTGCTAACAGGCGGAAAACAACCAGGGACGAGCACGATGTCGACGTAAGGCTAATTCGTAGCGCGAATCCGGCCATACTCCAAGCCTCGGCTAAAGCCCTGATGGCCCTGTGAACTTCAACCAAGAAAATTGCCATTCGTGTCTGGGACGACGACATCGATGGACTCTATCTCCGAAAAGCGATGGTGATTGATAGGATGCTGAAGTTTGGTTCTGCGAACACGTCGAAAAAGGCCTTGGCTGAAGGAGTGGACCGTCGAAGATGTGTGGTTTGTCCTTGACCACAGATCCGATGTCTACGAAAAGATACTTCTGCGCAATTGGTAGAGTGTGCGCGACTTCGAGGAGTACTTTATCATTAGAGAGAACCGGCTCGAGGTGCACCGGGGCGACAGCGTGTTCATCAAGTACTCCTACAAAGTCCTCGTGAGGGCGGAACCTCGGAGTGACTGCATGCTCAATCCGAGTCCTCGATCGGGTGATGGGCCGATTCCGCTGCCGAGCGCTAAGACAGTGCAGAAAACGAGTCGGAGTCTGCAGAAGAGCAGGTTGCCTGGGGCCCTACAGGGCCGGTGGGGCAAGCGCCCCAAGCTAATCAAGAGGGTGCTGAAAAAGGACAGTGTGGATGTGTTTGTTCCTCGCTTTGTGGCTGCTTCCGCGGCTTCAGTTCCAGCAGCAGCCCAAGTTCCCGTTCCAGCAGCTGTTCAAGTTCCAGATCCGGTGGACACTCATTCCCCAGAGCAGGACGCTCACCAACTGAAGCAGCCGCATCAACACTCCAGCTGGTGTCCGGTACCACCGCGCGCAGTCTAAACCGGCAAGGTGGAGGAGGAGTTCTCGCCCAGCTCAAAAGTCGATTAGCCGAGCTCATACCCACGTGCCTCAGTTAGCGGACACTTGCTGACGTCATGGGAGTCGTCCCCGCGCAAGCTCCGCTCGACATCATGACAGAGCTCGAATGCATCATCAGCCTGGCAGGCTTTAAATGACTAATAAAAATAAAAATGAAGTTAGACGGTACAGTGCACACAGACCAGAGTCCCCGCGCGAGGTCTGCGCTGTGCGATGGTCTTGTTGCGGCTGCTCATCGTATCGGGGCGATGGAGTACGGCCTAGGTGAGTTGGAGGTTGCTAACAGGCGGAAAACAACCAGGGACGAGCACGATGTCGACGTAAGGCTAATTCGTAGCGCGAATCCGGCCATACTCCAAGCCTCGGCTAAAGCCCTGATGGCCCTGTGAACTTCAACCAAGAAAATTGCCATTCGTGTCTGGGACGACGACATCGATGGACTCTATCTCCGAAAAGCGATGGTGATTGATAGGATGCTGAAGTTTGGTTCTGCGAACACGTCGAAAAAGGCCTTGGCTGAAGGAGTGGACCGTCGAAGATGTGTGGTTTGTCCTTGACCACAGATCCGATGTCTACGAAAAGATACTTCTGCGCAATTGGTAGAGTGTGCGCGACTTCGAGGAGTACTTTATCATTAGAGAGAACCGGCTCGAGGTGCACCGGGGCGACAGCGTGTTCATCAAGTACTCCTACAAAGTCCTCGTGAGGGCGGAACCTCGGAGTGACTGCGTGCTCAATCCGAGTCCTCGATCGGGTGATGGGCCGATTCCGCTGCCGAGCGCTAAGACAGTGCAGAAAACGAGTCGGAGTCTGCAGAAGAGCAGGTTGCCTGGGGCCCTACAGGGCCGGTGGGGCAAGCGCCCCAAGCTAATCAAGAGGGTGCTGAAAAAGGACAGTGTTGTCGTGTAGGAAAACACGAGTTTACGAGTCCCCGCCCTATCAACCGAAGTCTTTAGGACGAGCCCTACTGTGGTGAAGTGCAATTCTCGGAAGTGTGTGATGGCAAGTGATTGGGTGAGAGATGGATCCAGACTCAGATGGATCTGGATCCAGACTCGGATGGATCTGGATCTGCACCCACTGGATCCAGATCCAAGATGGGTTCAATCCAAGATGGGTTCAATCCATTATCCAGGCGTAATCACGAGGCCGGAAACACAACGCGACGGGCAAGCAGCTGATACGCAATGAAGGTAAAG
This sequence comes from Phytophthora vignae f. sp. vignae, assembly GCA_016169955.1. Taxonomy (NCBI): domain Eukaryota; phylum Oomycota; class Peronosporomycetes; order Peronosporales; family Peronosporaceae; genus Phytophthora; species Phytophthora vignae. The sequence goes on along the minus strand of JABJUM010000077.1, from coordinate 248,427 downwards.
GGAGCCCATAGAGTCGGTAGGTACAGATGGGATGATAGGATCCACATGATGATAGGACTTTGGGATAGGAACGAACTTAAGCATAAATCAGAAACGAATTTGCCTTGATCAACGCAAGTGCTTCCTCCCTCGCCTGGAAACGGGAACTACATTGGCCCTACGCGGCGTAGAGAGGTTAGCCGTAGCAGATCTAGTGTTGGTGGTAAGACTGGAGTAATACATTGGCCAGATCCAAAACCTTCCTAGTGAACTACTGTCAAGTGCGGATCCAAGATCCACCGGAGTTATCTGTTTGGCCGGTGCGTCCTTCGCTTCTCAACTGTCAACGACACCGTCATTGGAGGCGGCAAACACGACCAAGGAAGACCTGCGAAGGCATCGGAAAGGAACTACAACAAGCGAAAGGCAACCACCCGGCCAAATCCAGATCCAGGCCGCCAGATCCAAGTACAAGACTACTGGATTTGGAGTAAATTGCGAGCAGAGTGAAGATTTCCGCGCTGCTCCACCCACATCCCCGCGTCTCGCCCAGACTGTTCTGCCTTCAAGGCTCGGACGCTTCAGCAGACACCAGAGGAGCAGATCCAGCCCTACCGACGGGTACACAAGGTGACCAAGTTCAGCACACAGATCACGGATCATCGCGGGACCCCCTCCGTAAGTCGGTGTTCGGGCGCAGTTGGCAAGTTGGATCGGCGATCTCGCAGATTTTGCTGATCCCGCTACGCCACGATGGTGCGCGTGCCCGGATCTTCTGGTGACTCGGGATTTCACCGTGAGTCCCAAGAAGAAGTTCGAGTGAAGAAGGAACAAGGGGGTCAAGCGTCATCGGAGTTGGGATCGACGACGACGCTGCTGAATGAAACAAGATCCACGGATCGGCAGAGTGCAAGGAGGACCTCTGTCGGCGGAACTGAGGTGGATCCAGACATTGATCCAGAAAACAAACCTCAACCTCCTCCACAGGTCCCTTCGGGGACCCCGGTGGATCGCGACGCGAGTCAAGATCCACCAACAAAACAAACCAAGGCTGGCAAGGATCGGTATGCATTCGCTGGTTCACCAGTTAACTCGGATGCCTACTTCTTCTCCTTCGACAAGACCAAGCCGAAGGCGCGCACGAAGATGAAGGCCCCGGATCCGGAAGACGAAGATACGAAACCACCTGCTCAGGATGGACCCGAGGCAGGTTGGATCCGCCACCACGAGAAGCAACTACGTGGTTTGCTGACTCTGGATCCCATTATGCAGCAGTTTGGCGTGAAGCAGATCGGAGAACTACAGGGACCCCTAGCGCTCCCGGCACCCGCCAAGTGTGGTATCGGAAATTGTGTGTTTCCAAGGTGATTGCCTCGCCGGCCCGAAGGTCAAGTTCCATGAAGAAGCGGCCCAGCGAGAGACGGAGATGGCTACTTCTGATTGGATGACGACATTATCCTCGTTGGAGTGACAGTTAGTGGCCGGAGCCTCGTCGGGTCCTAATAGAACCCCGAGCGAGGCTTCGTGGTACCCACTTTTAGGTACAGATGCATTTAGTTGCGTACTTCGACCGCACTTATTAGTGTGGCCGCGGTCGTCCTTTGATGTGTCCGGAATCGCCTTATTGCGATCGTTCACACTAGATATTTGTATAGGGACTTAGGACTCATCATAGGATGACCAGAATGAGGCCCCCTGGGCCTCATAAAACTCAGTAATAAAAGACAGTCTTCCCCCAAAGCCAACAAGGGTCAAGTCCGACTTCGGTAAGTGTAGCTAGCTTATTGTAGTGCCTGGACACGCTCGGCTGCGTGTGGATGCCTGTCGGGGAGCTTATCGTGCTTTGACCGAGAGTTTCCTTGGCGGCGCCAAGAGTTGGCGTGGCCGGAGAGGCAAGAGCGACATAGGAGTGTCGTTCACTGTATATTTGTGGGACAAGAGTGTCCCTGAGTGTATTAGTCTACCTACCGAGGTTTTACCTTGGTCCCCCTGTATAAGGCCTAACACGCCGGTACCCTTCCTTTCTGAGGGACTGCAGTGGGGTTGCGCGAAAGCGCTACATAGTATCCTAGCCTTAGCTCGTGGCTAGCGGTACAGGTTTTTGGGTTGACCGAAGACAACCTAAGGTGCACAGAGGCGCTTGCAACCGACCCGGTGTAAGGGATCGTTCCTGGTCTTCAGGTTTTGATCCAATAAGCGCTTACCTTTGCGGGTTAGCGTGTTGTTGGTGTCTCTAATACCTTTTGGTAGAGGAGGATTTTAGTGGAGTTACCACACCACAACTGGTGCCGCGACCCGGGATTGGTGTGACCTTCTGTGTGTCTGGGTTGTTGTAGGTCTTAGCCCAACGAGCTAAGAGGAGGAGGAGAAGAAGAAGAGAAGCGAAGAAGAAGGAGAAGTGAGAAGATGGCGAAGGGGACCAAGTCAGCGGTACCAGCGACGCCGGTCAAGTCAAGTGGAACGCGCAACGAGGCTTCGGTGCGCTCCGGAAGCTCGTTCTCGACCCCAGCGACGGATCGGATGGAGTCGATCGACGAGCGTTCGGCGAGCTACGACACGGCGATGGATTCCTCGAACGCCAAAGAAGATGATGAAGACGATGACTGGGATGTCCGGACTGTGATGTCCGAGACTTCGGAAGCTGCGGTGGTGTCGGCAGGCCGCAGTGGAGGATCGAGGTCGATCACCCGCGACCTCTCCGAAACGTTCAACGATATGCCGGGCCCCGAGCCCGCCTACGACGCGGATGACGGTGCAACCGAGGACTTCAAGACCTCGGTGACGGTAGGAGGGGCAACCTCCAAGCCGGTCGGCACTCGTCCTCCCCTCAACGGCGATACCCCGGCGGCCAACAAGGTCCTGGGCCGATGCCTGGAGCTGATGAAGACCAAGAGTGAGTGGATGCAACTGTTCTCCCCGAAGCAGGTCCACCAGGCCATCTGGATGGACCTCGGAGGGGCGTTAGCCACGCCGATCAACTCGACGAGCACTCGGCAGGTCGCCCAGAACACGGTGGACCTCCTGCGTGCGATGGGGTGCGAGCCCCAGATTCTCCCGACGGAAGCCGCGCTCGCGAGCTGGACGCCGACTGCCGCCGCTGCAGCGCTCACCAAGTGGAGGAAGAAGTTGCGTGACGCCTTCGGGGTGGCCGACCGAGGCTCAACGAAGCTTCGTTCGACCTCGGAAGTGGTTGACCCATCCAAGGTCCCGCTACCGGCGACCCCTAAGAAGACCGCCCCTAGTGACGGAGTCTTTGCAGCCAAGGGTGAAGCCTCGCCTTGCATGCAAGACTCGCACATGGTAACCCCGCGATCGGCGGACCGCAGCGAACGTCTGGCTAGGGAGACCGAGTCTTCGTACGCAACGCCTGGCACGCGCGCGGCGACCGGTCGCCGATCCAGCCGTCGTTACGACCCCCGAGATGACTCGTCGGACAGTGAGGATGACCTTGCGTCTGACCACTATGAGGGTGATCTGCCGAGCGAATGGGCTCGTCAGGTGCGCGAACTTAGCGCGACCGACAACCAGAGCTCAACCCCGAAGCTCGAGATCGCCACGCATCTACCACTCGCCAACATCAAGCCGTTCTACGGGACGCGTGACAAGAGCGAGCACTCCATGCAGTGGCTCCGAACGTTCATCTATGAGATGAAGGGAACGCATGCTCCCCCCAACGAGTGGTGCATGCCGTTCGAACTCAAGCTCAGGGATGGAGCCCTGCACTGGTGCCGTCAGCTCCCGCGCAAGACGAGGCGCTCGTGGAAGTTGCTGAGTGAGGCGTTCATCAAGTACTACTGTTCGAAGTTCTCCCAGTCTGCGAAGGCTCGGTACTACTCGGCCAAGCGAGAGGACAAGGAGCACGTATGTGACTACCTCAACCGGCTTAACGGCTACGCTCGCAACGCCGGCGTACAGTTTGAGAACGGTGGACGCGACGCGAAGGACCACGTGGAGCAGTTCTTGGTTACGTGTGACGACCGAAACTTAGAAGACCGTCTGTGCCACGTGCGGGTCAAGAGCATTCATGACCTCGAAGCCATGATCAACGACATCCTGCGCCACCGCGACCGCAAATCAACTCGCGAGTCGTCGTTCCGGCGCTCTAGGAGTCAAGATGATGGTCGCCGACGTGATGCGAGGTCGAACGAGGATTCTCGTGGGGATACCGCCGTGAACGACGCTACCGTGACGACGACCGCCGCAACGATCGTCGCGATGACGACCGTCGTCGAGACCGACGCGATACATCTCCGTACCGGTCGAGGGTGACTCTGGTCGACGCGTTAGCCGATGTCATGGCGGAATGGAACGTCGGAGGCTCGGCCGGTGCACGTAACGAAGCTTCGTACGCCTCCCGACGTGATGGTGAGGCGAACGAGGAATACTTCGACGATGAGCGCCAGTACTCGGATGATCAGCGTTCGGACGAGGGTTCGGATGCGGATTATGACTCGGACGACTCTACGGGCCATGTCGCGGCCGCCAACGACGCTGAGCGAAGGGCCGCAGCCGAAGGAACGTTCGCTCGGTCTGACAACCGACGCTTCAGGAGCAGTGGAGGCCCGTCCAACCGTGAATGTGGTGTAGCGGGATCAGCCAAAATCTGGTTAAGGCTTGATCGAGCTTCCCACCAGCGCCCAGACACCGACTAACGGAGGGGGTCCCCCAACGATCCGTGATCGGCTGAACTTGTTCTCACCTTGTGTACCCGTCGGCGGGCTGGATCTGCTCTCTCGGGGCTCCGAGGATGCAGCACTTGGTGAAGATCGAGTGTCTTGGCGTGACGCGGGGATAGTTCGTGGAGCAGCGCGGGAATCTTCGCTCTGCGTCCGAGTATACGCTCCGATCGAGGGTTATTCGCTGCGATCGGTCGGCCTGGAGTCGATCCAAGGCCTGTAGTTGCCTTTCCGGGTGTGTTCCTTCCTTCCTTGAGTTGCTTGCCGCTTCCTATAGCGGGATCGAGGTTGATCGAGAGGAGAACGATCGCCGGCCAAGCTGTATCCGGTCGATCGAGGACTTGCACACAAGAGATAGATCGCTAGAGCAGGTCAAGCTGGCCAATGTATTAATCCAGTCTTAACCGTACCGCTAGTTCACTACCCAAGGTGTCGACACTTGCCGAGGCCAATGCAGTTCCTGGGACTTGGTGACTTGAGGGAACTTGTGGTCTTCTGTGCAAAAGCTCTTCTGATTTATGTTTAGTTGGCCTCTCTCTCTCTACTGCTACCATCTTGTCTACCATCCTACAACTAAACAACAACTGGATTCCTGTCCTATCTTCGCTCTTCTTGTGCTTCCCATCATGGCCGATCGGCGATCTCGATCTGCGATCTCGATCGGCGATCTCGATCAACGATCTCGATCGGCGATCTCGATCAACGATCTCGATCGTCGATCCCGATCGACTCTCGATCGAGGACTTGAGCGCATTGTCGCTCGCCATCAATCTGCCTAATTCCGTCCTTGGCCGTTCCGGATCACCGGTGCTTACTTCCGGTAGGGGCTTGCGTCTACGCCGATCTTGGACATCCGTCAGGGATCGATAGAACGTGATCCACCTCCGCATATGTCGTGCCCGACGCGCCGGCGTCACTTGATCGTTCAGGATCTCTCACTGATCCTCATCCCCAGTCTGATCTGTGCGGCCTGTCTCTCGATCGTTGATCGATTGTCGATCTACTCCTGTCGATCGGCCCTGCCGCCTTTCTCGGAGAACACTTTCCGTTCGAGAAGGATTTCTTATTCGGTGCTTCTCCACATCCGCCCCCCTGTCCGGAAGTTGTGTCGCACGGCGGCTCACTTCGGACAGTGTACTCCCATTCACTCTTCAATCCGCCAGCTCCTGCGCAGATCAGGCACGATGAGCACACCACCGTCCGGTCCTCCCGCACCGCCACCTCCACCGTCGGAGGGCGGCGAGTCTCCGCCCGGCTCGCCTCGATCAGCCCACTCCACACCCCGATCGACCCGTTCAACAGCTTCTCGGCGCGCTGCGGCTTCTCCGGACACCGCCCGCCGGATCGCCCGGCTGGAGGAAGAGCTGACGCTGGCCTACGCCTCTCGATCCACCATGATCCGCGATCGGGCCCGCCTGGACGACACCGTCCGCGAGCTGACGGCGAACCTGCAGGACCTCGAGAGCTACCGCGGGTCCCAGGAAGACGAAATCCGCCGTCTCCAGACTGAAGTGAGCAACCTCCAGCAGAGCGCCCAAGGCCAAGGACCACAGCTGATCCAGGATCTCCGGGGCCAGATCGTCCAACAAACGGCCGAGATTCAGGACCTGGATCGCCGATTGACCCGCACCCAAGATGAGCTCGCAGATGCGATCGCCACTCGAGACCGTTTCGACCACCAGCTAGACCTTGCCACCGCGGACATCTCCGATCTCCGGTCGCAGGTCGCAGGTCAGGAACACGATCTGGACATGTTGCAATACGAGTTGGACACGACGCGAGGCAGTCTCGATCGCGTTCAGGCGGCGCTGCAGACAGCTGAGGCGGCCCTGGCTCAACGAAGTCCGCCCTCGACAGCTCACTCTCAGGCCGGATCGGCTTCACCGCCCCCAGCCGGCTCCAACCCTGATGCAGATCGGTTGCAAGCAGACCTCGACCGGACGGAGGGGGAACTGCGTACCGCCCGTGCCGCCCTCGATCAGGCTAACCAAGATCGCGACGTCGCGCTTCGGGAAAACGCCGATCTCCGTACGTAGACTCCGTAACCTTCGTTCTATTGTTGATCATCTCTCACGCGATCGTCGTGCTGCAGGTGCATGCGTCGAGAGTGCGCAGCAAGTGATCCGTGCCCAAGACGCCCACTTCGTCGACGTTCAAGATGCCTACGCCCTGCTCCGGCGTGTCAGCGATCGATCCAACGAGGATCTCGATACCATCGCGGACACCCTATCCAGTGTAGCGCGTTGGATCGGACTGCGCCAGCGTAGGCCGCTCACACCCGCTCGCCGCGGTCGTAGTCCCTCTGAATCACCCGATCGTACTCAGCCGTCCACCAAACGTTCACGATCGGCGCCTCCACCACGCAGTCGCTCTCCGAGCCGATCGCCCCCTCGTTCTCCGTCGCCAGCCTTCTCGCTGCCGGATCATGACCAGGGACCGCCTACTGAGAGCCAGCCGCCGTCCGATCGCCGTGAGCCAGACGACGAACATGAAGAGGAGGAGTCGGATCAGGAGGAAGGGGAGTCGGATCAAGAAGAGTCGAGCCCAGCTCGTAGTGCGGGCGCCGGCCAGTCGCAGAAGGACCCGTCGTCGGCCGAGTCTGGTTCTGACGAAGAGGAGTCCGAGTCTGAGGGCACCGATCAGGAATCCCTCGCCGCGTTGGCTCGATCCCGGGCTGAGGCCCGACGTCGCCAGTCCGCTTCGCCGGCCCGTACCCGTACTCCACCGATCCGTTCACGATCTCCTTCAGTTATCTCGATACATTCTCGAACCGGATCGGCGCGTTCCCGGTCGCCCCCAAGATCGCCTCCGGGATCGCCGCCAAGATCTCCGCCAGGATCACCCGGACGCCGGCCTCTGATCCCGCCACTATTCCCGATCGGCACCATGATCCCGGGCTTCAACGCACCCCGGGCACTCGCTCAAGGTGACACGGATCCGTGGCCCGCAGGACTGCTACGCCAGTTGCAGATCACAGGCATGATCCTGTCGACGTTGACCCACCACCTGCTCCTGCCCGAGAATTGGCTCTTCCCGGTCGCGGTTCGCGGTACTCGGCCGCCTGCGGCCGGGATCGGTTACCGAGATGACTTGATCACCGGGCCGAACATCACCACACTCCTGGCCGATCGCCCTTGGGAGGCTCTCCAGAACCCGCGAGATCCGTTGACGTTTGATCTGGCACTCCACCAAGGCGCCGCGACTCCGTTGGGCCGGATCGCCACGGCCTACCTACAGCTCGAGGAACAGCATCGTCAGGCCTTCTGGGAAACAACGCACTACCTCCCGATCACCCGTGGACAGCGTCAGGATCTGGTCGTCCAACGGTACCATGCTGAGCGCCGGACCCGGCGGATCCGCCTCGGCGATCGGTGGCGCCAATGGTTGGCCACGACTTTGCCGATGATGAGAGCGATGTGGGCTGACGTTGATCTGTTGTTGGATCCGTTCTTCCTGCACCTTCCGACGCGTCCGCGAGATGCGGTAATTTGGTACCCCGGGGCGGTATCCCGCGCGGCCAATGCCAACGACCCCACCCAGCATCAAGGTGAGCCGACCGACCTCCGGACTGCCCTGATCGAAGCTGACGCGCACGATCCTTGGCGAAACCAGTACCGCGATCGCCCTCAGGGCCACCCTGCCAGGCGGATCCCACGTCTCCGTGACAAGTTCAACCCCAACACCGGCACCCAGCAGCCGTGATCCGACGTTCATGATATCGGTCCAGTTTGCACGGCCAGATCTAGTGATCGACACGTCGATCAGTAAGCCCATTCACCATCATAGTCATTCAAAAGTCGAACTGCCCCAATAACCGCTCCACAATTCCAGATCCATCCTTCCCATTGCAATACCTCGTTCCTTACGCTGGGCGTCACAGCCCTGCGTCGATCCGCTCCTTACCCGACATGATCAGTCCGAATTCTCCATCATTCCAAGTCTCAGCTACTCCATAACCTTCCGATCTGCACTTCTCATACATATACATGCATCCACATACAACCTTTTCCTCCGATCGACGGCCTCCCCGTCGATCCGTCATCCATCTCGCTCACCAAGGCGACCAGCTCGCCCTGGCGGTCCGATCTCACTCTTCCTCGTGAGACTGCATCGCGTTAAACCGGTTCCGGTTCACACGATCTCGGAGGAACTCGTACAACAGAGCTCCACAGTTGAGATCGGCTTCATCCACCCAGTCAGGATCATCGTAACCCTTCCAGTGTACCAGGAACTCCCGATACGTCCGGCCGTACCGCGTCCTTCTGCCCGTCCTCATGTCTACGATCTTTTCCACTTCGTACTCGTTCGCGTCTCGATCGGGGGTCCAGCTATCCTCCGGAAGTAGGATCTCGTCGAAATCCAGTCGATCGGCTTCGTTCACTGTGAGCGCGATCTGCGGTCGATCGGGGAAGTCCTTAACCAACTTCAGCTTGGATACATGTACGATCGGGAACAGGTGATAGTCCGTACCAGCAATCTGAAGCTTCATCGTGTACTCGTTCACCTTCTCGGCAACGCGAAATGGGCCGTGCCACAGGTGAGCTAGCTTCCGTGCATATCCTTCCTTCACGCGATCCAGGTACAACCACACCTGCGATCCAGCCTCGATCGTGTGCGGTCGAACTTCTTCATTGTGTCGATCGGCCCGATCCGCGATCGCCTCCCGTAGGCGAGCATTCACCTGACTTCGAGCCTGATCGTAGTGCCTCTGGATCCGATAACGCCATCGCCGAGGGTTCCGATCCCGCGTCCGAGTGCTACCCAAAGGTATCGTCGCCTCGAGCGTCGATCGAGGATCCCAACCATGCACCAGGTAAAAGGGCGAGTCTCCACGGATCCGATCTTGAGCCGTGTTGATCGCAAAGGTCAATCGTTCAGCATACTCGTCCCAGTCCCTCTGATCCAGATCCTCCACGAACATCTTCAAGGCTCTCGTCGCTATCTGCACCATTCGTTCCGCAGTACCGTTCGCTTGGGGCCGATAGGCCATCGTCGCTCGCTGACGCATACCCAGGATCTTGTTAAAGGCGCGGAAGAAGTCAGCCATAAATCCCGGTTCGCGATCGTGCCTGATCACCTCGCTGGCACCGAACCGCCGAAACACGCACTCTTCGTAAGATTCAGCGATCGTCTGCGCCGTTCGAGAAGAGCTGGCCTTCGCGATCACGTATCCCGTGAACAGATCGACCCAGATCAGCAGTTCCGTGTTACCCTTGTACGACTTGGGCAGCGAAGGTATGTGATCCATCGCTATGATCTGGAACGGGTAGGTCGCCTGGATGTTCCCCGGCGACTCGCCCCTGATCGTGGGTCGCCCTTTGCCGGTCTCACAATCGACACACTCTCCGACGTACTTCTGCACACTCCTGAAGAGACCTCTCCAGTGAAAGTGATCACGGATCCGCTGATAGGTACGCCCAATCCCTTGGTGGCCGCCTTCCACAGTAGAGTGATAGTGATGCAAGATATCCTGGTGCAGCGTTTCTGGTGCAACCAGTCTCATCAATCCGTCTCGATCTGCCTCCGATCGCTTCGAGGGCGGACAGTAGAACAGCAGATCGTTGTCATCGATCTCGTAGTCTGCCGCTATGTTGCCATAAGATCGGGCCTCATCCTGTGTCAGATCAGCCACGTCTCCCATCAGGTACTTCTTCATGCCCGCGATCCACACCTCTTCATCTTGTGCTCGACGAATCCGATCGATCCGCAGTCCTCGCACAAACTCTTCCTGTACGACAGTCGGATTCGGTCGTGATCGGGCGTTCGATCGGGTAGTCATCGGCGATAGCCGGGCGATCGGTTCGTCAGATCTGACCACCAGGATCTCATCGAGCCGGTTCAATGTCACCAGATCCAAGTGATCGGCCTCATCCTCGACGACGACGCCTCCTTCACGTTGGAGTGCTGCGCTGGCCAGGCTGTCGGCGCTTCCGTTCCAATCTCGTTTCACATGTAACAGTTCATGATCTGGCCAGTTCCGCAGCCGATCGAGCACCTTCTGGTTCAACAACGTCAGCTTGGGTGCTTTGCAGTCGATCTCGCCTCGTACTTGCCGGATCACCAGGTTGGAGTCGCCACAGATCACCAATCGGCCGCGATCCATGCCGTCGAGGAGGTCGAAGCCCAACAACAGACCGTGATACTCCGCCTCGTTGACGGTCAGCCCTTCAGCATAGCCCGATCGCGCCTTCACCACACTCCATTCGGGCAGCTTCCACAAGATCGCACTGTACGCGCCCCCGCCTCGCTTGACACGGGCGGATCCGTCAAAACTTATCACCAGCAGCTCCTCATCCGCGCGCACAGTCGGGATCGGGGCTTGGATCTTCCGCCGGGGTTCCTTCTTCGGCGCGATCGCGATCAGCGCGTCATCAACATCCGATCGAGGCGTAATACTGGCGGCGATCGCCCCCAATATCTCGTCCTCTCCCTTGGTGCACGTCGTGATCTCGAGAGTCCAGGGTGATAGGAGTGCAGCCCACTGACCCAATCGACCTTGAAGACCAGGCGATCGGAACAGCCACGCCAACGTCGAGTGTCGGGTCAGGACCCGGATCGATCGTCCAACCAGCATATTGTAGTTCAAGTCCAGGATCCGTAACAGCGCCAGCACTTCCTTCTCCACCACGTTGTAGTTCAGTTCATTCGATTTCAGCGTTCGACTGGCGAAGGTAACGGGATGGTAGATCTGATCATGTTCCTGCATCAGCGCGGCCGAGATCGCCCAGTCACTCGCATACACGATCAGAACCGGAGTTCGATCGCGATCGAAATGCCGCAGGATCGGCGTCGTCGCGATCTTCATCTTCAATGTCGAGAACGCACGGTGAGCACGGATCCAACGTTCGTCTCCCACTTCGACTTCAGGAATGGGCGGCGTCTGATCGGGGTTTGCCGAGTTCCGATCTACTGAGTTCGGCGCTTCACAATCCAAGATCCGGCGCAGATCGGGACGCTTCTTCAGTTCGGCGAAGTCCACCTCACGCAGTTCATACAGGATCGCCGCGTAGATCGCGTAATCTTCCAAGAAACGGCTGTAGTAGTTGAGGCTGCCCAAGAATGACTGCATTGATCGGAGCGATCCAGGGAACGGCAGATCTGTCAGTGCCGCGAGATCCTTCGGATTGGCCTCCAGTCCATCGTTCGACACGCGATGTCCTAGATAGTCCACCTTGCGCATCCCCCAAGAGCTCTTCTCCACACTGATCGAGAGGTTCCACTTGACACAGGCGTCCAACAGGTGATCCACCCGATCACACAGCTCATCCCATGATCCAGCCGTCACCAGAATGTCGTCGATGTACGATCTGCGGCCTAGCACTGACGGACGCCCCGGATCTTCTGGTTCGCCCGACTCGATCAGGTCCGTGGTGACTTCCGAGTTCGACGATCGCGGGATCCTGGTGAACCCGTACAACGCGTCGTCCAGAAGTCGCTGATAGATCTGAGGAGCGTTCTTCAGGCCGAACGGCATCCGATTCCACTCGAACAGACCCATGTGAGTGATAAAAGCTGAGATCGCACGAGCTCGATCGGAATCCACTAGCCATGTCCAGCGAGCAATACCAGAGCACTTTGTCCAGGTCTTCCAGCAGATCGTTGATCAGGGGCATCGGATACACCATCAGCCTGGTCAGGCTGTTGACGAGCCGATAATCGATACACAACCTGATATCCACTCCGTTCTTCTTGATGATCACGACGATCGGCGAAGCCCACGGCGATCGGGACTTCCTGATCATCTTGGCCGACAGCAATCCCTTGATCAGATCCGACACTTTCTCCACGAACTGAGGGGCGACCTTCCGAACTCGTTGGGCGATCGGCTTCGCATCGCCCACGTCGATGTCGCAGGTGACGCCTCGGGCAGCTGGCGGAAGCGCATTGCCCTTGCCGATCAGCAGGTGCCTCCTGTGCCAGATCTTCTTTCGCAGTCGATCGATCTCCTCCGGGGTGTTGAACTCCAGATCTCCCACCTTGATGTCGTCGATCTTTACCTCGTCTGTCGTCGAGATCACAATTTCAGGAAGCACGGCTAATTCGCCTTCGACATCTTCGGCTGATAGACTCCCGCCCTCATGGTAATGGACTTGATCATCAGCGTCAACATCTCGATCATCCGCGTCAGCATCTCGATCTGGTTCAGTCGCGACGGGATCGTCCCGAATGGCGGTGGGTTTGGTCTCGACTTCTAACTGATCACCTCCAACGATCGATGAGTCTTCGGCCACATGCGGCCGTCGTTCCGATGCTGGGACACCGTCATCCTCACTCGATTTCGACTCTTCGACGGCTAAGGCCACCACATAGGGTACCCCATCGGTACTCCCGCCCCCGAGATCTGGTTCGACGGCACAACCGTCGACCTGATCGGCCGATGGCACGTGAGGGAACACTGTTCCGCCGTTCTCTGAGACTTTGTCAACTGGTGGCTTCGCGTCATCCATCGCTGCATGCCGCGATTCGCCCCCTGATCGAAGCGCATCAACGGCAGCCACCCCCGGGTCGGGACGCTTCACCTCCGATCCACTGGTCGGATCGAGTGGGCCTACCGACTGATCGGCGATCGGGGATACCTCGGGTCTCTGGAGAATGGCTCGGGGCGTCGGATAAGTCGGTCGCTCGACGGCCGATACTGGCGGTCCCGCTGGTACTTCCTCGTTAGCCAGCTGGTCCTCCGTCGTGGCTTGGAAGGCTAAGTTCTGCCATTCCATGTAGCGACGGGACCCGATCGACACATATCCTGGCACCCGGGGTATCCGATCTCCGGCCAGCCACATCGCAATCCGTTCATTCCGGTGCAGGACGAGGTCCTTGTCCCCGATGTTGGTGATCTGGAGATATCGGATCCGACCAGGTCCACGGACCACGGTCGGCACCCAACGATCTCCGCGGGTAACCCACAGCTTCTCTCGATCTGTCACCTTCATCCGCAGCGGGAGCTCGAACGAATCTCCGATCGCGATCTGCACTCCTTGATCCACGCACACGTGCCGTACGTTGTCATTATACAGCTGTCGGCGTCCGCTTAGCTGGATCTTGACTTCGTCGGGCAGACAGATAGAGCCGTCCGCGAGATCGAGGCGGATCCCAGCAGGAACCATGAAGTCCATACCCAAGATCGCCTCTTGTCCTGACAGATCGCCGACCCAAATATCGAAGAAATACACCAGCGATCCTGCTAGCGTAACCTTGATCCTGGTCCTTCCTTCCGTCATGTACACGCTTTCTCCAATTCCCACACACTCCTGGCTCTGACTCGTGTCGACATAGCACCCCACCTTACGAGCAAAGGCGGTGTCCACGATGGACACCTCGGCGCCGGTGTCTAAGAGTAAGATCGACTTCTCATTGTTGATCTTGCCAGTGATCTTGGCCTGACGGAACCACTTACCTGGCGAATGGTGCTTCCAATACCCCCTGGACTCTCCAGGAAGTAGATCGGTCACCACCTCACCAGATCGGCGGTGTTCGCTGACGCGAGGCAGACTTCGATCACGATCATGCTTCGGGATCTCAGTCGTCACTTCTCCATCAGCTGGCCTGAACCATTCTTCCGGTCTGCGTTGCTTCCAATAACCCCGGGTTTCACCAGACTGGAGATCCAAGGGCACTTCGGCGTCAGAGCGGTTGAAGTCGTCCGATCGATGTAGACTCAAGACCTTGGCGGCAGATTTCGCATGCAGATCACATGTATTACCGCGTAGATCAGTCCGTCCACTTACTCGATCTACCGTGTTCTTGTTCACGTATGCATAGATGCAATACCTAGAACGCTCGGCTCGTACCGGATTCCAACCCGGCGAGCGTCCTAGTTTAACATTTTCTCGGCGATCGCGGGCAACATGCCTGCGTGCTTCACCGGGTTGAACCATTGACGGATCTGATTGTAGAATTCCTCCATCGGACACTTGCCCATCCCATGCAGCTCGCCGCATCCGCGGCATACGAACAGGCAACGATCCGCCGGATGTCCTCGCTTTCCACACTTCTCGCACGTCAAACGTCTCCAGCAATCCAGATCCGTGTGCTTTCGCGATCCACAGTGTGAGCAGCGGCTTGATCGGTCCGATCCATCCGGCGCCGATCGCGATCTTGGGTCTGATCGAGGTGAGTCATGGACGATCGGCGCTTGGGTGCTTCGATCCTGCTTCGTCGTGTCGCCCCCAGTGTGGCGAGACTTGTCCTCAGCCGACGCTAGGTAGACGCGACGTAGGTCACCTTCCGAGTCCGAGTCCGATCCGTCCGATCCGGTGTCTGATCCAGACTCCTGGTTCGCGATCTGAACTGCACGCACCGCCCGCTTGGTCGCAGCTGCTGGTGCTGAGGTCGGAACCTTCTGGCGATACTTCGATCCGAAGGCAGATCGTTTCTGTCTGCTCTTCGCGCGTTCTCGAGCGCGTAGGACTTCCTCCAGATCATCCGCGTCCGCAAGCCGAAGTAGGGTTAGCTGATCGGCCAGTTCATGATCGCCCAAGGTCTCAATAAAATGTTCGACATGTTCTCGACGGGCCTTGGAATCTCCATCCTTGATCTTCAATCTCGCACGCAGAGCCGCCACATTCAGTCGATAGAGGTAATCCAGCGGCGATTCATCCGATCGTTTGCGAGAGTGATAGTACTGCCAAGCCACTGACACTCCTAGGCCACAATACTGGATCTGGAAACTCCGGAGCAGATCGCTCCACTTGTTCCGTGTCGATCGGCCCAGCTGGTGATACCAGTTCTTCGCCGGTCCTGTCAGCAGATCTGCAAAAGCCAGGCACTTCTCGTCATCCGCAGCTTGATCGCGCATGAAGGCCGATTTCACCTTGCTGATCCACGATCGGGCGCGATCTTCGTCCTGATCCTTGCCGCTGAATTCCTTCAGATCGGACATTGCTGAGATCCGCACACGTTGGATCAGGGAGGACCCAGCGGATCCCGACTCAGCGGTAGCCACCACCGCAGGGGCCGAACTCGGTAGATCGATGTCGTCCGGGTCGTATTCCCACTGCGAGCCGTCTTGATCTGGTGATCCGGCTGATTCCATCTCCACGTCTCGTGATCCCACATTATCGTCGACCGCTGGAGCGGGCGTCGCCACCGCGGCCTGTTGTTCGCTCAAGAATCTGGCCATCGCAGCCTGAAAGTAGGACTCCAATCTGCCGTTCGACTCATCCGATCCGGTCGCACTGGTGGTGCGATCGGCCGACTTGGGTTTCTGCTTCCGAGATCCTGATCGCGTGCGTTCTTGGCGTTGACTACGCGATCGGGCCTCCCACATCGCCGATCCGGAAGGACCGAGAGACATCCGCTGAGGTTCAGACGACGTATCCGATACATGTTCAGCTGCCGAGACGTAGGGAGACGACGATCGGTACCCTGTAGACTCCACCCGCGGCGACGACACCGGTGCCGGCGACACAAGATCTGGTGCCTTCGGGTCCGGACGATCCGCGATCACGTCGACCAGAGGTCGCAGCTTGTCGACCAATGTCTGGATCGCCGTCTGGATCACGTCGAGATCTAGATCGAAAAGGTCATTCGCCTCGAAGGCACCAGCTACGAAGCCGGCTTCCTTCAGCAGTCCGAGCAGGTTCTTCACCGCCGACAACTTGTTGTCCGTCGCGCGGGGGGCCGAGATCGGGCCCTTTGGGTCGCCGATCCGCTTCGGCCGCACGATCACCATGACAGGATCTTGACGCAAGAAGTCTCGCAGATTCTTCAGGTGATACTGACGATCCAGGTCAGCCTCAGACCAGTCGGGCGCCAGCGATCCGGGATCTTCGTCGTCCAAGCCAGGCGCTCTCAGCTTCCTCCGCGCGATCTGGGCCTTGTCTACGATCGCGTCCAGGTAGTCGGGATCGAGCCTGATCGGCGAGTCTGCGAATGCATATCGGTCCGATCCAGCTTTGGTTTGTTTTGTTAGTGAATCTCGGTTCGCACCGAGATCCACCGGGGTCCCCGAAGGGACCTGGGGAGGATGTTGAGGTTTGTCTTCTAGATCTGTCTCCAGATCGCCCTCGATTCCGTCGACAGAAGTCCTCCGAGCACTCTGTCGATCCGCGGATCTCGTTTTGTTCAGCAGCGTCTCCGGCGATCCGGTATCCGACGACGCCT
This sequence comes from Phytophthora vignae f. sp. vignae, assembly GCA_016169955.1. Taxonomy (NCBI): domain Eukaryota; phylum Oomycota; class Peronosporomycetes; order Peronosporales; family Peronosporaceae; genus Phytophthora; species Phytophthora vignae. The sequence continues at coordinate 231,670 of JABJUM010000077.1, read as the reverse complement.
CTTCCCCTGGTTCTATCTTCACTTGCGCATCTTCTGCGGACTCACGGTGAAATCCGGAGTCCCCAAGAGATCCGGGCACGCGCACCATTGTGGTGTAGCGGGATCAGCCAAAATCTGGTTAAGGCTTGATCGAGCTTCCCACCAGCGCCCAGACACCGACTAACGGAGGGGGTCCCCCAACGATCCGTGATCGGCTGAACTTGTTCTCACCTTGTGTACCCGTCGGCGGGCTGGATCTGCTCTCTCGGGGCTCCGAGGATGCAGCACTTGGTGAAGATCGAGTGTCTTGGCGTGACGCGGGGATAGTTCGTGGAGCAGCGCGGGAATCTTCGCTCTGCGTCCGAGTATACGCTCCGATCGAGGGTTATTCGCTGCGATCGGTCGGCCTGGAGTCGATCCAAGGCCTGTAGTTGCCTTTCCGGGTGTGTTCCTTCCTTCCTTGAGTTGCTTGCCGCTTCCTATAGCGGGATCGAGGTTGATCGAGAGGAGAACGATCGCCGGCCAAACTGTATCCGGTCGATCGAGGACTTGCACACAAGAGATAGATCGCTAGAGCAGGTCAAGCTGGCCAATGTATTAATCCAGTCTTAACCGTACCGCTAGTTCACTACCCAAGGTGTCGACACTTGCCGAGGCCAATGCAGTTCCTGGGACTTGGTGACTTGAGGGGACTTGTGGTCTTCTGTGCAAAAGCTCTTCTGATTTATGTTTAGTTGGCCTCTCTCTCTCTACTGCTACCATCTTGTCTACCATCCTACAACTAAACAACAACTGGATTCCTGTCCTATCTTCGCTCTTCTTGTGCTTCCCATCATGGCCGATCTGCGATCTCGATCTGCGATCTCGATCGGCGATCTCGATCAACGATCTCGATCGTCGATCCCGATCGACTCTCGATCGAGGACTTGAGCGCATTGTCGCTCGCCATCAATCTGCCTAATTCCGTCCTTGGCCGTTCCGGATCACCGGTGCTTACTTCCGGTAGGGGCTTGCGTCTACGCCGATCTTGGACATCCGTCAGGGATCGATAGAACGTGATCCACCTCCGCATATGTCGTGCCCGACGCGCCGGCGTCACTTGATCGTTCAGGATCTCTCACTGATCCTCATCCCCAGTCTGATCTGTGCGGCCTGTCTCTCGATCGTTGATCGATTGTCGATCTACTCCTGTCGATCAGCCCTGCCGCCTTTCTCGGAGAACACTTTCCGTTCGAGAAGGATTTCTTATTCGGTGCTTCTCCACAGGGGTATCCAGCTCGCAGTGACAGACGAAGGAAGTTACTGGAATGTGCATGTTGCATGTTATGTGAACGAGTCACGATGGAATGGAGATTGGAATGGAGTCAAGAAGACGCAAGCAAGCCTCGGTCAAACCCTCAACAGACGAAACAAGTGGTGATGAAGTGAATGGGAGGGCGACCGAGGCTTCGGACGCAGTGGTTCGTGTGGAAGTAGCTCGGGCAAGCGTGCTCGACTCTTGGTTGAGTATGGAGTTGATGGTGTAGAGGATGTGTAATCTGTCGAACACCTGATACTGGCAGCGAACCGGGCGTGCGGTTGTCAAAATCGGTGTGTCATACAACACATACCCGCAACGGGGCTAATGAAAGTAAGCTCGGTCTTCCGCGAACCGAGTCTGGTCTTCAACGAGCCCAAGCCTGACCCTGTCGCTGGAAAACGAGACGGAACCCGGTTGCTACAGCTCCGAACCAAGCCTCATTTGGGGCACCCACTGCGGTCGAAGGATGGTAAGAAACTCTGGGAACCGCGACCGAGTATTGAATGCGATGTACGTTGACGCGAGAGAAGACTGCGGCTTGAAACGAACAAGGACGAAGCTCAAGCAAGGGTGAACGAGTCTTCGAACGTCGACATTAACGTTGAAGAAGTTCGCGCCTGTGCACCATGGGACTATGTATGGATTTGATGATGAAGTGGAGATACGAGTGGATCTGGGACCGCTACGGTCGATAACTAAGTCTCGCCCAAGGCAGCGGTACCTGCAGTAGCCTGCGCCGAAACTGTTGGAACCGTGAACGGCAATTGGTGCGGCTCGAAGAGATGTGATTGCAACACAGTGGGTCGCTGGTGGAGGCTGGGGCATCCAGACCTTACGTTACGACCACCGACTATTTGCTGTAAGTGCATCACGAATCGCGGTCAACACTGGTACGGTTTCGCACGCCAACGAGGAAGCAGTTGCAGGCACGACCGACGTTTCTGGTGCGGTGGTTCTCGAGCCACAGACTGGGCAACTAAACCCGACTTGGTTACGACCACCGGAAACCCGTATGGAACTGTGGAACGAAGGCAACGAAACCACGGTCGACACAGCTACACCATCTCCGAGTGATAACGAATCAAGTGGCGGTGTGACCGACGTTGGCGGTGCTGCGATTCGCGGGCTTCAAATTGGGGCAACCAACCCTGCCTCCGTTACGACCACCGAAGTCCCGGCGCTATAATGGTGTCACGCTGGTCGGGTCAACGCATTTCCTGACTACTGCACTTGCCGTTGAACCCTCGGACGATGCAGGTCTAGTTACTGCAGATGCCGGTGATGGAAAAAAAGTATGCGACCGAGGTGTGACGAGCGGCGGCCTTCAGCACGTTCATGGAAGGTCGGACCATACGACCACCGGAGCCCGGTAGTTTGGTATTGAGGCCAGACGTGTGGCAGGGCGTGTTGCTCCGTTCGACCCTCGGGCCAATCAACGCTATCTAAAGCAGGCGCTGATGCCATCGAGGAGACGAAGCCAAGGTGTACGCAAGGGGCAGTACGCGGGGCATCGATCGCGCAACCAACGTCGGACCATACGGCCACCGGGATTCCGGTGGTGCAGTAATGGATAGGCTACGGATTGGAAAGCTACCGACCGCCGTTCTGCTCGAGTTCAACACGCAGCAGAAGACGCCAGTGAAGATGGAGCAAATGGAACCAAGATGCAACGGCCAGTAGTCCGCATGACATCGATGGAGCGACCAAGGTCGGACCATACGACCACCGGAATACTCCTGGCGTGTGCGTCGCCGTGCGCCCCGTAGCGGCTTCAAGCGTTCTCAAAGTCTCGGCGGTCCTAGCAGAAGACGCAATACCACAGGAGGAACCTCGTGGTTGGTCGACCGACACCTCCGCGGCAGCCGGAAGGAGCGCAAGGTCATCAGCAGGTGCGGATGGGGCTGGTGGTACAGCAACAGCGGTGATAGCACCGTCGAACGAGCCAGGCGCGCCGGACAACGACCCCAAATGTCGGTGGCGACATCGGTAGCTCCCTGAGGTCACCGGGAAGGAGATGGAATCAACAACGAGAGTCGAAGTGACGATGAGGAGCGACAAGAGTGGTGGACGTATCGCGCCAGCACATCGGAGGCTTCGAAGAGCTGCGGTAGCCGCGTCGCCGAATGCGCGCGACTGAGGGACCATGGAGTCGAAGCACCGAAGGCACCTAGACGCTCACCAGTGTCGGAGGCTCGCGTCAAGGCGGGGGCAGTTGTGGTATCGGAAATTGTGTGTTTCCAAGGTGATTGCCTCGCCGGCCCGAAGGTCAAGTTCCATGAAGAAGCGGCCCAGCGAGAGACGGAGATGGCTACTTCTGATTGGATGACGACATTATCCTCGTTGGAGTGACAGTTAGTGGCCGGAGCCTCGTCGGGTCCTAATAGAACCCCGAGCGAGGCTTCGTGGTACCCACTTTTAGGTACAGATGCATTTAGTTGCGTACTTCGACCGCACTTATTAGTGTGGCCGCGGTCGTCATTTGATGTGTCCGGAATCGCCTTATTGCGATCGTTCACACTAGATATTTGTATAGGGACTTAGGACTCATCATAGGATGACCAGAACGAGGCCCCCTGGGCCTCATAAAACTCAGTAATAAAAAGACAGTCTTCCCCCAAAGCCAACAAGGGTCAAGTCCGACTTCGGTAAGTGTAGCTAGCTTATTGTAGTGCCTGGACACGCTCGGCTGCGTGTGGATGCCTGTCGGGGAGCTTATCGTGCTTTGACCGAGAGTTTCCTTGGCGGCGCCAAGAGTTGGCGTGGCCGGAGAGGCAAGAGCGACATAGGAGTGTCGTTCACTGTATATTTGTGGGACAAGAGTGTCCCTGAGTGTATTAGTCTACCTACCGAGGTTTTACCTTGGTCCCCCTGTATAAGGCCTAACACGCCGGTACCCTTCCTTTCTGAGGGACTGCAGTGGGGTTGCGCGAAAGCGCTACATAGTATCCTAGCCTTAGCTCGTGGCTAGCGGTACAGGTTTTTGGGCTGACCGAAGACAACCTAAGGTGCACAGAGGCGCTTGCAACCGACCCGGTGTCAGGGATCGTTCCTGGTCTTCAGATTTTGATCCAATAAGCGCCTACCTTTGCGGGTTAGCGTGTTGTTGGTGTCTCTAATACCTTTTGGTAGAGGAGGATTTTAGTGGAGTTACCACACCACACAAGCGCCCGGGAATCCTGCCCGAGATGGAGCGCCTGATGCAGCTGCTGAGGGATGCTGGTTTCATGGCTGGAGCATTCAACTCGTCAGTGATGTACGAGATCGATCCAATTCAACTCCGGGCTACGACAGAGATGTTGTTCAACCGACTGAAGGTGTTGGTGGGCGAGATTCAGCCGAAGCTGGATCCCGCAATCCCGGATCCCGCCATCCCGGATCCAAGATCGCCACAAGCTGGATCCACAGGAGGCCGAACGTCGTCACCGTACGTGTCCGCTGCGGAACTTGGATCGGATACATCTTCGGAGCCGCGGCGCATGTCACTTGGACCTTCGGGAGCCACGATGCTACGCGCTCGAGCCCAGATCCAACGTGGAGCGAGTCCCCAGCCTCGATCTCAATCCCGATCCAAGAAGCAGTCAACTCCATCAGTGGATCCGACTGCCACGCTATCCGGATCCGACATGTCGACTGGCAGGCTGGAGTCATTCTTCCAGGCAGCCATGAGCAGGTTCCTGAAAGAACAAGGCATACCGACCCCGACACAGGTGCCGGAGGCGACGCAGAATCCCGGATCCCAGGATGTGGAAATGGAGTCGACTGGTTCGTCGGATCCGGATCAACACTGGGAGTACGATCCAGATGACATCGACTTCCCCGCCCCAGCTCGCGCTACAGTGGCCACCACCGCGACCGGATCCACAGGCGCAGCCTTGATCCAACGAGTCCGGATCTCCGCGATCTCGGATCGGAAGGAGTTCTCAGGGAAGGACCAGGATGAGGACCGAGCGAGAGCTTGGATCAGTAAAGTGAAGTCTGCGTTCCTGCGCGACCAAGCCCCCGACGAAGAGAAGTGTCTGACCTTCGCGGATCTTCTGTCTGGATCGTCAAGAAACTGGTATCGCCAACTGCCCCGATCCACACGCAACAAGTGGCCGGATCTGCTCCGCAGTTTCCAAACACAGTACTGTGGATTGGGGATCTCCGTTGCTCGCCAGTATTACCGCGCGCGCAAGCGATCCGACGAGTCTCCCTTGGATTATCTCTACCGACTCAATGTCGCTGGGCTCCGCGCTCGGCTCAAGATCAAGGATGGTGGATCCAAGGAGAAGCGTGAGCATGTGGATCATTTTATTGAAACTCTGGGCGATCAGGATCTAGCAGATCGGCTGACATTACTCCGGCTACCGGATGCTGACGAGCTGGAAGAAGTCCTGCGGGCACTGGAACGGGCGAAGAATCGACAGAAGAAGTCCGCGTATGGATCCAGCAAGTATCGGCAGAAGGCCCCCGCGACGCCTGCACAGGCCGCTCCGGCTAAACATGTGCGTGCGATCCAGATCCAACCTGACTCCGGATCCGAGTCTGGATCCAGCGATGGATCTGACTCCGAGTGCGAGGAGTATCGCAGGATCTACCTGTCCGCCGCGCAAGATCACGCGAAGCTCGCGGAGGAGGAGCAGAAGGTCCCTGATCGGAACCCGCCAGACCGCCAACAACAGGATCCAACAGCACGCGACCCAAGATCCAGGATCCACGCTGAGGGATCCGAGCGCAGCCGCTGTACGCACTGTGGATCCAAGAGGCACTCGCACCTTGGCTGTTGGAAGCGCCTGACGTGCGAGAAGTGCGGCAAGAAGGGTCATCCAGGTGACCACTGCCTCTTCGTGTGTCGCGGATGTGGTGAGCTTCATGACGTGGGCCGATGCCCGATGGAGGAGCTCTACAACCAGATCCGCCAGTGGTTCAATCCAGCCAAGCATGCGGGATGCTGCCAGAGATGGCGGAGAAGATGTTAAACTAGGACGCTCGCCGGGTTGGAATCCGGTACGAGCCGAGCGTTCTAGATATTGCATCTATGCATATGTGAACAAGACATCGACAGATCCAGTTAGCAAACGACAGGATCTGCGCGGTAATACATGTGATCTTCATGGGAAACGTACTGCCATGATCTCGAGTTTCCGGCAAGCTGATGACTACACCAGATCCGACGCGACAGTCGAGGTGGATCTGGATCCAGAAGTTCGCCAAGGATTTTGGAAACACCGAGATCCAGAGCAGTGTTTCAAACCAGTGGAAGGCGAAGACACCTCGGGATCCAGATCCAGGCGTGTCGCTGCAAGCCGGCGGATCGAAGATCCAGGATCCCCGTATCTCCTACCGGGAGAGTCGCGAGGATACTGGAAGCAACACTCGCCAGGCAAGTGGTTCCGTCAAGCCAAGATCCACGGCAAGGTCAACAATGAGAAGGCGATCTTACTCCTAGATACCGGTGCCGAGGTGTCCATCGTGGACACCGCCTTTGCTCGTAAGGTTGGGTGCTACATCGACAGGAGTCAGAGCCAAGAGTGTGTTGGGATCGGAGACAACGTGTACACAACGGAAGGCAGAACTCGGATCAAGATCACATTGGGTGGATACCTGGTGTATTTCTTCGACATTTGGGTTGGAGATCTATCTGGCCAAGAGGAGATCCTCGGTATGGACTTTATGGTCCCGGTCGGGATCCGACTGGATCTAGCTGACGGGACCCTCTGCCTGCCTGACGAAGTCCGGATCCAGCTCAGCGGACGCCGTTCGCTCTATAGCGACAAGGCGCAGTCGGTAAAGCTGGATCGCTATCTTCAGCTTGGGATCGGGGAGTTCGCAGAGCTCCCTACACGACTGCGAGGATCTGGATCGGAACATGACAAGCTTTGGGCTACACGAGGAGATCGATGGGTGCCAACTGTAATCAAGGGGCCAGGCAAGACACGGTGCCTCCGGATCACGAATATTGGTGAGAAGGAGCTGGTGTTACGCCAGAACCACCAAGTGGGGATGTGGCTGGCCGGAGATCGTGTCCCGCGGATCCAAGGCTACGTGTCCATTGGATCGCGCCGCTACATGGAGTGGCAGAACCTCGCGCTGGAGGCCACTACGGATGCTGGATCCGCGGAGGTGGAGCTACCAGAGACTCCGGAGGGACCGATGGTAGAGCGCCGCGAGTACCCGACGCCACGCGCAATACTGCGGAGGCCGGACTCAGCCCAAGTCCGACGTGTGGAGACAGGATCCAAGGACGCCGAGTATGGACAGGACGAATCGCTGCTGGATCCGCCCGACCAGGCGATCGACGGACGCAACGCCAGGACATCGAAGATGCTACAGCTCCAGGTCTCCGTCAAGTCGTGCGCACAGGATCAACCGCCGGAGGAGACAAGCATACAGGCACTCGGGGAAGATCCACAGGTCGAAGACTCGCTGGATCCAACATCGGCTGCCGATCCGAAGGGTAACGATATGCTGAAATCCGGTGATGGACCGACGGGTCAAGATCCAACTGACGACACGCAAGGTTACGAAGGGGCGCTGGATCCAGATGATGTGGGACAGGCGGTCCATCCCGTTGTCACATCGGGTGGTAATCACGGAGAGACAGGGGGCGGATCTGCAGATTCGACAGATGGTGTTGCGGGACAGGTCATGGATCCAGTGGAACCTACAGTTTCGGATGGTGAGATGGGACGATGTGCGGATCCAGATGGAGAGACGGTGCAGGAATCAGGTCCGACACCAGATCCGACTGTCGACGTAGATCCAACAGTCACCGGAGATCCAAGGCGCAATGACTCGGATGCGGACGACCAAGTCTGCTATCATGAGAGTGGGGATCTACGTGCCGAAGATGTTGAAGCAGAGATGGCGGTGCTGCCTGAAGTCACCTCGACAACCGACGAGGTGACTATTGAAGACATCCAAGTGGGAGATCCAGATCTGAACACGGCGGAAGAGATCGATCAACTGCGACGACGGATCTGGAGGCGCCGACATCTGCTGATTGGCAAGGGCAACGCGCTGCCGCCTGCAGCACGAGGAGTCGTGTGAGATATCGATGTTGGTGATGCGAAGCCTATTGCCCAACGAGTGCGCAAGGTGGCCCCGCAATACCAAGAGAAGCTGTCGGATCTAATCAAGGGGCTGCTCGGAGCGAAGATTATCCAGATTTCGACTTCACCATGGGCGTCTCCAATTGTAGTGATCATCAAGAAGAATGGCGTGGACATACGTTTGTGTATTGACTACCGGCTGGTTAACATTTTGACTCGGCTGATGGTCTACCCGATGCCCCTGATCAACGATCTTCTTGAGGATCTGGACAAGGTGCTTTGGTACTGCTACTTGGATATGGCCAGTGGATTTTGGGTAGTGACGATGACGGATCGGGCTCGTGCGATCTCCGCCTTCATCACCCCGTTCGGGCTGTTCGAGTGGAACCGGATGCCCTTTGGATTGAAGAACGCGCCCCAGATCTACCAACGGATGCTAGACAACGCACTGTACGGATTCACTCGGATCCCACGTCTAGAGGGTGGATCTGGATCGGAGCAGAAACTGGGATCCAAGCAGGGATCCGGATCGCAAGCGCTGGATCTGGATCTGAAGTCGGGAGAACCTGAAGATCCTGGCAAACCATCCGTGCTGGGACCCCGGTCCTACATCGACGACATACTGGTGACTGGAGGATCCTGGGAGCATCTGTGTGATCGTGTTGACGCATTACTCGACGCGTGTGACAAGTGGAATCTCTCAATCAGCGTGGTGAAGAGCTTCTGGGGCAAGAGTAAGGTGGAATATCTCGGCCATCGCGTGCCAAGCGCTGGACTGGAGGCGAATCCCAAGGATCTCTCGGCACTGACGGATCTGCCCTTCCCGGGCACGCTTAGATCCATGCAGTCGTTCTTGGGTAGTTTGAATTATTACAGCCGGTTTATGGAGGACTACGCGATCTACGCTGCGATCCTCTATGAACTACGAGAAGTGGACTATGCAGCGATGAGCAAACCGGAGAATCGACGCCGGATCCAAGCGGTGATAACCTCCACAACTCCGGATCCAGCGGAACAAACTTCGTCCGACGTGGCGGATCTAGACACGCTGGATCCCGACTCTGGATCCACCAAGGCTTTGAGGCAGAAGACTTTGGATCTGGAGGCGAACGATCCAAGCAGTGTGGATCGGCACTGATTAGATCAACAGTGGCACTGTGGTCGATCGGCAACAGTACCTGCTATTCCTTATAACCATTTCAGAAAAGAGCCAATAAAACTATTTTGTACAGGTTGTTTCGGGGACGGGTGTCATGGGCGTCAAATCTCCAAACGCCCGAGGTGTGGACTGCACCACCACACCCAAGCACTCACAGCGAAAGCCCTGGGGACACCGACACCTCCTCAGAACGAGCGAATCCATGTGAAGCTGACGCCTGGGCTCAAACCCGTGCACCACTCACACAGTTAATGAATTGGAGGCTTAGTTTTAGCAACCCTGGGAGGGCCGTTTCACCCCCTCCCCATACATAAACCAAGTGAGCACTGTTGACCACTGTTGACGATCGGCAACAGTGCCACTGTTGATTGAATGACTTCCGTGTGGATCCGCGTTGGGTTCGTGCTCATCGGGCATTTGCCAGGCTGAAGGACAAGATGGCGACAACTCCGATCCTCCGACACTTCGACCCAGATCTGTTGCCGGCGGTGGTTGTGTACGCTAGCGAGTGGGCTATCTCAGCTGCCCTGATGCAGGAGCACGACGGGATCCACTATCCGGTGACGTTCACCAGCCGCACCTTGAAGTCAAACGAGCTTAACTACGGCGTGGTTGAGAAGGAGGTGTTAGCTCTGCTACGGATCCTGGATCTGAGCTACAACATGTTGGTTGGACGCCCGATCCGAGTCCTGACTAGACATTCGACGTTGGCCTGGTTGTTCAGATCCACAGGCCTGCAAGGGCGACTGGGACAGTGGGCAGCTCTGCTCTCGCTGTGGACCCTCGAGATTATGAAGTGCATGAAAGGTGAAGACGAGATCCTGGGAACTCTGGCGGCTAGTATCACGCCTAGATCCAAGGTGGATCAGGCGTTGATCGGGATCGCACCCAAGAAGGAGCCACGACGTAAGATCCAAGCGCCGATCCCGACAGTCCGACCCGGGGAAGAGCTGCACGTGGTCAGCTTTGATGGATCTGCCCGTGTCAAACGTGGTGGAGGCGCCTACAGCGCGATCCTTTGGAAGTTGCCTGAATGGATCGTCGTGAAGGCTAGATCCGGCTATGCTGAAGGGTTGACGGTTAACGAAGCAGAGTATCACGGACTTCTCCTATGTTTGGATCTGCTCGAGGGCGAGGCGCAAAGACGATTGGTGATCTGCGGGGACTCCAACTTGGTGGTCCGCCAGGTCCGAGGTGAGATCGACTGCAAGGCACCGGGGTTGACGCTTCTGAGACAGAAGGCCCTGGATCGGCTGCGGATCTGGCCTGACCATGAGCTGGTACACGTAAAGCGAGATTGGAACGGCAGCGCTGACAGCCTAGCCAGCGCAGCGCTTCAGCGCCAAGCTGGGATCATGTTGGAGGACGAGGTGGATCTGCAGGATCTAGTTACGCTGAACCGCCTAGACGAGATCCTGGTGGTAAAGCGTGAAGAAGAAGGCTCCGTCGCTCGTGTCTCACCCGTAACAACCCGGGCTCGCGCCAGATCCAGATCCAACCCGAGTGTATTGCGAAAGGAAGTAGTGCGGGATCTCCGAATCGCACGGATCCGCCAAGCGCAGGACGAGAAGGCGTGGGTCTCCGGCCTGAAGAGGTATTTAGCCGGCAAGATCCAAGATCTCAGTCAAGAAGAGGCTAGATCCTACGGTGCTATTGCGATGGACTACGAAGTGGATCTCAACGACCTGCTGTTTTATTGCCCTCCTACGAAAAAAGTGGAGGCGGATCGCGATGGATTGATGAGATTGGTGCTGCCGGAGACTCTGCAACAGGATGTTCTCCAGCATTACCATGTCAGCCTCGAAGGAGGTCACCAGGGGATCGGCCGCACCTACCAGCGGATCCGGGATCGCTTCCACTGGAGAGGTTTGTATCGGAGTGTACAGCGCTACGTTGGAGAGTGTGTTGATTGTGAGACTGGCAAGGGGCGACCTACGATCCAAGGAGAGTCGCCCGGCAACATCCAAGCCACGTACCCGTTTCAAGCTATAGCGATGGATCATATACCGTCGCTGCCCAGATCCAACAAAGGTAATACTGAGTTATTGATCAGGGTGGATCTGTTCACGGGATACGTGATCGCGAAGGCCAGTGACTCCAGAACGTCACAGACAATAGCCGAATCCTACGAAGAGTGTGTATTCCGACGGTTCGGTGCCAGCGAAGTGATCCGGCACGATCGGGAACCGGGATTCATGGCCGACTTCTTCAGATCCTTCAACAGGATCCTGGGCCAGCGGCAACGTGCGACGATGGCGTACAGGCCGCAAGCTAACGGAACCGCTGAACGCATGGTGCAGACAGCTACTCGAGCTCTGAAAATGTATGTGCAGAATCTGGATCAGCGTGACTGGGATGACTACGCCGAACGTCTCACCTTCGCGCTCAATACCGCTCAGGATCGGATCCGCGGAGAGACTCCGTTTTACTTGGTGCACGGTTGGGATCCAAGATCCACCCTTGAAGCCACGATCCCCGTGGGTAGTACCCGCCGTCAGGATCGGGATCCAAGACGATGGAGATACCAGATCCAGCGCTATTATCAGCAGGCACGAGCAGAGGTGAACGCACGATTACGGGAGGCGATCTCAGACCGGGCGGATCGGCACAACGAAGAGATCCATCCACACCAGATCGAGGTTGGATCTAGAGTCTGGCTGTACTTGGATCGCGTCAAGGAAGGATACGCCCGTAAACTGGCACACATGTGGCATGGGCCATTCCGTGTGGCAGAGAAGATCGGCGAATACGCAGTGCGGATCGAGACCCCAGGCACGGAGTACCGGTTGTTTCCCGTGGTTCACGTGTCCAAGCTTAAGTTGGTGAAGAGCTTCCCAGACCGACCGCAGATCCAGCTGACTGATGGTATTACCGATCGGTTCGACTTTGATGAAGCGGTGCTGCCGGAGGATAGCTGGATCCAGGATCTAGACGAAGACGAGTACGAAGTGGAGAAGATTAGTGACATGAGAACTGGGAAACGCACTCGCTACGGCCGGATCCATCGAGAATTCTTGGTACACTGGCGCGGATATGAAGATCCATCCTGGGTTGATGAAGCGGATCTCAACTGTGGCGCTATACTACATGAGTTCTTGCGGAGCCGCACTAACCGGAACCGGTTCGGTGTGATGCAGTCCCACGAGGAGTTGTGGAGACTGCGACCCCCTGGAGTGAGCTGGTCACTTCGGGTGGAGAATGTGGTGATGGATCTGCAAGGTGGTTGCTGATCGGTGGATGGGGAATTTTGTATTGTGTATGGAATAACAAGGTGTTCGTCGCACTCGGACGATATAGAAGAAAGAAGAATCTGAAGATGACAAAGGAACCTCGGCTGGATCTGGGGTCGAGTGTGATTGTGGATCTGGATCTGCAGGTTCGAGCTGTGATGGGATTTAAAAGCTGGATTGGAAACGAAGAAGAAGACATGGATGGAAGCAACATGATTATCGATTACAACATGCAGGAGTACATCCAGTTCCTAAGCACTCAGTTCAACTGCAAGGATCTGTGGGTCTGGATCTATTTGAGACCTGGCGCCGTGGATCCAGCTCTTACCGGTCGCCAACTGCACGGAGATTGAAGAACTTGGCCGGGAGGAGCGCAGCGCCACACGCAAAATGATATTGAGGAGTGTCTCGGTAGTGGTTGCACAATGGATCTTCATCTTAACGACGAGCGGCAACCTCCGCTCACAAGGTACGCGGCTCCACGTTCTGCTGCTGCATGTTCGCCCGGGCTGCATCCAGTTCCCGCGTTTGGTGTGGCAGCAAGACAGCGACCTCATATTGGTCACAAATGGCGGCGTCGCGCTACGCCTGGTGTTTGACATGCCGGCAGCTCTTGAGAAAATGGAGAAGTTGGTAACTGTGCCCGCAGTGATGCCGTTGGTCGGCAACAACTACGGTCAGGAGACGATTGTGGTGAAGTGCAATTCTCGGAAGTGTGTGATGGCAAGTGATTGGGTGAGAGATGGATCCAGACTCAGATGGATCTGGATCCAGACTCGGATGGATCTGGATCTGCACCCACTGGATCCAGATCCAAGATGGGTTCAATCCATTATCCAGGCGTAATCACGAGGCCGTAAACACAACGCGACGGGCAAGCAGCTGATACGCAATGAAGGTAAAGGGAGCCCATAGAGTCGGTAGGTACAGATGGGATGATAGGATCCATATGATGATAGGACTTTGGGATAGGAACGAACTTAAGCATAAATCAGAAACGAATTTGCCTTGATCAACGCAAGTGCTTCCTCCCTCGCCTGGAAACGGGAACTACATTGGCCCTACGCGGCGTAGAGAGGTTAGCGTAGCAGATCTAGTGTTGGTGGTAAGACTGGAGTAATACATTGGCCAGATCCAAAACCTTCCTAGTGAACTACTGTCAAGTGCGGATCCAAGATCCACCGGAGTTATCTGTTTGGCCGGTGCGTCCTTCGCTTCTCAACTGTCAACGACACCGTCATTGGAGGCGGCAAACACGACCAAGGAAGACCTACGAAGGCAACGGAAAGGAACTACAACAAGCGAAAGGCAACCCCACGGCCGGATCCAGATCCAGGCCGCCCGATCCAAGTCAACTACCACTGGATTGGGAACTACTACCGCGAGCAGAGTGAAGATTTCCGCGCTGCTCCACCCACATCCCCGCGTCTCGCCCAGACTGTTCTGTCTTCAAGGCTCGGACGCTTCAGCAGACACCAGAGGAGCAGATCCAGCCCTACCGACGGGTGCACAAGGTGACCAAGTTCAGCACACAGATCACGGATCATCGGGGGACCCCCTCCGTAAGTCGGTGTTCGGGCGCAGTTGGCAAGTTGGATCGGCGATCTCGCAGATTTTGCTGATCCCGCTACGCCACACTACCAACAACACACGCCAACCCCGAAAGATCGGCGGGTATGTCGGGATAATAAACCTGAAGACCAGGTCCGATCCCTTATACAGGCTGGAATGTGCCTCCCTGTGTGCTGTGGGTCCGGTAGGTTACCCTTTGATTCAAATATAAGAGCACCCTTAGCCACGAGCTACGGCTAGGATGCAATGTGCAATGCGTGCTTTCGCACTAAACCTCTGTGGTCCCTCAGAAAGGAAGGGTACCAGGCCAATCGAAGCCTCTTACAGGGGCGCCGGGGCGAAGCCTCGGCTAGAAGTCAAATATACTGGGGGGTCCTCGCCTCACGCCCAGCCAAACGTACAACTGTACACAGAGGTCTCTACTACCTCTTAACACTCGGCCACCTACTCACTCTTGGCCTTACCAGGATGAACACTCGGTCAATGTACCTTATGCTCACCGGCAGACATACCCCGTGTCGGCCGAGCGTATCCAGACTCTACAGCTAAGCGAAGACTTACCGGTAGACGGACTTGACCCTTGTGTGGCTTCGGGGGGAAATTCTGCTCTCTGTTTAATGTTAGAGACCGTGAGGCCTCCCCTATAACTAATCCCTAATGTCTATACAAATATCAAGTGGACCGAGCTTTCGAGCTGATCTCACAACTGGACGATACCTCGCCCTAAATCCGAACTCCTACTGGGCATAAATGTACCCACTATGAAACTTCGGAGGCCCCGGCAGGCGGTTTATTATGACCCGCCGAGACTCTCCTGTCACTCCGTAGTCTCCATCAATCTCCGTGGCACTCAAACGCGGGGAATGTGTCCGGCCAATCAGAGTCGTCGGCTAGCCATCATTCGAAGGTTCAAGACAGTTAGGCCTCGGCCGGAACTCGCCCGGCCACGGCCATTTCCCGATCTCACAGCGGCCCCCAACTCGGCCCGAGCCGTCCCAAGTGGTGAGTGCCGTGTTGCCTTCGCTCCCTTCCGCGCGTCGTCGTCATGCTGTCGTCTGGTGGCCCTGGAAGCGCGCCGCCCTTCAACTTCCCGGACCTCGGTCCAGTCTCGCAGGTGAGACTCTGCGTGGCGCACTTACTTATTGTTCTTGCTTCCTTCGTCGCGGCTAACCATCTTCAACTTGATTCATCTCACTGCAGAACGCTCAGCTCCTCGGCCCCATGGGCCATCCCATCGACTCATCGGTTCCGACCTCGGAGGCTTCGGCGGCGCCAACACCCGCCTCTGCGTCAGCAAGCGGGGTGCCCCGACGGCCCCAGGCTTCGGATGCTGTCTCCGCGCCCTCTGCGTCGTCGTCTGGCACTGCTGGCAGCGCCGGGGCTGCTCCGTCACCAACTCCCGCCTCTGCAGGTGCACGCGGGGTGGCGAGCAGTCTCCAGGCTGCGCCTCAGGTCGCTTCTGGTCAAGCTTCGGTTATCCGCGCTGGAGAGGCTTCGGCTTCGAGTGCAGCGGCTTCGGCGTTGCCAACTTCCGCTTTGCAATCTGCTAGCGGGGCTTCGTCGAACCCTGAGTCCACTCAGCTGATCCCTCGGCCCTCGCCTGACTCAAGTCCCCTGCGCGAGGCTTCGTCGAACGCCGCGCACTTCTGTCGCCCTGGTGACCCTCTGCCCGCTGCTCCGCGCGAGGCTTCGCGTCCCGCTCAGCTCCCTTCGGCGCAATGGTTTGCGGTAGAAGACATAGTTCACGCAGAGGTTTCAAGCGCTGTGGGTGACCTTCGCGCAATGACGGAGCGACGTTTCACAGACCTCGCCCACCTGATGATAGGCTTGGTACGTCACCCTCCGCTTCGGGTCGACTACGAACTCGACCAGCGGCTTGAGCGGGCTCGCAGCCTCGGAGAGGTCGTCCAAGCGCTCAACCCGGACCCTTGTTCGCCTCCCATGGGTTGGGATGAAGAGATGCGACAGCTCCAGCTTGACGTCAAGTACCATGAAAGTCGCGCCCGACACTTCGAGTCGCTGCTCAACAAAGAAACCGACCTCAAGAATCAAGCTCAGATCCTGTGTCACCGAGCTTCGTTCGAGCGCAACGAGCTCTTCGAGGTTGTCAAGTCGCTTCGCCATGAGCGCGACGAAGTCTCGCGTCAATTGAGGAAGTCCAACTCCGCCATGGCGACGAACGACGAGACGATTGCTCTGCTGAAGTCCCAGTGTGAGCGGTACGAGGCTTCTCTCAAGGCTTCTGACTCGCTCTTGGCGAAGGATCGTGAGCTGTTCAAGTCGGGTCTCGTCGAGTACAACCGCAACATGCGGCAGCTCCGAGCTCTCCTCGTCGACCAGGCGCGTGGCCAACCGGAGACTCAAGACCTCGTCCGACGTATGGATGAGAACATCTTGCCTCGCGCTTTCGAAGCTTTCCTGGGTGTGCTCGACTCTTCGGCTGCCTCCTCTGCAGAGGCCCCTGCTTCGCGTTTTCGAGAGACTTCGGCTCGCTCCGGTACTGTTCGCCGTCGGGCTGGTGCGTCGGATGGCGCTCAAGATGATGTCTCAATGGATCATGACGGCTCGGATGACGCCTCGGGCCCCGAGGCTTCTGATTCTCGTCCCACCAAGCGGCCCAAGAATGCTCACTCGCCGTCTGCAGAGACTTCACCGCCTGCCCGGGTGCGTGTGTCGTCACGGACATGTGCCACTACCAAGCGCGCCACACGACTCGGCCGCCCTTCGGTCAACCTGCAAGAGAGAGCTCGGGCCAAGTCGAAGTCGCGACCTTCGCCTCCTCCGGTTGCAGTCGCCCGCCAGGGTGAGACACAGGCCTCGGTTGCTGAGTTTACGGCAGCTCAGGCCAGTCGTCCTCCTTCCCCGACTCCATCCGATGCTTCAACCGCTCTGTTCTCTGAAGCCTCTGAGGCTGAGGTCGAGTTCGAGACTTCGGACCGCGACAAAGAGCTTGAAGAGAAGCGCCCTGTTGAGAGTTCGCCTCTTAATGCTTCGGTCGTGGTCCCTCCTCGTCGAGACGGCCGTCCTGTGCGTCCTGCGTCTACGACATCGGCACTCCGCTCCATGGTTGATGTTGAGCGTGAGAATGCGCCTGATGACGAGGTTATCGGCAACACTGAGGCGCCTCGTGCAAGTGAGGCTTCGGCATCAGCTTCAGCCACTACCCCGCGGTCTCAAGCAGCACCTCGCAGGCCCCGTCGTCGTAACTCTCGCACCCAGGTCGTGGCCACCCTCTCGGCGGCAAGTACGGCCGAAATGTCAAGTTTCGCTCGGACTTCGACACCGCCGGCCCCAGTTCGAGGGGAGCAGCCTCTGGTTCGCGTGTCTCGCAAGATTCCGGACACCGCGACGCCGTTTCTCGACCCTCCGTTCCGGGCGTACGGGGCCAAGCCCTGTTGGTGCATTATCCAGAACGTTCGGATGCCTACGCCAATTGCTAGCGACGTGATGGTGGAGTGTTCGGCTGAAGGCATAGAGGCGTGGGCTGATTGGGAGAACCCGAATCACCCCTTCCAGAGGTTTCTCGCCAGCATGCCGGCCGAACCTTGCCTGTTCGACGTCGATGCGTTCATGCCTGACGTCCCTATCTCAATTCGTGCGGACGTTCGGTCGCTGTTGGTGAAGCTTTGGCGACAGTTCACAGGCAGGTCTGTTGGTCGCACGGAGAAGAATGACCTCGGCTTCTCGCTGTTTGAGCGTGGTCACTGGATCTCAATGACTGCAGTGGAACGCTGGCTCCAGGCATTGGCTCAAGCGCTCGGTGAAGACGCGTCGGAGTATCGGGCAATTCTGGCTGAAAGGAACAGGTATAACCGGGAGCGCAACAACCGTGCAGACCGCTTGCGCCTGCAGATTCCCAAGCGCTGGTGGCAGTGGTGCTTCCCAGACTTCGCTGGTCACGTCTCGTGTGAGACCGAAACCATACTCGAACCTTCGGTGCTGCAGTATTCGTTTGAGAACTTGGTGTGGGCTCCTCAGTCGGACGACTGGGTTTCCGAGTGTTTGGAATTGGACGGGCACCAGCCGTGGCGTAATTGTTGGGTGGATGTGCCGTCCGAGCACCCGTATAACACCACTTTCGCTCCCTGCAATCCTGCGGTTCCACTCTTCGTCCCGCGCGGCATGACTACCCGTGAGGTTGCGTCCGCCATCACTGTGAACCCCGTGCTGGATCCTCGTCGTGTTACGGCTCCGTGGGTACGCGAATTCACGAGCTTTCACGGACTGCCGACCAGTCTACAAGAGGACGTACAACACGAAGACGGAGACGAGGTCTCGGAAGAAGAGGAGGTTGAAGAGGTCATCGAGGAGATCGAGTCTTCTGAGGAGGAGCCAAGCATCTCCGGTAATGCTGTCGGTGACCAAGCTCCAGCTGGCGAAGGTACACCGACCCACGACGCTCAAGTTGCCGCGGCAGATACGCAACCTTCGGCCCCAGAGTGCGCCCCGACTTCAGAGGCCTCTGTTGAGAAGGCGTCGGCCGACGAAGTTTCTCCCGAAGAGCCAAGTTCGCCTCCAAGTGTCGCTGACCAAGCGGCCCCACAGGGCGAGGCTTCTCCGGCTGCGCGCCTCCGCGTTTTGGCCAAGGTCGCGTCGTCTTCGGATTCCTAGGCTTCGTTCCAGTTCTTCACCATGTCCGAGTCGCGCTAGATCAGGATAATCAGACTTCGTTCGTAGCATAACTAGCTCGCCCATGCAATTCAGTAACCGTTCGTCCTTCTTCAGTAGTTCTCCATGATTCTCCAGTCGTAATCGCCACATCGTAAAGTCTTGTCCACTTCAACATACAAATATACAATCCTCGTCCGCAGTATCTTCTTTCGTCTGCTGGGGCGGGCTGCGTGGCCCCGCCGGCAGTTCATCATTGCGAGAGGGGTGCACCTAGTCTTCGTCAGCGACTTGGACCATTTGCAACCTTCGGTCGCGGCGCTTCTCGCGTAAGTAGTCGTACAGCAGACCACCGCACGACAAATTAGATGCAGGTTCCCACGAGGGTTCGTCGTATCCAACCCACTTCACCTTGAACTCTCGGACGGCTCGTTCAGTGCTCGTCGAGAGGGGAATACGGTCATCCAGGATGGCCTCTACCTCATATTCACCTGCGAAGTGGTCGGGTTCCCAACTATCCTCCGGGAGCAACTCCTCGTCGAAGTCTAGTCGCGTCTCCTCGGTCACCTCAGCTGCTAATCGGGTCTTCGGCCGGTCTCCAAACTCGTTCACGGCCTTCAGTCGAGACACATGCACGACCGGGTAGAACCGATAGCCGCTCTTGTCGGGTAAATCCAACTCGTACGCATACTCGTCAACCTTCTGCTTGATGCGGAAGGGTCCATGCCACCGATGAGCTAATTTCTTGGTCAATCCAGGCTTTACACGTTCCATGTAAAGCCATGCGCGATCTCCTGGCTGGAAGAGAGACTTCGGTGCTGGGTCTGGTGAATCGCCATCACCATCTGTACCTGTCGGCTCGTCCTCCGCGGTTTCACTAGTCGCAGAAGGTGGAAGCGCAGCACGTTCCGCTCGACCCAAAGTCTCGTTGTGCCTCGCAGCTCTCCGAGCCTTCTCGACTGCTTGGTATTCCTTTGCCATCTCTAGCGCCACTTCCGGCTGCCTGTTGACTTCTCGGCGCCATGCTAACGCGTCCTACTGTCGCCCTAAGCCTCGCTTCAATGAGGAAGACATAGCTCTGAGGGTGGACCTTGCGTCCCATTCGTGCACCAAGTAGAAGGGCGTGTCCTTCCTCGTGGCATCCTGTGAGTTGTTAATCGCAAAAACCAACTTCTCCACAATCTCATCCCAATCTTGTTGTAGCGGATCTTCAGCGTACACTCGCACGGATTGCATTACGGTCTTGACCGAGCGTTCCTGTTCGCCGTTAGCCTGCGGCCGATAGCTCAACGTTGCTCTAGATCGCGACTGCATCATCTCAGCGAAGGTTTTGAAGACTTCGCTCATGAAGCGCGGGTCTCGGTCATGTCTTACCAGAGACGGCGCTCCAGACCTTCGGTACACGCACTCCTCGAACGCTTGCGCAACGCAGAGTGCAGACGTGTCCGCCATCGCCTTGCCCATGACGAATCCAGTGAACGCACACTGAAACAGTAACAGTGCGGTGTTGCCCCGCCGAGTCTTCGGTAGGGGTATCACAAAATCCATCGAGACAATTTGCAGCGGTCGTTCGGCAAGGATGTTGCCCGGCGAGTATCCACGCAGTTGTGGACGACTCTTGCTTGAGCTACAATCTGGACAGGAGCGCACATGCTTTTCCACATCGGCGAACAGTCCGATCCAATAGTAGTCTGCCTTCACACGGTGATAAGTTCGGACGATACCTTGGTGACCGCCCTCCAACAAGTCATGGCAGTTCTGTAGGACCTCTTGAACCATCGTTGTTGGCACCACTAGGCGTAATGTCGTCTCCTCGGTTCGGTCACGCCCCCAGCGACGGTTCGCACCAAGGAAGTACAGCAAGCCATCTTCGCTTAGCACAAACTTATCAGCCATTTTCCAGGCTTCGCGTGCGGCTTTGTAGGCAAGGTTCGCTTCTTCTCCCTTTCGCACCGTCTTGAGATTTGACCATCGGAGTTCTTCGTCTTGGGCTGTGCCAATGCGTCTGCGTCGTTCTTCTTGCACAACCAGCGGGTCGATATACGTCGGCACTCGGTTCACGGACCACTGTTGCATCAGGCCTCGGTGGGTCCGGAGGTTTGTCAGACTCTTCGCTGTTGACATCGTTCGATTCATCACCTTCGGTTCTTTCCTCTGGACCATCATCCGAAGTCTCTTCAGCAAAGCGTACACGCTTCACACGCGCTCGGGATTGCTGCCTCGTCACTGCGGTTATATGTCCAGTGTCCCGTACAAAATCGAAAAAATTCTTACCACGGTCACTGTCACGCGTGTCTATCACACGTATCGAGTTCACCTGACGCGTGATCATCTCTTCAGAAGCTTCAGCTGACCTTTCATATAGTACTTCTTGGATCCGATTCAATTCCACCAACTCTCGTTTCCGTTCTTCACTGGTCACCGTCATCGACACTTTCTTCTCCAGGGTCTCGCTCGCCAAAGAGTCTGCCGCTGCATTGAACTCTCGGATGGCGTGAAGATACTTCACCGAGCGAAGCTTCGTTGTGAGTTCCTTGTGCTTGTTCAGTTGTGCCATTAGCGACTCCTTAAGGCAAGCGATCACCCCTAGGGATTGCTGGATTGCGAGTCTCGAGTCTCCAACGATGACTAAATCTTCGGCCCCGTGTTCTAGGGCTGCCAAGACTCCGTTATTCATACCGGTGTACTCAGCGAGGTTTACCGTCGTAGCCTCGAGATACGCACTCGCAGCGATCACTACACTCCATTCAGGAAGTCGCCATAGTATCCAGGCGCAACTGCCATAGCCACCATGCTTCTCAGTCTTCGCTGAGCCGTCGAACGAGAGTACGTAACCACTGTAGGCGCGCGGCAACCGTGCATACAACAAGTGCGGATCTACCCGAACATTCGGCGAGCCTTTGGTCGGTGGGGTCACCGGTGCCAGCGAGTCTTCGAGATCAACGAAACTTGTGATCGTCGACTGCAGCAGCTGAGCGAAGGCACAGTCCTTCTCTTTGACTCGTTGCACCACTAGACTCCACGGAGACAGCAAGACGGCAAATTGTGTTGCCCGTCCGAAGAGTGTCTTCGATTTGTGGACCCAGTCGAGCGTCGAAAATCGTGTGTAGACGTGGATGGTCCGATCTGTCAACTGGGTGTAACATACCTTCAACAGCTGTAACAGAGCCAATACCTCTTTTTCCGCTGGGTGGTAGTTCATCTCGGCGTCCTTGAGCACTCGGCCGCAAAACCGAACGGGGTGCATCAAGCCATCGTGCTCTTGCATGAGTGTGGTGCTCACTGCCCATTCGTTCGCAAACAGCGTCACATGAACCTCTCGGTCCCGGTCGAAGTGTCGGAGGACCGGTGCCTCAGCGACCTTTCGTTGCAATGCTGTGAAGCTTCGTCTGGCCACCGAGAGGTCACCCCCTGGCGCGAAATCCTCGTCTCGTAGCTGGTAGAGTGCGGCTCCGTAGACCGCAAAATCCTGTATGAAGCGACTGTAGTAGTTCAACGCGCCAAGGAAAGCTTGCACTCCCTTCTTGGACCGTGGGAAGGAGAGCTCGGTGATAGCCTTCAACTTCTTCGGGCCTGCCCTGATACCACTCCGTGACACTTCATGGGACAGAAAGTCCACCTTGGGCTGCACGAAAATGCTCTTCGTGAAGCTGACACTGATCCGACATTCCTCAAAGCGAGCGAGGAGTCGATCTAGCGTCGCCAGACACTCGTCGAAGGATTCGCCTCCGAAGCAGATATCGTCCACAAACGATCGTCGCTCAAATACTGGCACCGACGAGGATTGGTCAGGCTCTCCATTCGTAAACATGTCTGCGATAGGGCTGTTGATCAATGTCAAGACTGAGCTCTCCGCCGACTCCACACCGAGCGACGCTTCAAACTTCGTTGGCGACTGCCCCGAGCCGAGTGACTGCCCGGGAGCTTGTTCGGTCGAGGTGCGGGTGAGTTCTCGGTCACGCGCTTCTGCTTCTTCCATCAAACGCGCGTAGTTTTTCCATCCGCCATTCGGCTGAACAAAACCCCACAGAGCGTTGTCGAGCATTCGTTGGTAGATCATTGGTGCATTCTGTAACCCAAAAGGCATTCGGAGCCACTCGAAATGACCCAGTGCACACACAAATGCCGAGATCTGGCGAGCCCTCTGGGTCATCATGATTGCCCAAAATCCACTTGCTGCATCAAGCGAACAGTACCACAGATATTTCTCCAAGTCTGTGAGCAAATCATCCACCAGGGGCATCGCATACTCCATGATTGCAGTGACTGCGTTCACCATCTTGTAGTCGATGCATAGTCTGATATCCACGCCATTCTTTTTCAGTACGATCACAATCGGTGACGACCATGGGCTGTTGGAGAACGCGATCAGACCGGCCTTGAGCAAACCTCGCAGAAGTTCGTACAACTGCTTGAGGTGTCGGAGGGGAATCCTCCGTGCTCGTTGCTTGATCGGAGCATGGCCTTGCACATCAATATCGCACACGACACCGTACTCCGGCGGTGGCAGAGCATTTCCACTCGAGATCATGATGTTCTCATGCTTCTTCAGAACACTCACAACACGGTCCTGCCGTCCTCGGCTCAGCTCCGGGTGCCGAACATTCTCGGCCGAGTAGTCCAACTCTGTGACCGAAGCTTCCGTAAGGTCGGGCAAGAAGGCTAGCTCGTGAGCGTAATCTTCCAAGTTGATCGCATTTGGCAGATGTGTTGCTCGATCACTGGTAGCCTGGGTGTCCGGTTCGTCACCCTCTGCATCGACTGCAGCGGCGGCCGACAGGTAATTTCTAGTCAGCACGGCTACCAAATCCTCGTCTTGGACCGAGCCTCCGAGCTCGGGGAACTGTTCGCCGTCACCCCAGGCCGAATTGCCTTCCGGTTCGTCCGAGGGTTCGGCGAGGTGCTGACTCCCAGTTACTCCTCGGTCTCCAACATCCGCGTCGACTCCGACACCCGAATTTCCATCACTCTCGGCCTCCACCGAAGCTTCTGTACTAGTGCTATCAGTTTCCGCATGCACGGGAGGGAGCGCCGCCGGATCACCACCCACCGGTGAGCCGTCGGCGACGAGTTGCTCCTGCTCCTCACGCTTCGCGATTGCACGTTCCCATTGTTCAGCACAACTCAATTGTCGACCTTGCGTTCGCGAGGCCTCGGGTGGCCGATGTAACACTCCGGCCGGCGACACATACTCCGGTCGATCGACGGCCGAAGGTTGAGAGGCCAACCAATCGGCATACGCATCACACTCACGCTTGAACACCGTTTCATCTCGACTTCCGTCGTAGGCTAGTTTCTGCCAGTCCTCGTATCGTTCTGAACTGAGCCGAACGTAGCCTTCAGACTTCGGTAGATCGCCGATGGGTACCCACATCAGCATGGGCGAGTGAGCGCGGCAAACTGTGAAACGCTTTGACACGTTCGTCAACCGCACCCTGTCGACCCTGCCTCGTCGAAACTTCGTCACCGTAGGCAACAGAGACTTCGTGCGACGGACCCACACCTCGTGTGTATCCGGAGGTGGTTGTCGTCTCGGCACTCTGTACTCCGCGAACTCTCGGCTGTCGATGGTCAAGGCCTCGGACGGACCGCCGTTGACATGTGGGCCTTCACCGTGATCGTTCAGCATATTCAGCGTCTTAATGAGCGGGATGCTTACCTCGTCCGGCAACCTTGCTGTTGCATGGAACAAGTCCAATCGCACTCCTGCGGGAATCATGAAGTCGGTACCGAGGACCACGTCCACACCAGCACCGTGGTCCATGATCCACAACTCGAACTCGTACACTCTGCTCCAGCCGAGAGTTACTTTCACGAGAGCTCGCCGCTCGGTCGTCATGGTTCCTTTCTAAACCCTTTGACCTCCATGTGTGGTATAGCGCCCCGCGAAGAGAACGAGCTAGGCGGCGGGGAGAAGGCGCCGCGGTGATGTCACTCGACGCGACGTATGGAACGCGACGCGGTTGATGGGGCGCGACGCGCTGGAGATGGACGAGAAAGCCGACGAAGGTGATGGGCTATGGGACACGGCGGCAGAATCCAGTACGAAGCGTAATCACCGACCAGAGTCACGTCTCCGTGAAACGCGCCGACCCTAACCCCCGCCGAGCAAAACCCGCCGAGCAAAACGCGCCGAGCAAAACGCACCGAGCAAAACGCGCCGAGCCCAGACCCCGCCGAGCAAAACCCGCCGAGGTAAGATCTTGATTACGTTACGCAAATCAGGTTGAAGAACGGTAGTGCAAGCACGACAGACGCAAGGACAGGCGTAGGATGGTAGGCTTAGCAAGCACGAAGTAGGGAGTAGCCAGTAGCAAGGACATAGGATAGGGTAAGGACTCAGTCCCGAAATTTCTCTGAACCACAAAGACCTCCAGTCTTCCCTCCGGTTCCAGGGGAACCACCAAGCGCCGGCAAGCAGAGCCGCCCCGATATCGCGGCCCCCCGTCGTTTGTTGGTTCGGGTGCTCAACCCCCCACAGACCCGTGCTGAGATAAAGGCACGTTAAACGTATACCGTTTAGGTGGGCGCCCGATAACGCGCTGCCTAGGCGAAGGACCGCACTGGCCTGATAACCGCCGTGCACAAGACCCCCGTGTAGGCCCGATAACGCCACACAAGCCCCAGGAAACGCCGGCCTGATAACGCCGCACGCCCGACGGGAACGCCAAGGAAACGCCGGCCCGATAACGCCGCACGCCCAAGGCCCGACGCCCTACGACAAGGAACAAGCGTCAACCAAGAACCCCCCCAACTCTGAAGCCTGCGAAGACTTGGGCTCTACATTCGAAGATACGCTACTCCAACAACCGGGAAATTAATTGCTCGGCGCGACCGCGATCCAAACGCGCCGAGTTTGTGCGAGACCGGCTCCGCGAGATTTCTGCGAGGCCGCTACTCCACAATGGTGCCGCGACCCGGGAGTACTACTTCGAATGACGGACCATCGATCCAAGAGGCATCGGAGGCAGGTGCGCCGTCGGTTGGAAGGTCGCCGACGACAAGAGAGCACGGAGAAGGACCTGTCGCGTCGTGGAGCTCTGAGGGAACCTTCACGACAGGCCATGGGGCCAGCGACGATCAGGAGGGCTACGAAGAACAGTTTGCCGTTCCCGATGTGGCTCCCGACGAGGGAGCCACGAAGGGCCGCGACGCAAGTCGCGGTCCTACCTGTCGGAAGCCTGCGAAGGCGGAAGCCCAACAATCACCCACCGCCAAGCCAGCCACCAAGCGCAAGTCGTCCAAGAAGAAGAAGGAGAAGTTGCGCGCGCCGGACTCGGCGGACGAGTCGCTGTCCAAGCCGCAAGGCAAGGACACGGGACGCCAGTACACAGTCGAGGAAGTGCGATACGTCGTGGCCCGCACAGAGCTCTTCCGGCTGCTAGAGCAAGATCCCATCCTGGTCTTCCTCAAGCCCATGTTGATGAGCAACTTCACGGGCCCCTTCATGGCGCCGGACTACGACAAGATCACCAGCGTCGCTCACGCCGCGCCGACACTCTTCCAGATGTTGCGTGACTCAGGATTCGTCCTGGGAGCCTTTGAAATGGAAAGGCTCTGTGACTGGGACCTCAAGTCTTGGCTACGTGCGATCCGCGTCGTGCAGGAGCCCTTGACGATTCTGGCAGGATCCACCAAGCAAGATACGACGGCCTCCACGTCGGATCAAGACGCGACGCGTCCGGCAACGGGCTTAGGACAGACTTCGACGACAACGCCGTCGCCTCCGCCTCGATACCAGTCGAGTGTGGACTCCGACAGCAGCTTTGAGTCGCCCAAGCGCATGCCCATGGACCGGCCGCCGCGCGTCATGCAGATCTCCGCTGCGCCGGTACCTCCGCCCGCCGAAGTCGCGAAGCCCGCCGAGGGCGCGATCCCTAAGGCCCTGGAAGAGTCTCTTGTTAGACTGATGCAGACGACGATAATGCGCACACCGCGCGCCGAAACACCGGCCGCCCAGGCAGAGCCAGAGCGCTCAGCGACGGCGACGACGCGTCCCCAGGAGACAGCCGATGTCGCGATGGAGTCTGTGAGTTCGCGGTCTTCGTCGAAGTCTAGACCTCGACGCGACGTGGACGAGGACCCTGATGATCTGTTTGACTTGGACGTCGGGACGCCGAGAGCTGCGGCTGCGGTCTCAACGGCGACAGCCGGCGTCGGGCTCACGAGAGTTCGTCTCTCCGCTTCATCGGAGCTGAAAGAGTTCTCAGGACGTGACGCTGGCGAGGAGAAGGCTAGGCTGTGGCTCAACCGTTTGAAGTCCGCCGCGCGGCGCGACGGGATGACCGGTGAAGAAGTGTGCGGCTTGTTCAGCGATCTGATGAGCGGCCCCGCACGCCAATGGTACCTCCAACTCCCCAAGAAGGTGAAGAAGTCATGGACCGAGCTAATGGAGCAGTTCCGCATCCAATACTGCGGCAAGGGTGTGTCGATGGCCAGCCGCTACTACCATGCGGCGCAACGCCCCGACGAGACTCCACTTGACTACTTGTACCGGCTCAATGTGGCAGGCCTCAGGGCGAACATCCCGTACGCCGAGGGTACGACTGAGGAAAAACGCGAACACGTCGAGCACTTCATCCGGACGCTGAACACTCAGGAGGCAGAACTCGCCTCGCGTCTCACTCTGATGGAGGTCGCCGACTCCGAGGCGCTGGAGAAGAAACTGCGCGCCCGACAGCGTGGTCTGGCCCACCAGAAGAAGGCCCTCTTCGGTTCGAACAAGTTCCGTCAAAAGGCGCCGACCCCGCCGGCTCAGCCGGCGCGCGCCGTTCACGCGATTCACGTCGCGACGGACGAATACGACTCGGGGCGCGAAAGTCACGATAGCGACGACCGCCAGTACGACCAAGACGAGGAAGACGAGGAACGCGCCAAGATGTTCGTCGCAGGCCAAGCCCCGCCGGGAGAACCAGCGCGTCGCAATTTCGATCCCGACGACTCGGGACGCGACCGCTCGCGGTGCCGCCATTGCGGCTCCCGTCGCCACGCCGAAGGAGACTGCTGGAAGTTGTTGACGTGCCAGAAGTGCGGTGGCCAACACCCGACGGAGCGGTGCTTGAGGGTGTGCAAGGCCTGTGGAGACGTGCACGAAGCCGGAGAATGCCCGATGGAGGAGTTCTTCAACCAATTGCGCCAGTGGTTCGACCCGCACAAGCACGCGGGAATGCTGCCGCCGGCCGCCGAAAAGATGTTAAACTAGGTCGCTCGCTGGCTTGGAAACCAGTACGAGTCGAGCGACCTGTTTCCGTCTATGCATATGTGACCAAGAAGTCGCGAGAGGTGGTTAGTGAGATCCCGACTTCCCTGAATGATAATACATGTGAATCCAACCTGGAACGTACCACGCGAGAAAACGCGCCGCGAATCTCGGCGGTCCGACGTTCGACGGACGACGAGTTTGCACGCGAACCACCCCTGGACGAGATCGACTTGCAACCGGGAGAGCGACGCGGATACTGGAAACAATACGCGCCGCACAAGTGGTACAAGCAGGCCAAGATTCATGGGAAGCTGAACAACCGCCGTGCTGTGTTACTGCTCGACACAGGTGCCGAGGTGTCCATCTTGGACACCACCTTTGCTCGTGAGGTAGGCTGCCTGATCGACACGGAGATCACGCAAGAGTGTGTGGGAATTCTGCTCGACACAGGTGCCGAGGTGTCCATCTTGGACACCACCTTTGCTCGTGAGGTAGGCTGCCCGATCGACACGGAGATCACGCAAGAGTGTGTGGGAATTCGTGATGAGACATATTACACGGTGGGGAGAACCAGAGTCAAGATTACCTTGGCTGGGAACTTGGTGTACTACATGCACCTGTGGGTCGGCGACTTGGTCGGCCAGCACGCGATCTTAGGGATGAACTTCATGGTGCCTGCAGGAGTGCGCATCGACACAGCGGACGACACGGCGTGTCTCCCCGACGAGGTTCACATCCAGATGATCGGGCGGAGACCGCTGTACGGGGCGCGGACGCACCCGGTGAACTTGAAGGCGCCCGTGCAACTGGAGCCGGGAGACACATATGAAGTCCCGCTGAGGCCAGACCGGAATGCGCCGTTCCTGTGGGTAACACGAGCAGAGTCATGGGTGACTACCTATGTCAAAGGGAAGTTCGGAAGGAAGACTTACCTGCGCGTCACGAATGTCGGAGACGCAACGATAACCCTCGATGCGCATGAGACGCTTGGGTGGTGGACGCCGGCAGACGGCCAGCCCCGGAGCCGCGGGTTTGTCCGACTAGGCTCCACCCGGTACCAGCAGTGGCAAAACCTGGCCTACGGCGCGACGCGCGACGCGGAAGAGAATTGGATCCCCGCCGAGTTCGACGGGCCGATGACAGACCGCCCCTCATATCCAACGCCCAAGGCGATTCTGCGTCCGAAATCGAAGCAGCCGGAAGCGCGACGCGCTGTGACCCCAGTGGTGGCGGCGATCGCGGAAGCGCCAAAGGGAGGCAGGGAAGAGACGGTGAGAGTCGAACCCGGCGCGCCACCAGTGACGGCGGGAGATGCAACGGGAGAAGCGCCCGAATCAGGACTCGACGGGCCGAAATGCGACGAGCCAAACCTCGACGCGTTGAGACTCGACGAGGCGAAGCCAGGGGAACAGGAAGAAGACGACGCGGTCCTTATCCATGATGGGTCAGACCTCTTCGCAGAGGATCTCGAATCCGAGATGGCCGTGCTGCCGGATCTCTCGCTGACCGCCGAGGTGAAGATCGAAGACTTGAAGGTCGGCGCGCCGACTGGACTCCCACCCGAAGAAGCTGCAAGACAAGAGTCGCGGCTACGCCAAATCATCTGGAAACGACGGAAGTGGCTGATCGGCAAGGGCAATGCCCTGCCGCCGGCCGCCCTGGGAGTGGTCTGCGACATCGACGTGGGAGACGCAAAACCCTCGCGCAGCGCATCCGAAAAATCCCGCCGCAATTCCGAGAGAAGGTCGCCGACCTGATCAAGGGACTACTGAGCGCGAGAATGATCCAGAAGTCGAAGTCGCCGTGGGCGTCGCCCATTGTCGTGATCATAAAGAAAAACGGCGTGGACATCCGACTCTGCATCGATTACAGGCTCATCAACGGACTGACACAGCTGATGGTGTACCCCATGCCGCTCGTCAATGACTTGCTCAAGGACTTGGACGCGTACCTGTGGTACTGCTCCCTCGACATGGCAAGCGGCTTCTGGGTCGTTCCCATGACCGACCGGGCCCGGCTCATCTCAGCCTTCATCACGCCGATGGGCCTGTTCGAATGGCTGCGCATGCCGTTCGGCCTGTGCAATGCGCCGCAGATTTACCAACGCTTGATCGACAACGCGCTCTACGGATTCCTGAAGCTGTCTCCGGATGGCAGCACGCGGGACGTCTTTGAGGACGGGGAGCCGGTGAAGCCAGGTGTCCACTCCGTTCTGGGACGGAGGTCGTACATCGACGACATCCTCATCGGAGGCACGTCGTGGGACGATCTGTGCGAGAAGGTCGAGCGGCTGCTGGATGTCTGCGAACAGTGGCACTTGTCCATCAGTGTCGAGAAGAGTGAGTGGGGCATGTCCAAGGTCGACTACCTGGGCCATCGGGTCTCGGGACGCGGGCTCGAAGCGAAGCCGAAGAATCTGGAATCGCTGGTCGCGCTCGAGTTCCCGCGCACACTCAAAGGCCTGCAATCGTTCTTGGGTAGCCTTAACTACTACCACCGATTCATCGCCGACTTCGCCGTGTACGCGACCGCGCTGTACTCGCTGACGGAGGCCGACTTCGACGAGTACGCCACAAGACCAGGAGCCCGCGAGCAAGAGAAATGGGTCCACGCGACGCGCGCCTTCGACACGCTCAAAGCAAAATTCGCCGAGACCCCGATGTTGAAGCATTTCGACGCGAATCGAGAGTCCGTCGTAATCGTGTATGCCAGCGACTGGGCTATCTCAGGGGTGCTCACGCAAGTCCACGATGGTGTGCACATGCCAGTGAAGTTCACCAGCCGCACACTGAAGCCCAATGAGCTGAATTACAATGTCGTCGAGAAAGAGATCTTGGCCCTGTTGCGCGTCTTGAACGAGTGTTACACGATGCTAGCGGGGAGACCAGTCCGCGTCCTGACGCGCCACACGACGCTCGCCTGGCTGTTCCGACCCAAGGGACTGTAAGGCCGACTGTCGCAGTGGGCCGCGATCCTTTCGCCGTGGAGGCTGGAGGTCTGCAGATCCATGAAGGGGGAGGAGGAGCTCCTCGGCGCACTGGCCGCGAGCATCACACCACGGGCTTTCGTCGACGCGGCGCTGGAAGAGATCGCGCCACGGAAGCGGGCAGCGAGAATCGCCGTCATACCCATCCCCGACGTGACATCCGACGAAGTCTTGCACGTCTTGAGCTTCGATGGATCCGCTAAGGCGAGGCGAGAGGGCGGTGCATACAGTGCGGTCGTCTGGAAGCTGCCTGGCTGGGAGATCGAACGCGCCGCATCAGGCTACGCGACGGACCTTACGGTCAACGAGGCAGAATACCGAGGGCTGCTGCTAGGCTGCTCTCTTCTCGAGGAACTTGAAGACGTCACGCGACTGATCGTGTGTGGAGACTAATCTCGTGGTCAGGCAAATGAGAGACGAGATGGACTGCAAGTCACCCGGGCTGAAGCTGCTGCGGCAAAAGACTCGGAATGCGCTCCAGGCATGGCCACGCCACGAACTCTTCCATGTGCGACGAGACGGGAACGCGAGTGCCGACATGTTGGCGGGACAGGCCCTGTAACGTCAAGGAGGCCGCAGCGTACACAGTCCCGAAGAGATCCGAGACCTGAAGACGCTGAATCGCTTGGAAGAGATCATCCGACCGCGGGCGGCAAGTCCCGCTGCAGAGCCCCCGACGAGCCCCGACGCGGAAAACCTCGGCGCGAAAAAACTCGACGCGAAAATTCTAGACGAGGTAAACTGCGACGCGAACGACCCAGCCGAAGAAGTCAGGAACGCGGGACGCGAGATAGCACAAGTCCTCGCCGTCACGACGCGTTCGGCTGCCGCACGCTCCGCCACACGTAGAGGCCGATCTCCGGAAGTCCTGGAAGAGCTGGTCGTACAGCGGCTGCGCCTAGACCGTATCCGCATCGCCCAAGACGAAGAAGTCTGGATCGCCAACCTCAAGAAGTATCTCCGGGGCGATGTCGGAGAGCTATCTCGACGCGAGGTGAAGAGCTGTCAGAAGCTGGCGCCGCAGTACGAGGAAGGCGAGGGTGGTTTGCTTTACTACCAGCCGAGAAGCGACGAGTCCGCCGAGGATCGCGACGCGCTGATGAAGTTGGTGATCCCGGAGACCCTTCGGGAAGATGTGCTCCATCACTATCACTCGAGCTTGGAAGGCGGACACCAGGGAATAGGCCGCACGTACCAACGCGTAAGGCGGCACTTCCACTGGCCGGGGATCTTCAAGAGCGTCCAGCGTTATGTCGGCGAATGCACCGACTGCGAGACCGGGAAGGGTCGGCCGACCATCCAAGGCGAGTCGCCGGGCAACATAGTCGCGACGTATCCCTTCCAGGTCATCGCCATGGACCACATCCCGTCACTACCAGCATCCTACAAAGGTAACACGGAGCTGTTAGTCTGGGTGGACCTCTTCACAGGGTTCGTCATAGTTAAAGCGAACGCGTCACGAACCGCGCAAACGGAGGCAGAGGCATACGAGGAGGCCGTGTTCAGACGCTTCGGCGCGAGCGAGGCTATTCACCACGACCGCGAGCCCGGTTTCATGTCCGATTTCTTCAAGGCGTTCAACAAGCTCATGGGCC
This sequence comes from Phytophthora vignae f. sp. vignae, assembly GCA_016169955.1. NCBI lineage: Eukaryota > Oomycota > Peronosporomycetes > Peronosporales > Peronosporaceae > Phytophthora > Phytophthora vignae. The sequence continues at coordinate 199,008 of JABJUM010000077.1, read as the reverse complement.
AGCGTCAGCGGGCGGCGCTCGCTTACCGTCCTCAGGCGAATGGCGCTGCAGAACGCATGGCGCAGACAGTCACAAGAGCGATTAAGATGTACATCGCGGACGTAGACCAACGCGACTGGGATGAGTACGCCGAGCGTCTTACCTTCGCGCTAAACACGTCGCATGACCGGACGAGGAACGAGACTCCGTTTTTCTTGGTGCATGGCTGGGACCCCAGGTCGACGCTAGAAGCGACACTGGCCGTCGGGAACACGTCGACCCGAGACGCCGAGGCGAGACGTTGGAGGCTCCGTATCCAGCGACACTACAAGGTGGCAAGAGCACAAGCGGTGGAGTTAATACGTGAGGCCGTCGAAGAGAGAGCACGTCGGCAGAATGAAACCGCGACGCAACACGAGATCGCGACGGGCTCACAAGTGTGGCTGTACCAGGACAGGGTGAAGCCGGGCTACGCGCGCAAGCTCGCGCACATGTGGCACGGCCCCTTCCGCGTCGCCGAAATGGTCGGCGCGTACGCTGTCCGCCTCGAGACGACGGGCACGCCCTATCAGCTCTACCCCGTCGTCCACATCTCCAAGCTGAAGCCCGTCCGGGAATTCCCGTCACGTCCCGCGACGCAGTTGACGGTGCCAGCCGAGGAGCGCTTCGACTTTGACGAGGAGCTCTTGCCGGCGGACAGCTGGGAGGCCACGCGCGAGCTGGACGACGACGTCTACGAGGTCGAGAAGCTCCGGAACATGCGCGAGGGCCGCGCCACCCGATACGGCCGAACGCGACGCGAATTCGAGGTGAAGTGGAAGGGATATCCGGACACGACGTGGGTCGACGAGCTCGACCTCAACTGCGGCGGGCTCATGTACGACTTCCTGCGAGAGCGCACGGGGCGCAACCGGTTCGAGGCGATGCAGTCGCATGAGAACGCGGAGGTGACGGGCCCAGGTGGGTGAGCACCTACGGGTGCGACTAAGTTGGCAGGAAGGCTGCCGACGGGAGGATTGGTGGAAGGTCTCGACTCTGGGAATGGCCGGGTCGAGGGATTGGATGAGGGAAGTGAGGAGGGCCAGCCTGTTGCTGAAGATGGGACGGCGGAGGGCCGTCTCATAAAAGATGTGAAAAAGTGGAAAGAAACGAAGGAAAAGAGTCAAGGCCCCGTGTTTGTGGTTATGGCTACGGCAACAATACGCTACGGCCGCGGCGGACTGTGATGACACGCTGGACTCAAATCTGCTGAATGAACTTACCTGCAAGGCGAGGCAGATGGTAGGCGGGGTGATCGAGCGTCACTCGGCAGCGTACGCCGGTGTCCATATCAGCAACGGTGAGCGGCGTCCGGAAGAACCGACGCCAGTGTTCCTGCGCGTCGATATCGTCGAGGGCAGCTTGCAACGTCGTGTGCTGGAGGCCCGGATACCATCGTCCAAGCTGCGAGTGCGCGGGCGGGAAGTGGAGCACCATTGGATCCAGCAGAAGGTCCATGTCGGCGGAACCCGACCGAAACAACTCGACCGCCAACTGTAGTAAGCTGTTGAGGTGGTTGCCAGCGTGGGAACGCCGCGAATTACGCGCCGTACGCCACCTCTTCCACGCCGCTCCTGTCACGGGAAGCTCGTGCGTTGACTCCCAGTAAGCCTGGGCCAGTGCTCGATGTGACGCCGAAGTCGGCGCAAGAAGGACTGGAACACCGCGTCGCCAGATGCGAAGAGGAGCGACTCGACTGCCTGGGTGAGGTACCGCCATGTGCGAGTGGCGTACAGCGCGCCAACATTCGCCTGGGTCACGAGTGCGCGATTCCAGGTCGGACAGCACGGCGTGGAACGATCCAAATGAGTGGCGGCAGGAAGAGCGTCCGCAATTCTTGCACAGTAACGAGGTGGAGGCGGAGACGTCGTACCCTCTTAGGCCAGGGAGCGTAACGCGGCTGCTGCCAACCAGACGGAGTCCCCGCGGGCGGGATTACGGGGCCGAAGAAAGGGGCAACCGCGGCGTTCCCCGCCGAGCCACTGGACGCAGTGCTGGACGACGAAGCACGGGACGTCGATGATGCGGATGAGGCGTCGCCGCTGGAGTCGCCAGAGTCACCTGGGCTGAGGCCGGACCCAGTGCCGGCTACAGCACGACCTCCCTGCGACGAACACGTCGAACGCGCAGGGGGCGACCGACACAAAACCGCCGACCCCACAGAGTGCGCAGACCCCGCCGAATGCGTCGACGCCGAAGAAGGAGAGCGGGAACGCGAACGCGAACGGGTGGAGGAGCGCGACGACGGACGAGAACGGGAACGCCGAGGGGAGCGCGCAGACGAACGAGAGCGCGACGACGGACGAGAACGGGAACGCCGAGGGGAGCGCGCAGACGAACGAGAGCGCGATCCGTGTTGTCGAAGTCGCCGTCTCTTGGCTCTCGGCTGTCGCGTCTGGACATCGCTGTCCGACGACTCCGACCCGAATAGCGCCGCGTCCGAAAGCGCTTGTGCGGCAGCGGTCGTGGTTGACGGAGATGGCGCAGCCGGTGGCGCCTGGGTGACTGCGCTGTCCGTAGCCGCTGTGCTGGCCACAGTAGACGGGTGTCGGCTTCGCCGTCGAAGAGGGGAGCGAGACGCCAGAGCTGGAGGGTTCCCTGTTGAAGACAGGGGGCTGGACGAAGCTCCTCCGGGGGCAGTCGTGCGCGCTCCATCACCCGAAGCCGGCACGGCGGGAACGGAGATTGAAGGAACGCCCGGAGGCGCCACTGGATGGGGAACAACAGGAGGAAGAGGAACGGCGGCGTTCACCTCCGCAGTGAACGTGGCCTCCAGCCGGCGGACCAAGTCAGCGGTGTCAATCTGCCCGCCGACCGACGCGAGGATCACGGCGAGCCGACTGGCAAGCTCGTCGCACACCCTTTGGGCCACTTCTCGGCCCCGACGCGCGTCTCGGATCATCCGACGCCAAGCCACGGCGCGTTCGTCGCGCTCCCGGATGGCCACGTCGCGCTCTTCCTCCAGCTCGACGGCCCGGACGCTGAGGCGATGCGTCTGCGCGTCGACGGTCCCTTGGCGCCGCTGAGAAGACCTTCGCAGGGACAGACACCCCGCTCGGTATAGTGCTGCGCGGGACGTGGCTCGAAACTCGCCCGCCTGAGCGCGCGCCAGCTCGGACTCGGCCGCAGCACGGAGGGTCGTAGCGTTACTCACCGACTCCTCCAGCTCGCGGATGCGCGTCGCGCCTCGCCGGAGCTCTCCAGCGTGAGCCACCAGCAGATCGTTGGCCCGCCGAAGGTCGTCCTGCAAGGGGGCATTCAAGTTCTGGGCCACCTCAGCCTCTGCACGGCTCTGAGAGAGCGGCGCACGGACTACCCGAAGCTCTTCGTCGACCGGGGCACGCTGCTGCTCGAGGGTTGCCAGGGCCTGACAAGGTTGGTCTCTCTCGGCGATGGCCGAGTCTCGGGAACGCTTCAGGGCCGCCGAGGTTCGAAGCGCTTGATCTCTCATGTCGCGAGCCCCGTCGCGCTCCTGCTCGACGACCGCGAGAGTTCGACTCAGACGATCGCGCTCATGGAGAGCCGCGTCGCGCTGCCGCTCGAGGGTAACCACTTGCCCCTGAGCTTGATCCCGTTCGGCGGCATTCGCACGCGTTTGGACGGGGGCAAGGGCACCTTGGGCAGCTGCGAGCTCGACACGCAAGCCGTCGCGCTCGACACGCAAGTCGTCGCGCTCGACGCGCAAATCGTCGCGCTCGGCGCGCGCGTCGTCAGGTTCACCCTGCGCAGCGAAAAGTTGCGCCAACGGGACCGCAGAAGTTGGTGAGGCAGCAGGGGCCTGCGCGAGCCGGGCAGTCAAGTCGGCGACTTGACCTCGCGCCGTCTGGAGCTCGGCCTGAAGATCCAGGTATTGCTCTATCGAGGCAGCCTCCTGGGCCCGGAGCCTCGACTCGGCGGCATCAGTGCGCTCGGCGCGCTCACGGAAGTTGGCCACCCGGTCCTCCATGGCGACGTAGTCTTGTTCGGCACGCTCCTGAGCGAGGAGCGCCTGCTCGAGCCGAATCATGCCGGCACGGTAACCCTCGTAGGCGCGACGGCGGATCGCGAGGTTCCGCTCGTGTAACACGGACGCGTGAACAGCCAGGCCCGCGTTGTGCACGGAGACGAACTCGCACTGGGTGCGCAACGCTCTATTCTCGCGCAGGAGAGTGTGCGCGTCGGCGACGAGAGCTGACACGGAGTGGACGGGGGCGCCTGGGGCCGGAAGCTGGACTTGAGATGGAGCAGGCAGGTGAGGCCGACGCGCGCCGAGGGCGCAGATCACGCAGCCAGCAACTTCGAGGTCGCCCGTGTCGAGCTCCTCCTCCTCCATATCAATGTCGTGGGCGTCGACGTCGTGGCGGCGAGCCATGATGGCAGACGGCAACGGCGAAGAGCGCGGGGCAGGTTCTGCGACGACACACCCACCTGGTGAGTGCGCGTGCGTGGCAGCGGGACGGATGTGGTATAGCGCCCCGCGAGGAGAACGAGCTAGGCGGCGGGGAGGAGGCGCCGCGGTGATGTCACTCGACGCGACGTATGGAACGCGACGCGGTTGATGGGGCGCGACGCGCTGGAGATGGACGGGAAAGCCGACGAAGGTGATGGGCAATGGGACACGGCGGCAGAATCCAGTACGAAGCGTAATCACCGACCAGAGTCACGTCTCTGTGAAACGCGCCGACCCTAACCCCCGCCGAGCAAAACGCGCCGAGCAAAACGCGCCGAGCCCAGACCCCGCCGAGCAAAACCCGCCGAGGTAAGATCTTGATTACGTTACGCAAATCAGGTTGAAGAACGGTAGTGCAAGCACGACAGACGCAAGGACAGGCGTAGGATGGTAGGCTTAGCAAGCACGAAGTAGGGAGTAGCCAGTAGCAAGGACATAGGATAGGGTAAGGACTCAGTCCCGAAATTTCTCTGAACCACAAAGACCTCCAGTCTTCCCTCCGGTTCCAGGGGAACCACCAAGCGCCGGCAAGCAGAGCCGCCCCGATATCGCGGCCCCCCCCCGTCGTTTGTTGGTTCGGGTGCTCAACCCCCCACAGACCCGTGCTGAGATAAAGGCACGTTAAACGTATACCGTTTAGGTGGGCGCCCGATAACGCGCTGCCTAGGCGAAGGACCGCACTGGCCTGATAACCGCCGTGCACAAGACCCCCGTGTAGGCCCGATAACGCCACACAAGCCCCAGGAAACGCCGGCCTGATAACGCCGCACGCCCGACGGGAACGCCAAGGAAACGCCGGCCCGATAACGCCGCACGCCCAAGGCCCGACGCCCTACGACAAGGAACAAGCGTCAACCAAGAACCCCCCAACTCTGAAGCCTGCGAAGACTTAGGCTCTACATTCGAAGATACGCTACTCCAACAACCGGGAAATTAATTGCTCGGCGCGACCGCGATCCAAACGCCCCGAGTTTGTGCGAGACCGGCTCCGCGAGATTTCTGCGAGGCCGCTACTCCACACATGCAGCGTCCGTGCCCTTGGATATCACGTAGCCGCAACTGCTTCGCAAACCTCTCGGAGACCACACTGACATTCGCTCCAGTGTCCAATAGAATCCTCGTTCGCGCATCGTTCACTGCGCCCTTGACCAGAGCCCTCATCCGAGCCCTCTTGTCAAACTTCTGCGCAGACCACCACCCCAACCTCTCACCCGGGAGTAACTTTGTCACCCCACTGGGCGTTCGGCCGGGGCGTCCTTCCTGCACCGCGCTTGAGACCCAAGCTTCGGCACCATCTTCATCTTCATCTTCATCATCATTCATTCCACTTGTTACACCTCCACCGAGGGTTGCCCCTCTCTCCTTATCATTTTCCATCGTCTTCACACATTCCTTGTCCTTGTCGTTCGGCCGTTTGCATTCGCCCACAAATGCGTAGACGCAGTCTGCGTCTATTGCGGGCTCAGCTAACTGTGGCAGCCCGATTGGGACCAACCCAGTTTCAGTTGGCGGGCTGCCTAGTTTAAATTGCCACCGAAGACTAGGCTTTGGAGCTCAGGCGAGAGGTCCTTCTTGTCGGCCTTCGTTTTGATGAACGAAGTGAGGGCTTGCAGAGCTTCGTACTTGCCGACATCGTGCACTTGTTGGCACAGTCGGCACCGGCGGTAGCAGTAGTGGGCAGAATGTCCTGCCCCTCCACACGCTGCGCAAGGTCCGTACTGGCGCGGCCTGCCATCCCGGTGGTCTCGGCCAGAGTGGCGGTTGTTCCGGTCGAAACCTCGACCAGGTTCGCCACCCCTGCGCTGACGTTGGTCAGGTCGTGCGTACGTTCCTTCCGCTGCTTGTCGGCGTTCACGCTCATTGGCAGCGGCAACGTGAGCTCCTTCATCTCCGGAGCTACCGGCGTCAATGCAGCCACTATCGCTCGGATCACTCTCAGGGTAATAATAGTAATCACTGGCGTCACTGTCGCTGTCGTTGTACGAGGCACGGCGTGGCGAAGAGCGCTCGGCTCTATCACCCTTGGTGCCGCGGACTTGTAGTTCGGCAATCAGATCAGACAGCGAGGCTTCAGCTAGCGAAATGCGCGGAACATGGCGCGAGTCATCGTGACGACGCGAGTCGTCACGTCGGCGCGAGTCCTCGCGGCGACGCTCATAACTGCGGTCACGGTCGCGACGGTAACTATCGCGCGGAGCTTCGTGGCGACGGTCATCACGACGGCGCGGTTGGTCCCGACCACGTGGGTGGTGAGACAAGGTCTCTCGGGACTGTCCGCGCTCCTCAGACTTCAGGATGTCGTTGATCATGTCCTCGAGCTCGTGAATGTCCTTCACTCGAACGTGGCAAAGCCGGCGTTCGAGGCTTCGGACACCGCACGTCTCAAGGAAACGCTGCACATGGTCCTTCGCATCGCGACCACCACTCTCAAACTGGAGGCCAGCGTTACGAGCGTAGCCGTTCAGTCGATTGAGGTAGTCACATAGGTGCTCAGAGGACTCCCGCTTCGCAGAGTAGTAGCGAGCCTTCGCAGACTGGCTGAACTGCGAGCAGTAATACTTGATGAACGCGTCGCTGAGCTTCTTCCAGTGGCGTTTGGTCTTCTTCAGGAGTTGACGGTACCAGTGAAGGGCACCGTCCCGAAGGCTCAGCTCGAAAGCCATGCACCACTCATTTGGCGGAGTGTGCGTCCCCTTCATCTCATAGACGAAGGCTCGGAGCCACTGCATAGAGTTTTCACTCCGGTTGCGGGCCCCTGAAAAGTTCTTGATCTGCGCAAGCGGTCGGTGCGTGGCGATCTCGAGTCGAGGAGTCGAACTCAGCCTCTCCATCTCGCTCACCTCCCGCACTTGTCGAGCCAGCTCGTCGCTTGGGCTGTCAAACCCGTCCTCGTAATCGGTAGCGTCAAATCTTCACCGTCCGACGAAGAGTCGTCACGCAGCGTGAACCTACGGCTTGAGCGTCGCATGGAACTTCGTTGTGTGCTCGGTCCGCGTCGCGAGCTTTCGGTCTCGCGTGCAATACGTTCGGCACGACTGGCCGACCTAGGAGTCACCATGTGCGAGTCCTGGAAGTACGGTGTGCCCTCAGTCTTGGCAGAAAACACTCCTTCCGTTGCTTGGCTGCGGTTTGAGCGCTCGGCTGACTTCTTTGGAGTCTGCGGCAGTGTAATCTTCGACGGATCAACTTGTTCCTTCGCAGGGCGAGCGCTCGGCGGGCGTCCCAAGGTCAGGTCCGTTTCTCCAAAGCTCAGACGGAGCTTCCTCTTCCACTTGTGCAATTCCTTGCCGGCCAGATCCGGCGTCCAACTCTTGATCGAGACTTCGGAAGGCCGAGTCATCGGTTCGCATCCCATCGCTCGGAGGAGGGGCACCGTATCCTCGGCCACCTGGGTGACCGAGGTCGACTCAACGGGGTGCTGTAACTCCTCTTTCAGCTCAACCCATGTCGCTTGACGCGTCATCTCCGGGCTGAATTGCCAGATCCACTCGCTCGACTCCATCATCTGTTCAAGCATTCGGCCGAGCACCTTGTTCACAGCTGGAGTGCTGCTGTTCATTGCGGGCCGACTTCCACGGGGTTCTTGAGGACCCTTAGTAGCATGCACCAGAGCTCTCGAGTCCGAGGTCTCGGTGCCGTCCTCAAAGTCATCGTCCGCGTGGTCGGGTTTCGCCACTTCATCAAATTCCGCGACGAGGTTCCGCGACAGGGAGCGCGAGCCTCCGCTACGCCCCGCGGACAGCATCGCGCCCTCTTCATCACCAAACTCCTGCGCCGGCGCTGGAGTCTTCTCCTCCAGATCTTCATAGTCCATCATCATGTCATCCTTGGCGTCCGAATCCTCGTCGACCGACTCTTCACAGCTGACCGACCTCTCGGAGATCGTCGACAACCGAGACGTTAGGTCACTCGCCATCGTTGACGAACCTTCGGCCGATCCTCGCCCCGACTTCACCGGCGTAGCTGGTACCGCTGACTTGGATCCTTTCGCCATCTTGTTCTTCTTGTTTCTTGTTCTCTTCACTTCTTCTTCTTCTCTCCTCAATGCTCGTTAGGGCAAACCTACACAGACCACAACAAACAATCGGTCACACCAGTCCCGGGTCGCGGCACCATTTGTCGTGTAGGAAAACACGAGTTTACGAGTCCCCGCCCTATCAACCGAAGTCTTTAGGACGAGCCCTACCAACAACACACGCCTACCCCGAAAGGTCGGCGGATATGTCGGGATAATAAACCTGAAGACCAGGTCCGATCCCTTATACGGGCTGGAATGTGCCTCCCTGTGTGCTGTGGGTCCGGTAGGTTACCCTTTGATTCAAATATAAGAGCACCCTTAGCCACGAGCTACGGCTAGGATGCAATGTGCAATGCGTGCTTTCGCACTAAATCTCTGTGGTCCCTCAGAAAGGAAGGGTACCAGGCCAATCGAAGCCTCTTACAGGGGCGCCGGGGCGAAGCCTCGGCTAGAAGTCAAATATACTGGGGGGTCCTCGCCTCACGCCCAGCCAAACGTACAACTGTACACAGAGGTCTCTACTACCTCTTAACACTCGGCCACCTACTCACTCTTGGCCTTACCAGGATGAACACTCGGTCAATGTACCTTATGCTCACCGGCAGACATACCCCGTGTCGGCCGAGCGTATCCAGTCTCTACAGCTAAGCGAAGACTTACCGGTAGACGGACTTGACCCTTGTGTGGCTTCGGGGGGAAATTCTGCTCTCTGTTTAATGTTAGAGGCCGTGAGGCCTCCCCTATAACTAATCCCTAATGTCTATACAAATATCAAGTGTGGACCGAGCTTTCGAGCTGATCTCACAACTGGACGATACCTCGCCCTAAATCCGAACTCCTACTGGGCATAAATGTACCCACTATGAAACTTCGGAGGCCCCGGCAGGCGGTTTATTATGACCCGCCGAGACTCTCCTGTCACTCCGTAGTCTCCATCAATCTCCGTGGCACTCAAACGCGGGGAATGTGTCGGGCCAATCAGAGTCCTCGGCTAGCCATCATTCGAAGGTTCAAGACAGTTAGGCCTCGGTCGGAACTCGCCCGGCCACGGCCATTTCCCGATCTCACAGTGTGGACGTGTTTGTTCCTCGCTTTGTGGCTGCTTCCGCGGCTTCAGTTCCAGCAGCAGCCCAAGTTCCCGTTCCAGCAGCTGTTCAAGTTCCAGATCCGGTGGACACTCATTCCCCAGAGCTGGACGCTCACCAGCCGAAGCAGCCGCATCAACACTCCAGCTGGTGTCCGGTACCACCGCGCGCAGTCTAAACCGGCAAGGTGGAGGAGGAGTTCTCTCCCAGCTCAAAAGTCGATTAGCCGAGCTCATACCCACGTGCCTCAGTTAGCGGACACTTGCTGACGTCATGGGAGTCGTCCCCGCGCAAGCCCCGCTCGACATCATGACAGAGCTCGAATGCATCATCAGCCTGGCAGGCTTTAAATGACTAATAAAAATAAAAATGAAGTTAGACGGTACAGTGCACACAGACCAGAGTCCCCGCGCGAGGTCTGCGCTGTGCGATGGTCTTGTTGCTGCTGCTCATCGTATCGGGGCGATGGAGTACGGCCTAGGTGAGTTGGAGGTTGCTAACAGGCGGAAAACAACCAGGGACGAGCACGATGTCGACGTAAGGCTAATTCGTAGCGCGAATCCGGCCATACTCCAAGCCTCGGCTAAAGCCCTGATGGCCCTGTGAACTTCAACCAAGAAAATTGCCATTCGTGTCTGGGACGACGACATCGATGGACTCTATCTCCGAAAAGCGATGGTGATTGATAGGATGCTGAAGTTTGGTTCTGCGAACACGTCGAAAAAGGCCTTGGCTGAAGGAGTGGACCGTCGAAGATGTGTGGTTTGTCCTTGACCACAGATCCGATGTCTACGAAAAGATACTTCTGCGCAATTGGTAGAGTGTGCGCGACTTCGAGGAGTACTTTATCATTAGAGAGAACCGGCTCGAGGTGCACCGGGGCGACAGCGGAGTATACACGATTGACTCACCGCGATAGGACTTCTGCAGTTGCTTAATCAATATGAACTCGGCGGTTTGTGGAATTCAAATTTTAGCCCTTACAAGCGCGTGCGCAACATTGGCCTTCACTCTCTTCAACCACGCTATTACAAGATAGACTTTAACGAGTTTGAGCATTTGCATAACGCGTTCCCCACCACCATCATAGCATTGGGGCCCGCATCAGGGGGCTGTTAAAATCACCACCAGCTCAAATGTCATTTCTAGGCTACGAATACGTATTATTGTGCTCACCACGCATTTTGCCTATCTCAGCTCTAAATCGACCGGTATTAGGAGATTTGCGCTCTATTTTTTTTACTTCAACTTACGGTATATATACCTCGAGTCACTCCTTATTAGACCGAGCATGGAGACGACACTATCACTCTCATATCAACCAGCTGGGGTATTTAGCTGGCCTCGTACATGTGTATAGCTCGTTAATAAAGGTGTTGATTGGTCGCTTAGGCTAACCCTGGTCGATATATAATATATACCATACGAATCGACCAGGATGCCGGCGTTCTGAAGGATTTACAAATATATCGACCAGGATTTGGCGATGCCAAATCCCTTGAGAGCGTGGAAAACCCAGCGGACAAAACGCTTGGCGGGCACAATACTTGATATGCTTATTAAAAACCGTGATACAAGCAGCGAGTCATGAATTCCTTGTCGCGCGTTTCACAAACTTGCATGAGCTTGAAAAGCGTTGACATTGAGTCATAGATTGCTTCCTCTTTGTATGCATGTATATACACGTACTGTGCATTCCCAGGTAAAACGTTGACAATGTTCATGTATAGTTCAAGCGACCATTCGATCGGAAGATGAAGATGAGCCCCACTTGATTTTTCAGACAACAGCTGAACAGTCTTTAAAAGCCACAGCGACTTCGTGTTTACATTTGAGAAATGCCCTCCCGGTCTAAGCACCAGCGATCTAGTAACTAAACCCCCATTATAACTAAATAAAGTCGGTAGGGTTATGCCAGAATTGTCACGGCAGAATAAGTGAAAGGCACAATAGTAGTTTGAGCAGTAATTTCCAGTAACTACACCATTGCACGGCGTTATTCTCATAACGCGTACTCAAATTCACAAAGTGCGCACTGAAATTCACATAATTCTGTATTATAGCATAAAGGCCGTACGTATGCTGTTTTGAAGTCTACTATTGTGATATAGAACTAGGATATACACTGTAGCAGACTTCGTTTTTTGCGCGCTTTTAGCCACCAACGGATCACCAACGACCATCACTCTCATGTCTGTCACCGTAGCCCTATCACTGGGGCCGTCGATGGCGGAGCACCTGCGGCACCTCCATGGTAACTCTCGACTGGACTTCCAGGAGCCGCTGCCGTCTCCGGAGACGCTGCAGCACCTTTTTGATAGTCACCAAGCTGGTGACTCCCTTGAAGAGTTCACCTGTGCTGCCCGCCCAGTGGGAACGGCGGACGCCACTTTTCCGCTGCTGCTCGATTCGGGCAGCTTTTTCCAGGGGGTTTCCCTATCGCGCATCATGGACTCGCTCATCCACGACAATCGTAACACCGTGCTCAAGACACTCTTCGAAGAACATGTCTTCGACGCCCTGAGTACGAAGGCGGACTGCGATTCCTGGTACGAACGGAAGACGCGCAGAAGGCGCTGCTAGGCGTGGAGATATCTGTGCTCGGCCGGAAGTTTCGTTTTGCTGCGGAATCCCCTCTGGCTCAATGTTTCTTCGTCGACATCACAGGTGTGGACACAGCGGCGACGGCCACGGCAATCTTCAAGGCGATGGCGTCGCGAGGAGCTATGGCGGTCTACTTCCGACCTGCGGCCTACGAGAGACGGTCGGGTCTCTATTCGTCGACGTGGAGGTTTTACTTCCCCGGGGACGAGCCTCCGACCGCTCTGGTTCGAGACGGGAGTGTGCTCGCTCATATCAGGGTGGGCAAGACTTCTTACCGTTGCTTTGGTAAAAACGACTCGCCGGCTAAACGGCAACGGCGACTGTGGTATAGCAGTACGCACAAAATCGTCAGTTGTGGTAACTTGGCTACAAACACAACAATAGCCGAGCTAGTCGGCCTTGTTGGCCTGCGCCGGGTTGCCCCCGAGCGGTTCGGCCCAACCGGGACAGTAGGTGTCTCGTCTTTCGCCGAGACCTGCCAACCAAGATTCCTCCTCCAGAGAACCGCCGAGTTCGGCGGCCTCTGTTCACTCAACCCTGTGCCCTCCACCAAAGGATGGACGACGGCGCACGGAGCGCTTTTACAGGTCGCCGAGAGCAAAGGCTTCTCGACTCAGCAATCAGAGCCCGGGACGTACGGGAACACCGGCTCGCAGCGGTGGCGAGACTTTTCCTTCGCGCTTGGCGAGACACACGCCCAACCCGGGCCGACCTTATCTCTTGGCGCTACCAGCCGAGTACCCTACAAGCTATGCCTCTCGGGTACCGGCGGCAGACATAATCCGGCCCCGTGCAGGGACTTACCGGAACGTGTACACGTGTTGTGGGCCTAGAAAATTCTGCTCTGTTGTTGGTTATCTCTGTCGGGCGCCCTGAAAGGGCGCCTCCACTACTCCTAAGCTCCTATACAAATACCAAGTGAAAGTAGGCGGTTTTGGATCTCGGCCGACCCTTCGCTGAGCTTCGGCGACGCTTGGGCTCGGTTGGTCCGGATAAGCTGTCCGGATAATCACTGAACTCGGCTGAGCCGGATAACTTGTCCGGATAACCTGATGAACTCGGCTGAGCTCGGCTACTGGTACAGTGTACTCCTCCAGCCGAGTTGGTCCCGCGAAATCTGGTGTTTCCTACACCACAACTGCCCCGGTCATGTTCCGAGCCGAGTTGGTGAGGGACCTGACCATCACTCCTCGAATCAAGTCCAATCTCGGCCAAAACTCCAACTGTAGCGTCCAAGACTTCCCACCATGTCGTCGTCCGACGCCCCTGACGCTTCTCTGGTACGTCGCTTGTCCCTGGCTGCTCCGTCCGCTCCGTCACTAACTCTCCTTCTGCAGCAGGCTTCACAAGCTCAGGTAGAAGCGTCTCCACAGCCTCCACACCTTCCGACGCGAGACGAGGGGGAGTCCGCTGAGTTCGCCGACTCGGCGTCCTGGGCTCGCGGGGTCAGCGATGGACAGGAGAACCCTGTCATCGACTTGACAACTTCCCGCGGGTTCGACCAGGAGTCTGGGTCGGCATCTCGCACTCCCTCTCGCCGCTCGCCGAGTCCGCGTGGTGACACCACTTCGGGCACCGCCGACGTTGGTCGGTCGGACTCGGCTGGGTCGGTGAGTCTTGACTCTCTCGCTGCGCTGATCCACGCGCAGTCCGAGCAACGTCGCTCTGAGAACGCGGATCTAGCTCGGCTGTTGTCGTTCGTGATCACCCGTCCTGCTCCAGCTGCCGACCGCGACGTTCGTCGGGCCGCCTTGGAAGCGACGTCGTTTGAGGAACTCGTGGGTCTCCTTAGCGGCCAGTATCAACCTCAGGACTACGCGAGTGAATACGCGGCGCTGAAGGTCGAACTGGAATCGGCTCAAAAGCGATTAACGCCGATCTGACTCGGCGGCTTGATTCCCTGGCTGCGGCGAAAGCTGACCTCGAGAAGCGGTTGAAGGATGTGATCGAGGAGCGAAACTTGTGGGAGAGCCAGGCTGAGAAAGCATCTCCTCTCTTGACGAGTTTTCGGAAAGCGATCGCCGAGTCTGAGGCCTCCCTGAAGTTGGCTCGTGAGTCCCAGGACGCCAAGATCCAATCAGCGTTCGCTCACGCTAAGGAACTCGGCAGGCAGGTCAAGGAACGCGATGTGGAGATCCCTCGCTTGACCCAGCTCTTGTCTGCTCGGGACGCCGAGTACGCAGTACTCCAGGGAGTCTCGACTAAGCATTTCGAGCAGTTGCAGGAGTCAGCTCGGCTGCTCACTTCTGGGGATGCTCAACCTCTCCGCGCCGCCAAGGCGACCATCGATCACCAGCGTGAGGTCATCCTTCGGCAGAAGCGTGTCATCTCTCGCATGGGGGTTCTGCCCATGCACGATCCTCACATGGCTACTGCAGCGGCGGCCGGACTGGACGTGCCTGGGCTGGATCCGGCTGACTTGCAACTCAACGCTCGATTATGCCGGGTTCTGGCTCAGCGGTTCCCCGAGGTGGTGGACATTCCGTCTGGAGAGACTCGGCGAGTTGAGTTGGTTATACACCCTAGGGTTGACGGTGCGGCCTCTGTTCCGCCGGTGGCTCAGCGGAATCATTCCTCGGCCAATCGACTCGGCTGGACGCGTCCGACCCTCACGGGCTTGCGGCTCCGCCACAGGGCTCGACTGCTGCGGTGCCGACTCCGACCTCGCGGCTCCATCGTAGCAAGTCGGTTGATCAACTTCGCCGAGCTCGGCTGGACTCGTTGACGCCTGCGGAGAAACTCCGCCGCTACTCCAACCCGAAGTCACCGACAGCGGCTGGTTCTCGGCGCAAGCCTTCCAAGCCCCTCCAACAGCCGTACGCGTGTCCTTTGCCTGGTGAGGCTGGGCATGCTGACGCGTCAGCTCAGCTCGGTGAGGCTGCCCAGGAGACTTCTGCCGGCCTGAACTTGGCTAACTTGGCGACTGAGGATGTGGGGGCTGCAGAAGTCGATGACGAGGCCCATTCTCTGGAGGAGGACCTCTCATTCGAGTTCAACGAGATCCCTGACTCCGCCGAGTTACCAGCCGAGTCGACTAGTCCGTCCGTGAGCGTACAGCTTACCAAGCTGGTGTCGTATCCATCTTCACCGGTACAATCGTCTCCGGTTGCTTCAAACTCGGCGTCGACTCCTGCCTCCTCTGATCCTCTGGAGTCGCAGGCAGTGACCGTGGATTCAGCTCCCGCGTCCTCCAGTTCTGCCCCACTGCAAACGTGCGTGAAGTGGGTTCCTCCATCTTCCAGTGCGCCGGGCGCCGTTGTTGTGAAGAGTGTTGCTGGTACGCCGAATTCGGCCGTGACACCCAGCTCGGCTTCGGTTTCGATCTCGGCTGCCGATTCGAGCCCGGGTATGGCTCAAGTTATTCCAACCGGTGTTCCTGGTTCAGCACCTTCGTCTGGAAGCGCGTCGAGCTCGGCTGCTGGAGTCTTGACTGGTCGTTCAGGTGATTCCTCTCCTGCTTCAACACGGGTCGCGGGTGCGTCGAGTTCTGCGGCTGGTGGTTCGACTGCAGTCGCCTCCCGGTCTTTGGGTGGTTCGGTGTCTCCGGTGTCTCGCGTTACCGTGAGCTCTTCTGCGCAGCGGCTACTCGCTTGCTCTCGGCCTCGGTTCCCCGGTCAGACTCAGAGTCGTCAGGGGTAGCGTCAACTGCAGTCACGCCAGGGCCAAGCGCTTCAACGGCAACCGCTACTCGGCCGACTATCCCCATGAGTTCGGCTGAGATGACTTCTCCATCGGGCCGTCCTCTGCGTCCCACGGCAGCCACCGCCCGTGTGTTGAATGCTCACTGCTTGAGCCTGTTGGAGACACCCGATGATGTGGTACTTCAATCGACTCGGCGTAGCCCATCTGCAGACTCGTCGAGTCTTGATCTCGGTTTCGACACCCCTGGGACGTCTGCTCACCCGCTTTCGATTTCTGGAGATTCTGGGTCTGAAGCAGACGACCCTGGATCCGGTTGACACGATGCGGCTCTGGATTTCAGCCCAAGCCCCACGCTGACTGCCTGATTCGGGTCGGATTCAGGATCCAAGTGATGGGAACAGCCTGGACATGTACTCAGCACCCTGAATCAGGATGACCAAGGTGCATCCAGGCCGGACCAGGATCGAAGACCCTGAAGCCTACAACCCATGAGCCCCAGCCAAGATCGAGCCAGTCACGCTGCCAGAGCCAAAGAGGTGCCCGACCAAGCTCACTGATACTCAAGCTGCCTGACCGAAGCCCATGTATCGACGACGTGTATCCTGGACGGACGACTCTCCAAACCCCAAGATCCGACCATACAAACTCAAGACATTAACGACCGACCAAGCCGACCGTCCACGATCTGCTCGGCACATGGAACCTTGAACTCCCTCCCAGCTGTGCTGCCGATCCTCGCTGGATCTTTTCGACTCAAGCCGACGACAACCCATACTGAAACCAAGACAAAACTTCCAACACTGCATATTACGATTAGTGATAGCCTACAAAGATAAGACCAAACAGAGTTCGTTTTTCCTGCTACAGCGCAAGTGTCTTCAGTTGGGGGCCAGGCTATTCAGAGCTGGTTCAGACTCAAAGGAGCCTTGTGTCTTTGGTTCTCCCCCTGCAGTCAGGGCACCTCGGCTAAGAACGTAAGGGTCGTGTGTGGATCTCTCATAGTAAGTATCAGATCAAGTTAAGGCGAGTACCTGAGCTGTCGTGCGGCCAGGGTTGATAAGCTTTATTTCATATTCTAGTTGGGGTGTCTGTCTCAGACAGCACTGCCATTTCATATTAAACTACTCCTAGGGCGGTTGAGGTAGTCACCACCTAGTGATTTGTTGATAGGCTACTGAGTGATAGGAAGGACTGCGTTTTGTATTGTTTCGGCTATTGTTCCTCTTGATTGAGGGTGGTGCGCGATTGATTGAGGGTCTTGGGCTTGCCAGTGTCCTGGATCTACCCTCTTTGTTGACTGGTGTGTAGGGCCCACCGTCCAAGGGCCAACCAAAGAATAAGTGACGGTTGTGTGTATTGTATATTTGTGTATAACTCTGTATTGTTAAGGTTATCTCTCCGGATCCAGGCTGTGGAAGCTACGTTCTAAGGTGTACGTCGGCTCTGCTTCCTGGTCCTAGCGATATTTTCCTGTTTCCCACGACTCACGTAGTGCAAGTCTCACGTTCGAAGACAAACGACACCCAAAGGGATTCCACAAGAAACACACGCCACCCGGGACGACACCAAGTGCTCGTCCAGGGTTGTTTCGAGGGGACAAGTCTAGATCCTTTTCGGGCCACTGTACACCTGGGCGGCAAAAGGCGTTCACCCGCCTCGCCTCAGCTGGTGCGCGTGCCCGGATTCGAACCGTTTGGGACTTCACTGAGTTGTGGATACATTTATTGTTAGGATTGAGGTTGCGAAGTCTATTAACTCTCTGACTGAAGCGTTTATGGCGAGAGGAAAAGGAGAAGACATGCGCGAGGAAGGACGCGATGGCGCGGGACGGGGTGATGCGTCGCGCCAGTCGCGTAGGTCTCAAGGGTTGCCGCCGGAGGAGCACTCCAGCCTGGACGAGGTTGTCCGGGCTGCTCGGAAGGCAGACGCTGCGAGGCGCAAGGCGGCCCGCGAGGCGAAGGCCAAGTCGTCGGAGAAGGAACCGACTCCAGCACCAACCGTCCAGGAAGACGCGCACCAAGTGTCCCTGGATGGCGAGCCGGACGTCCAGGATCCTGACCCGAAGACTGTCCAAGATCAGGGTGAGTCCGTCCAAGATGAGCCCGCCAAGGCGTCTGTGGGAGGCGCCGATGAGGTTGAGCCCCCGGCGGCGGATCGAGTTTCGGACTCTCCGTCGCTGAATCAAGGTGCGGAGTCCAAGGAGACCCCGAACCTGGAAGACAAGCCGCTGCCGACTGTCCGAGAGGCCGATGAGCTCGAGGACTCGCAAGAGACCACGCCGTCAGCCCAAGCGACCCCACCGACTCCTGAGTCTGCGACCCAGGAAGCTTCGTCCAGGACGACCCCGAATCAAGTCGCCCCGGACCAGGCTCCGGATCCAGGATCTCTCCGACCGGGACCTCCCAGTCAGAAGTTCGCCGAGGTCCAGGAGAAGGCGTACGTCGCGCAGCAAGTGTCCAGGTGGGAGCGGATGGAGTCCGAACGCGTGACCCCTCCAACCGTGGAGTACTCCTGGCCGACGCCTCGGCCGGATGCACAACCCTGGATGGCTGCCATGCTGACTACGTCCCGGTACCTCAGTGCGCGAGCACAGTTGGAGGACCAAGATGGAGGCTGGATTGCGGAATTGCGTCTTGACCGTCGTGACTTGAGCACCGCCCAGGATCTCATGGCCGTCCAAGTCCCGGTTCAGATTCTGACGCCGCGCGAGTGCATGGCCACCCTGCAAGCTCTTCCGTTCGAGGCTGGATTCGGGTTTGACAACCTGGTTCCGGTTTGGTTCAGGACGAGAGCGGCTAAGGTCGCTCCGGCCAAGCTGCGAGTGGTCATCCAAGATGTACTGCGTCTGTTGGCCCTGGAACTGGTGGAGTGGCGTTCACTCGCCGTCAGTGCGACGTTCAAGATTATCCCAGTCCTGAAAGCACAAGCCTCAGAGACCCCTGAATCTGAACAAGCATCCATCCAGGATTACCATGCTGAAGATCAAGACGGAGATCTATTGATGACGGATTACGATCTAGGCCTACTTGGCCGGGAGTACGGTCTCCGTCTCAAACTGACAGGTCTCCGTCGGCCCAGGAGTCCAGGAGGATCGTCTGATGGCGAGCCTGAACCGAAGCGCCAGCAACACCACCCAGCCCGGCCGCCGCTTGCGTCACTGCCGTCCGTGTCGAACCCGTCCGAGTTGCCGTCGCCCAGGACTTCAAGTCGGAGTGATGTCGTCCACGCAGAAGAAGCCGCCCAGATCCAGGAGTATGCGACTTCGGACCCTGTCCCGAGCTTGGTCGGTACTTCTGGATCCCCGGAAGCTTCCCTGTACGGAACGATGTCTGGATCCAACCCATCCAGGAACAGCTCCGCGAGTTCGTCCTCGACCGCGCTTGGATTCAGCGCCGGTGCCCACATGCCACCCTCGACATACGGTCCGATGGCCATGTCGATTCAGGCTGGCCGTCCTGGATTCGCGGTCGGAGGAGGTGCTGTGGGCTATTATGTGACCCAGCGAGTCGTGTCGAAGCACGCCGTGGAGGTGGATCAGGGTGACGTCGAGATGGCCGCGTCCGTTTAGACCTCCAAGTCCCGGACGGATAAGTCCAGGACCAAGTCTTCGTCCAGACACCGCCGGCACCACTATGAGTCTGAATCAGACTCTGAGTCGTCCAGCGAGTCGGAGACCAGCAGCGCCAGGAGCCGTCGTCGCCGACGATCCTCGAAGCGGTCCTCGAAGTCGAAGCGAAGGTCTTCGTCTAGGCGATCCAGCCGGTCGGGACGGTCGCGGCGCTCACACGGATCCAGGACGTCCAGCCGGTCTTACATGTCGATCTCACCCGGGGTGGCCGAAGTTGCGGTCACCACGATGAACGACGTGAAGCGCCTCCAGGCCGCCCTGGACCGCATGGCCCTGACCCAGCAAGCCACATCGGAAGCCCAGATCCAGCGTGAAGCCGAAGCCCAGCGCAAGTTGGAAGAGGCTGAACGCCGGATCCAGGAGTCTGAACGTCGGATGGCCGCCGCCCTGGCTGAAGGTCCCCGTCCGAACCCGGTCCAACCAGACCTGGATGCTGTCCTCCAGGCCGCTCGTGACGAGGCTGCCTTGGCCGAACGTCAACGCCTCCAGGCCGATGCTCTGAATTATGTTCAGCAGCAACAGGCCGAGGTGGAGGCGCGCATGGATGCCGAGCGAGCCGCATGGGCTGCGGAGACGCAGAGGAGCTTGGATGCTCAGCAGGACGTGTTTCAGCGGAAGTTCCAGGCCTTGGAGTCCGAGCGAGACAACGAGCGAGAAGCTGCGAAGAACATGAGGCGTTTCCAAGATCCCAGATTCGGGACCTTCGGGCAACATCCACTCAGGTTCAACCTGGTCGGGCGACATTCAACCCTGCTTTGGCAACCACGGTCAAGTCGGAAAAGCCAAACCCTGAATCGGCAACCAAGATGAGTGACGTCAGTGCTGGACAGATCGCCAGTAACGGTTCACAGCCGGGACCGAAGAACATCGCCGAAGCCCAGCTTCGTGCGACCATCCCGGAAGTGGATCTGGCCAGGCTTACTTCCAGCACTAAACCCCGAATCCAAGTTCCGAAGGCTGAACCGACGTCCAGGACAGTGAAGGCAGAGGTGCCCAAGGCGACTGATCCCGCTAAGTCCGGATCCAAGCTGCCACCGAAGCGGCCCCCGCTCAAGCCATCCAGGAAGAAGACTCGGAAAGATGAAGATCCGTCGTCGAGCAGCTCAAGCAGTTCTGAATCAAGCGGCAGTGACTCTAGCTCAAGCGACTCTGACAGCAGTCTGGATGGGGGTGACCTGGCCGAGGCCTCGGCTAGGAAGATCAAGGCTGGGGAAACCTCGCTAACGATCCACCCTTATGTGAACTCAAGTGCGCTGGAGAAGTTCGACGAAAAGGCGTCCCTGGGTGACCGCCGGAGCTGGTGGGAAAGGTTCACGAACCTGGCCAGCCAAGGAGGTTGGTCCAACCGGACCCGGATCAGCGAGCTCAAGATGAAGATGTCGTCTCCGGTCCGGAACTGGCGTGGACAGCTGTCGAAGCAGGTCCAGAATGACTGGAAGTCCCTGGCCAGCGAGTTCAGGAAGAAGTATCTGAAGGCCAAGACCTCCGACTCTGAGCGCTACTACACGATGAAGCAGAAGGGTGGCGAGTCAGCTCTGGAGTACTTCTACCGCCTGAATGACGCGGCTGGCAAGGCTGGCATCAACTACCGGTCATCCAGGAAGCACGTCTCGCATCACGCCAAGCGTTTCATCAAGGGCCTGAGGGATTCAGACTTGAAGCAAGCCCTGAAGAGTCAGCGGTTCAAGCGGATCCCGGATCTGGAGTTTGCCCTGGAACAGGATGAGGAGGTGACGTTGGGTGGAGGTTACGATACCCCTCCATCTAGGACGCGCGACTTCCGAGCGGACAATGTTGGTCAGGGGCGGTTCAAGCCTCGACGGACCGGACGTGCTTTTGTGAGCCTGGATGGGAGCGATTCCGACCGGGATCAAGAAGCACATGTTCGTTTCGAAGATGAACCAGAATCCAAGCCTGATTCTCCTCCTGTCCCAGCGAGTGAAACTCTGGATGAAGTTGTTCGGGATGTCATCGCGGAGAGTACGGCAAAGGAGGACGAGATGAGGAAGTCTGTCTTCCGAATTTTGGAGCACTCGGGCTGGCGTCCACCGAATCAGGACTTCCGGGCAGGGGCGAAGTCGCCCAGACAGGGTGACCTTGATCGGAATAACCTGGATCGGTCCGACTATTGTGAAAACTGTCACGAGTTTGGACATCGCGCTGAACGTTGCTGGGCCGACTTGATTTGTGACCGCCGTGGACGTATGGGACATCCGACGGAGAGGTGCCGAACCTTACCCTGCAAGAAGTGTGGTAAATTCCACGTTGGACGATGTGAAGAGCACAAGGCCATTCAGACCATCATGGACCTCATTCGCAAAGGCGCCTTGAAAGACCTGCCGAAGGCCGTCCTGGATCCCATCCAGGGTGGTCAGGCTGATCCTGGTCGGTCGTTAAACCAATAAGCCCGCTGGATGGGGATCCAGTACGCACCGGGCTTAAGAAGACCCCAGGATTGTGTGTCTTAGTGTATGTCGGCCCTGAATTGAGGATGAAGAAACGAGATAACCAACAATGCATGACTTCTATGATTCAAGATGGACCCGCTGACCCTGTATCGAAACAACCTGAATCCCGAATCCTGAACGAGGAGCCTCTGAACGGAGAGATCCTGAATGGCCCAGTCGAGTTCAGGCTGAATTTCGGTGAGCGATACGGATGGTGGGAAGATCACGAAGCAGACGAAAACAGTCACGATGTTGCGATGGTACACGGTGCAGTGAACGATTTCCGGACAAGTATCCTCCTGGACACTGGTGCGTCTGTCTGCATGGTCAGCCTGGATCTAGCGCGTAGACTCAAGCTGAAACTGCAGATGCACAAACAGATCAAGGTGTCTGGTCTAGGAGGCGTCCCGACTTATATCTCTGCCCGGGCTCGAATCAAACTCACCCTCGGTCTCCGAGTGGTGTACATCCTGGATGTATGGGTCGCGAACATTGGAGAAGGATTGGATGTGCTGTTAGGCATGAACTTCATGTATTCTGCCGGAGTCAGGATCTGCGTCCGAGAAGCTCTGGTTCAACTTCCGGATGAGGAAACTATCGTGATGCGAGGTGGACCGCTGAGACGCCGTCCAGAATTGGACTTGCCAGTGCTTCCCAGACGAACGCTCTATCTTCAACCAGGAGAGCACGCTATTGTCCGCATCGAGTATGGCCGAGCACACCCTGAACGGGATGTGGTTTGGGCCGGCCGGGGAGATCGCTGGGTGACGCAAGTCATCTATGCGTCCCGATCCTGGCCGGTAGCGATTAAGGTGATGAACATTTCGTCGCAGCTGATCTGGATTGATTCCCGAACACCGGTGGCCAGGATCGTCGCGTACGGACAATATCCGACTTACGGTCGTTTCGTCCGCCCCGGACGGGGTGACTACAAGGAGTGGCAGAAGCTGATGCAGGAGTGCGCCCTGACCCCGGAGGAAGAAGCTGAAGCGGACCGACTAGACAAACTCGCGAAGGCACCGGCGCCGCCGCCCGTGCCGAAGCAGGTTTACAAGTGGCCAACCGGGCTCCGGATCAAGACTGGACCAGACCGGAAGGAAGAAAAGCTGGTTCGACTGCAACCACCACCGCTTCCAGGGGAGCAGCCACCCAGGATCATGTGTCATGTTGCCACTCAAACGATTAGGACCCAGGATGCATGCATTCAGACTGATGATGTGCAGATTGAGGAAGTAGACGCGCAGGAGGACCTGGAAGAAGCGGCGGATACTCTGGAAGCTGGGGAAGATTGTCCGGAGAATGATCGTGGCGACTCGTCGGAGATGCTTGAGCCGGACATCGAACCTTCAGCCTTGGATGATACGCCGACTCAGGTTGAGGTTCGGGAAGTGATCCAGGACAGCGTCCCGGATCAGATCCCGGAAGCATTCGAGGATGATGCTCGTTTGGAGGTGGAGTTCGATGATGAAGACGAGCTGGAGTCTCTAGCTCCGGCCATGTCCGGTACCCCGATTGAGCAACTGGAGCGGGCGTATGCTCGCTGTATGCGGTTGAATACAGAAGAGCTGGACTATGAGCCGGCCGTCTACATCCATGAAGGTAGCGACCTGCTTTCCCAACTGCGGGACGAGTTGGCCCTGATTCCCGAATTGAAGGATCTCAGTCCGGAGTGCAACATCGAGGAGGCTGACGTAGGAGAACCAGGGCGAACGACCCAGATCGAGGAAGAGCAGCTACGTGGTATCCTGAAACAGCACCGCACGATCTTCTTGGGAGATGGGAACGCAGCTCCGGCACCTGCTCGTGGGGTCGTGTGCGACCTGGATGTGGGCGACGCAAAACCTGTCGCTCAACGTCCACGCTCGATTGCCCCGCGACTGTTTACCAAGGTGTATGAGCTGCTCAAGAAGCTCCTGGAAACAGGCCTGATTGAGACATCCACGTCTGCCTGGGCCTCTCCGATTGTCATCGTTGTGGTGTAGCGGGATCAGCCAAAATCTGGTTAAGGCTTGATCGAGCTTCCCACCAGCGCCCAGACACCGACTAACGGAGGGGGTCCCCCAACGATCCGTGATCGGCTGAACTTGTTCTCACCTTGTGTACCCGTCGGCAGGCTGGATCTGCTCTCTCGGGGCTCCGAGGATGCAGCACTTGGTGAAGATCGAGTGTCTTGGCGTGACGCGGGGATAGTTCGTGGAGCAGCGCGGGAATCTTCGCTCTGCGTCCGAGTATACGCTCCGATCGAGGGTTATTCGCTGCGATCGGCCGGCCTGGAGTCGATCCAAGGCCTGTAGTTGCCTTTCCGGGTGTGTTCCTTCCTTCCTTGAGTTGCTTGCCGCTTCCTATAGCGGGATCGAGGTTGATCGAGAGGAGAACGATCGCCGGCCAAGCTGTATCCGGTCGATCGAGGACTTGCACACAAGAGATAGATCGCTAGAGCAGGTCAAGCTGGCCAATGTATTAATCCAGTCTTAACCGTACCGCTAGTTCACTACCCAAGGTGTCGACACTTGCCGAGGCCAATGCAGTTCCTGGGACTTGGTGACTTGAGGGGACTTGTGGTCTTCTGTGCAAAAGCTCTTCTGATTTATGTTTAGTTGGTCTCTCTCTCGCTACTGCTACCATCTTGTCTACCATCCTACAACTAAACAACAACTGGATTCCTGTCCTATCTTCGCTCTTCTTGTGCTTCCCATCATGGCCGATCGGCGATCTCGTTCTGCGATCTCGATCGGCGATCTCGATCGAGGACTTGAGCGCATTGTCGCTCGCCATCAATCTGCCTAATTCCGTCCTTGGCCGTTCCGGATCACCGGTGCTTACTTCCGGTAGGGGCTTGCGTCTACGCCGATCTTGGACATCCGTCAGGGATCGATAGAACGTGATCCACCTCCGCATATGTCGTGCCCGACGCGCCGGCGTCACTTGATCGTTCAGGATCTCTCACTGATCCTCATCCCCAGTCTGATCTGTGCGGCCTGTCTCTCGATCGTTGATCGATTGTCGATCTACTCCTGTCGATCGGCCCTGCCGCCTTTCTCGGAGAACACTTTCCGTTCGAGAAGGATTTCTTATTCGGTGCTTCTCCACATCCGCCCCCTGTCCGGAAGTTGTGTCGCACGGCGGCTCACTTCGGACAGTGTACTCCCATTCACTCTTCAATCCGCCAGCTCCTGCGCAGATCAGGCACGATGAGCACACCACCGTCCGGTCCTCCCGCACCGCCACCTCCACCGTCGGAGGGCGGCGAGTCTCCGCCCGGCTCGCCTCGATCAGCCCACTCCACACCCCGATCGACCCGTTCAACAGCTTCTCGGCGCGCTGCGGCTTCTCCGGACACCGCCCGCCGGATCGCCCGGCTGGAGGAAGAGCTGACGCTGGCCTACGCCTCTCGATCCACCATGATCCGCGATCGGGCCCGCCTGGACGACACCGTCCGCGAGCTGACGGCGAACCTGCAGGACCTCGAGCGCTACCGCGGGTCCCAGGAAGACGAAATCCGCCGTCTCCAGACTGAAGTGAGCGACCTCCAGCAGAGCGCCCAAGGCCAAGGACCACAGCTGATCCAGGATCTCCGGGGCCAGATCGTCCAACAAACGGCCGAGATTCAGGACCTGGATCGCCGATTGACCCGCACCCAAGATGAGCTCGCAGATGCGATCGCCACTCGAGACCGTTTCGACCACCAGCTAGACCTTGCCACCGCGGACATCTCCGATCTCCGGTCGCAGGTCACAGGTCAGGAACACGATCTGGACATGTTGCAATACGAGTTGGACACGACGCGAGGCAGTCTCGATCGCGTTCAGGCGGCGCTGCAGACAGCTGAGGCGGCCCTGGCTCAACGAAGTCCGCCCTCGACAGCTCACTCTCAGGCCGGATCGGCTTCACCGCCCCCAGCCGGCTCCAACCCTGATGCAGATCGGTTGCAAGCAGACCTCGACCGGACGGAGGGGGAACTGCGTACCGCCCGTGCCGCCCTCGATCAGGCTAACCAAGATCGCGACGTCGCGCTTCGGGAAAACGCCGATCTCCGTACGTAGACTCCGTAACCTTCGTTCTATTGTTGATCATCTCTCACGCGATCGTCGTGCTGCAGGTGCATGCGTCGAGAGTGCGCAGCAAGTGATCCGTGCCCAAGACGCCCACTTCGTCGACGTTCAAGATGCCTACGCCCTGCTCCGGCGTGTCAGCGATCGATCCAACGAGGATCTCGATACCATCGCGGACACCCTATCCAGTGTAGCGCGTTGGATCGGACTGCGCCAGCGTAGGCCGCTCACACCCGCTCGCCGCGGTCGTAGTCCCTCTGAATCACCCGATCGTACTCAGCCGTCCACCAAACGTTCACGATCGGCGCCTCCACCACGCAGTCGCTCTCCGAGCCGATCGCCCCCTCGTTCTCCGTCGCCGGCCTTCTCGCTGCCGGATCATGACCAGGGACCGCCTACTGAGAGCCAGCCGCCGTCCGATCGCCGTGAGCCAGACGACGAACATGAAGAGGAGGAGTCGGATCAGGAGGAAGGGGAGTCGGATCAAGAAGAGTCGAGCCCAGCTCGTAGTGCGGGCGCCGGCCAGTCGCAGAAGGACCCGTCGTCGGCCGAGTCTGGTTCTGACGAAGAGGAGTCCGAGTCTGAGGGCACCGATCAGGAATCCCTCGCCGCGTTGGCTCGATCCCGGGCTGAGGCCCGACGTCGCCAGTCCGCTTCGCCGGCCCGTACCCGTACTCCACCGATCCGTTCACGATCTCCTTCAGTTATCTCGATACATTCTCGAACCGGATCGGCGCGTTCCCGGTCGCCCCCAAGATCGCCTCCGGGATCGCCGCCAAGATCTCCGCCAGGATCGCCCGGACGCCGGCCTCTGATCCCGCCACTATTCCCGATCGGCACCATGATCCCGGGCTTCAACGCACCCCGGGCACTCGCTCAAGGTGACACGGATCCGTGGCCCGCAGGACTGCTACGACAGTTGCAGATCACAGACATGATCCTGTCGACGTTGACCCACCACCTGCTCCTGCCCGAGAATTGGCTCTTCCCGGTCGCGGTTCGCGGTACTCGGCCGCCTGCGGCCGGGATCGGTTACCGAGATGACTTGATCACCGGGCCGAACATCACCACACTCCTGGCCGATCGCCCTTGGGAGGCTCTCCAGAACCCGCGAGATCCGTTGACGTTTGATCTGGCACTCCACCAAGGCGCCGCGACTCCGTTGGGCCGGATCGCCACGGCCTACCTACAGCTCGAGGAACAGCATCGTCAGGCCTTCTGGGAAACAACGCACTACCTCCCGATCACCCGTGGACAGCGTCAGGATCTGGTCGTCCAACGGTACCATGCTGAGCGCCGGACCCGGCGGATCCGCCTCGGCGATCGGTGGCGCCAATGGTTGGCCACGACTTTGCCGATGATGAGAGCGATGTGGGCTGACGTTGATCTGTTGTTGGATCCGTTCTTCCTGCACCTTCCGACGCGTCCGCGAGATGCGGTAATTTGGTACCCCGGGGCGGTATCCCGCGCGGCCAATGCCAACGACCCCACCCAGCATCAAGGTGAGCCGACCGACCTCCGGACTGCCCTGATCGAAGCTGACGCGCACGATCCTTGGCGAAACCAGTACCGCGATCGCCCTCAGGACCACCCTGCCAGGCGGATCCCACGTCTCCGTGACAAGTTCAACCCCAACACCGGCACCCAGCAGCCGTGATCCGACGTTCATGATATCGGTCCAGTTTGCACGGCCAGATCTAGTGATCGACACGTCGATCAGTAAGCCCATTCACCATCATAGTCATTCAAAAGTCGAACTGCCCCAATAACCGCTCCACAATTCCAGATCCATCCTTCCCATTGCAATACCTCGTTCCTTACGCTGGGCGTCACAGCCCTGCGTCGATCCGCTCCTTACCCGACATGATCAGTCCGAATTCTCCATCATTCCAAGTCTCAGCTACTCCATAACCTTCCGATCTGCACTTCTCATACATATACATGCATCCACATACAACCTTTTCCTCCGATCGACGGCCTCCCCGTCGATCCGTCATCCATCTCGCTCACCAAGGCGACCAGCTCGCCCTGGCGGTCCGATCTCACTCTTCCTCGTGAGACTGCATCGCGTTAAACCGGTTCCGGTTCACACGATCTCGGAGGAACTCGTACAACAGAGCTCCACAGTTGAGATCGGCTTCATCCACCCAGTCAGGATCATCGTAACCCTTCCAGTGTACCAGGAACTCCCGATACGTCCGGCCGTACCGCGTCCTTCTGCCCGTCCTCATGTCTACGATCTTTTCCACTTCGTACTCGTTCGCGTCTCGATCGGGGGTCCAGCTATCCTCCGGAAGTAGGATCTCGTCGAAATCCAGTCGATCGGCTTCGTTCACTGTGAGCGCGATCTGCGGTCGATCGGGGAAGTCCTTAACCAACTTCAGCTTGGACACATGTACGATCGGGAACAGGTGATAGTCCGTACCAGCAATCTGAAGCTTCATCGTGTACTCGTTCACCTTCTCGGCAACGCGAAATGGGCCGTGCCACAGGTGAGCTAGCTTCCGTGCATATCCTTCCTTCACGCGATCCAGGTACAACCACACCTGCGATCCAGCCTCGATCGAGTGCGGTCGAACTTCTTCATTGTGTCGATCGGCCCGATCAGCGATCGCCTCCCGTAAACGAGCATTCACCTGACTTCGAGCCTGATCGTAGTGCCTCTGGATCCGATAACGCCACCGCCGAGGGTTCCGGTCCCGCGTCCGAGTGCTACCCAAAGGTATCGTCGCCTCAAGCGTCGATCGAGGATCCCAACCATGCACCAGGTAAAAAGGCGAGTCTCCACGGATCCGATCTTGTTGATCGCGAAGGTCAATCGTTCTGCGTATTCATCCCAATCCTTCTGATCCAGATCCTCCACGAACATCTTCAAGGCTCTCGTCGCTGTTTGTACCATTCGTTCCGCAGTACCGTTCGCTTGGGGCCGATATGCCATCGTCGCTCGCTGACGCATACCCAGGATCTTGTTAAAGGCGCGGAAGAAGTCAGCCATAAATCCCGGTTCGCGATCATGCCTGATCACCTCGCTGGCACCGAACCGCCGGAACACACACTCTTCGTAAGATTCGGCGATCGTCTGCGCCGTTCGGGAGGAGCTGGCCTTCGCGATCACGTATCCTGTGAACAGATCGACCCAGATCAGCAGTTCGGTGTTACCTTTGTATGACTTGGGCAGCGAAGGTATGTGATCCATCGCTATGATCTGGAACGGGTAGGTCGCCTGGATGTTCCCCGGTGACTCGCCCCTGATCGTAGGTCGTCCTTTGCCGGTCTCGCAGTCGACACATTCTCCGACATACTTCTGCACACTCCTGAAGAGACCTCTCCAGTGAAAGTGATCACGGATCCGCTGATAGGTACGCCCAATCCCTTGGTGGCCGCCTTCCACAGTAGAGTGATAGTGATGCAAGATATCCTGGTGCAGCGTTTCTGGTGCAACCAGTCTCATCAATCCGTCTCGATCTGCCTCCGATCGCTTCGAGGGCGGACAGTAGAACAGCAGATCGTTGTCATCGATCTCGTAGTCTGCCGCTATGTTGCCATAAGGTCGGGCCTCATCCTGTGTCAGATCAGCCACGTCTCCCATCAGGTACTTCTTCATGCCCGCGATCCACACCTCTTCATCTTGTGCTCGACGAATCCGATCGATCCGCAGTCCTCGCACAAACTCTTCCTGTACGACAGTCGGATTCGGTCGTGATCGGGCGTTCGATCGGGTAGTCATCGGCGATAGCCGGGCGATCGGTTCGTCAGATCTGACCACCAGGATCTCATCGAGCCGGTTCAATGTCACCAGATCCAAGTGATCGGCCTCATCCTCGACGACGACGCCTCCTTCACGTTGGAGTGCTGCGCTGGCCAGGCTGTCGGCGCTTCCGTTCCAATCTCGTTTCACATGTAACAGTTCATGATCTGGCCAGTTCCGCAGCCGATCGAGCACCTTCTGCTTCAACAACGTCAGCTTGGGTGCTTTGCAGTCGATCTCGCCTCGTACTTGCCGGATCACCAGGTTGGAGTCGCCACAGATCACCAATCGGCCGCGATCCATGCCGTCGAGGAGGTCGAAGCCCAACAACAGACCGTGATACTCCGCCTCGTTGACGGTCAGCCCTTCAGCATAGCCCGATCGCGCCTTCACCACACTCCATTCGGGCAGCTTCCACAAGATCGCACTGTACGCGCCCCCGCCTCGCTTGACACGGGCGGATCCGTCAAAACTTATCACCAGCAGCTCCTCATCCGCGCGCACAGTCGGGATCGGGGCTTGGATCTTCCGCCGGGGTTCCTTCTTCGGCGCGATCGCGATCAGCGCGTCATCAACATCCGATCGAGGCGTAATACTGGCGGCGATCGCCCCCAATATCTCGTCCTCTCCCTTGGTGCACTTCGTGATCTCGAGAGTCCAGGGTGATAGGAGTGCAGCCCACTGACCCAATCGACCTTGAAGACCAGGCGATCGGAACAGCCACGCCAACGTCGAGTGTCGGGTCAGGACCCGGATCGATCGTCCAACCAGCATATTGTAGTTCAAGTCCAGGATCCGTAACAGCGCCAGCACTTCCTTCTCCACCACGTTGTAGTTCAGTTCATTCGATTTCAGCGTTCGACTGGCGAAGGTAACGGGATGGTAGATCTGATCATGTTCCTGCATCAGCGCGGCCGAGATCGCCCAGTCACTCGCATACACGATCAGAACCGGAGTTCGATCGCGATCGAAATGCCGCAGGATCGGCGTCGTCGCGATCTTCATCTTCAATGTCGAGAACGCACGGTGAGCACGGATCCAACGTTCGTCTCCCACTTCGACTTCAGGAATGGGCGGCGTCTGATCGGGGTTTGCCGAGTTCCGATCTACTGAGTTCGGCGCTTCACAATCCAAGATCCGGCGCAGATCGGGACGCTTCTTCAGTTCGGCGAAGTCCACCTCGCGCAGTTCATACAGGATCGCCGCGTAGATCGCGTAATCTTCCAAGAAACGGCTGTAGTAGTTGAGGCTGCCCAAGAATGACTGCATTGATCGGAGCGATCCAGGGAACGGCAGATCTGTCAGTGCCGCGAGATCCTTCGGATTGGCCTCCAGTCCATCGTTCGACACGCGATGTCCTAGATAGTCCACCTTGCGCATCCCCCAAGAGCTCTTCTCCACACTGATCGAGAGGTTCCACTTGACACAGGCGTCCAACAGGTGATCCACCCGATCACACAGCTCATCCCATGATCCAGCCGTCACCAGAATGTCGTCGATGTACGATCTGCGGCCTAGCACTGACGGACGCCCCGGATCTTCTGGTTCGCCCGACTCGATCAGGTCCGTGGTGACTTCCGAGTTCGACGATCGCGGGATCCTGGTGAACCCGTACAACGCGTCGTCCAGAAGTCGCTGATAGATCTGAGGAGCGTTCTTCAGGCCGAACGGCATCCGATTCCACTCGAACAGACCCATGTGAGTGATAAAAGCTGAGATCGCACGAGCTCGATCGGTCATCGTCACCACCCAGAATCCACTAGCCATGTCCAGCGAGCAATACCAGAGCACTTTGTCCAGGTCTTCCAGCAGATCGTTGATCAGGGGCATCGGATACACCATCAGCCTGGTCAGGCTGTTGACGAGCCGATAATCGATACACAACCTGATATCCACTCCGTTCTTCTTGATGATCACGACGATCGGCGAAGCCCACGGCGATCGGGACTTCCTGATCATCTTGGCCGACAGCAATCCCTTGATCAGATCCGACACTTTCTCCACGAACTGAGGCGCGACCTTCCGAACTCGTTGGGCGATCGGCTTCGCATCGCCCACGTCGATGTCGCAGGTGACGCCTCGGGCAGCTGGCGGAAGCGCATTGCCCTTGCCGATCAGCAGGTGCCTCCTGTGCCAGATCTTCTTTCGCAGTCGATCGATCTCCTCCGGGGTGTTGAACTCCAGATCTCCCACCTTGATGTCGTCGATCTTTACCTCGTCTGTCGTCGAAATCACAATTTCAGGAAGCACGGCTAATTCGCCTTCGACATCTTCGGCTGATAGACTCCCGCCCTCATGGTAATGGACTTGATCATCAGCGTCAACATCTCGATCATCCGCGTCAGCATCTCGATCTGGTTCAGTCGCGACGGGATCGTCCCGAATGGCGGTGGGTTTGGTCTCGACTTCTAACTGATCACCTCCAACGATCGATGAGTCTTCGGCCACATGCGGCCGTCGTTCCGATGCTGGGACACCGTCATCCTCACTCGATTTCGACTCTTCGACGGCTAAGGCCACCACATAGGGTACCCGATCGGTACTCCCGCCCCCGAGATCTGGTTCGACGGCACAACCGTCGACCTGATCGGCCGATGGCACGTGAGGGAACACTGTTCCGCCGTTCTCTGAGACTTTATCAACTGGTGGCTTCGCGTCATCCATCGCTGCATGCCGCGATTCGCCCCCTGATCGAAGCGCATCAACGGCAGCCACCCCCGGGTCGGGACGCTTCACCTCCGATCCACTGGTCGGATCGAGTGGGCCTACCGACTGATCGGCGATCGGGGATACCTCGGGTCTCTGGAGAATGGCTCGGGGCGTCGGATAAGTCGGTCGCTCGACGGCCGATACTGGCGGTCCCGCTGGTACTTCCTCGTTAGCCAGCTGGTCCTCCGTCGTGGCTTGGAAGGCTAAGTTCTGCCATTCCATGTAGCGACGGGACCCGATCGACACATATCCTGGCACCCGGGGTATCCGATCTCCGGCCAGCCACATCGCAATCCGTTCATTCCGGTGCAGGACGAGGTCCTTGTCCCCGATGTTGGTGATCTGGAGATATCGGATCCGACCAGGTCCACGGACCACGGTCGGCACCCAACGATCTCCGCGGGTAACCCACAGCTTCTCTCGATCTGTCACCTTCATCCGCAGCGGGAGCTCGAACGAATCTCCGATCGCGATCTGCACTCCTTGATCCACGCACACGTGCCGTACGTTGTCATTATACAGCTGTCGGCGTCCGCTTAGCTGGATCTTGACTTCGTCGGGCAGACAGATAGAGCCGTCCGCGAGATCGAGGCGGATCCCAGCAGGAACCATGAAGTCCATACCCAAGATCGCCTCTTGTCCTGACAGATCGCCGACCCAAATATCGAAGAAATACACCAGCGATCCTGCTAGCGTAACCTTGATCCTGGTCCTTCCTTCCGTCATGTACACGCTTTCTCCAATTCCCACACACTCCTGGCTCTGACTCGTGTCGACATAGCACCCCACCTTACGAGCAAAGGCGGTGTCCACGATGGACACCTCGGCGCCGGTGTCTAAGAGTAAGATCGACTTCTCATTGTTGATCTTGCCAGTGATCTTGGCCTGACGGAACCACTTACCTGGCGAATGGTGCTTCCAATACCCCCTGGACTCTCCAGGAAGTAGATCGGTCACCACCTCACCAGATCGGCGGTGTTCGCTGACGCGAGGCAGACTTCGATCACGATCATGCTTCGGGATCTCAGTCGTCACTTCTCCATCAGCTGGCCTGAACCATTCTTCCGGTCTGCGTTGCTTCCAATAACCCCGGGTTTCACCAGACTGGAGATCCAAGGGCACTTCGGCGTCAGAGCGGTTGAAGTCGTCCGATCGATGTAGACTCAAGACCTTGGCGGCAGATTTCGCATGCAGATCACATGTATTACCGCGTAGATCAGTCCGTCCACTTACTCGATCTACCGTGTTCTTGTTCACGTATGCATAGATGCAATACCTAGAACGCTCGGCTCGTACCGGATTCCAACCCGGCGAGCGTCCTAGTTTCACATTTTCTCGGCGATCGCGGGCAACATGCCTGCGTGCTTCACCGGGTTGAACCATTGACGGATCTGATTGTAGAATTCCTCCATCGGACACTTGCCCATCCCATGCAGCTCGCCGCATCCGCGGCATACGAACAGGCAACGATCCGCCGGATGTCCTCGCTTTCCACACTTCTCGCACGTCAAACGTCTCCAGCAATCCAGATCCGTGTGCTTCCGCGATCCACAGTGTGAGCAGCGGCTTGATCGGTCCGATCCATCCGGCGCCGATCGCGATCTTGGGTCTGATCGAGGTGAGTCATGGACGATCGGCGCTTGGGTGCTTCGATCCTGCTTCGTCGTGTCGCCCCCAGTGTGGCGAGACTTGTCCTCAGCCGACGCTAGGTAGACGCGACGTAGGTCACCTTCCGAGTCCGATCCGTCCGATCCGGTGTCTGATCCAGACTCCTGGTTCGCGATCTGAACTGCACGCACCGCCCGCTTGGTCGCAGCTGCTGGTGCTGAGGTCGGAACCTTCTGGCGATACTTCGATCCGAAGGCAGATCGTTTCTGTCTGCTCTTCGCGCGTTCTCGAGCGCGTAGGACTTCCTCCAGATCATCCGCGTCCGCAAGCCGAAGTAGGGTTAGCTGATCGGCCAGTTCATGATCGCCCAAGGTCTCAATAAAATGTTCGACATGTTCTCGACGGGCCTTGGAATCTCCATCCTTGATCTTCAATCTCGCACGCAGAGCCGCCACATTCAGTCGATAGAGGTAATCCAGCGGCGATTCATCCGATCGTTTGCGAGAGTGATAGTACTGCCAAGCCACTGACACTCCTAGGCCACAATACTGGATCTGGAAACTCCGGAGCAGATCGCTCCACTTGTTCCGTGTCGATCGGCCCAGCTGGCGATACCAGTTCTTCGCCGGTCCTGTCAGCAGATCTGCAAAAGCCAGGCACTTCTCGTCATCCGCAGCTTGATCGCGCATGAAGGCCGATTTTACCTTGCTGATCCACGATCGGGCGCGATCTTCGTCCTGATCCTTGCCGCTGAATTCCTTCAGATCGGACATTGCTGAGATCCGCACACGTTGGATCAGGGAGGACCCAGCGGATCCCGAGGCAGCGGCAGCCACCACCGCAGGGGCCGAACTCGGTAGATCGATGTCGTCCGGGTCGTATTCCCACTGCGAGCCGTCTTGATCTGGTGATCCGGCTGATTCCATCTCCACGTCTCGTGATCCCACATTATCGTCGACCGCTGGAGCGGGCGTCGCCACCGCGGCCTGTTGTTCGCTCAAGAATCTGGCCATCGCAGCCTGAAAGTAGGACTCCAATCTGCCGTTCGACTCATCCGATCCGGTAGCACTGGTGGTGCAATCGGCCGACTTGGGTTTCTGCTTCCGAGATCCTGATCGCGTGCGTTCTTGGCGTTGACTACGCGATCGGGCCTCCCACATCGCCGATCCGGAAGGACCCAGAGACATACGCTGAGGCTCAGACGACGTATCCGATACATGTTCGGCTGCCGAGACGTAGGGAGATGACGATCGGTACCCTGTAGATTCCACCCGCGGTGACGACACAGGTGCTGGCGACGCAAGATCTGGCGCCTTCGGGTCCGGACGGTCCGCGATCACGTCGACCAGAGGTCTCAGCTTGTCGACCAATGTCTGGATCGCCGTCTGGATCACGTCCAGATCTAGATCGAAGAGATCATTCGCCTCGAAGGCGCCAGCTACGAAGCCGGCTTCCTTCAGCAGTCCGAGCAGGTTCTTCACCGCCGACAACTTGTTGTCCGTCGCGCGGGGGGCCGAGATCGGGCCCTTCGGGTCGCCGATCTGCTTCGGCCGCACGATCACCATGACAGGGTCTTGACGCAAGAAGTCCCGCAGCTCCTTCAGGTGATACTGACGTTCCAAGTCCGCCTCAGACCAGTCGGGCGCCAGCGATCCGGGATCTTCGTCGTCCAAGCCAGGCGCTCTCAGCTTCCTCCGCGCGATCTGGGCCTTGTCTACGATCGCGTCCAGGTAGTCGGGATCGAGCCTGATCGGCGAGTCTGCGAATGCATATCGGTCCGATCCAGCTTTGGTTTGTTTTGTTAGTGAATCTCGGTTCGCACCGAGATCCACCGGGGTCCCCGAAGGGACCTGGGGAGGATGTTGAGGTTTGTCTTCTAGATCTGTCTCCAGATCGCCCTCGATTCCGTCGACAGAAGTCCTCCGAGCACTCTGTCGATCCGCGGATCTCGTCTTGTTCAGCAGCGTCTCCGTCGATCCGATATCCGACGACGCCTCTTCCCCTGGTTCTTTCTTCACTTGCGCATCTTCTGCGGGCTCACGGTGAAATCCGGAGTCCCCAAGAGATCCGGGCACGCGCACCATTGTGGTGTAGCGGGATCAGCCAAAATCTGGTTAAGGCTTGATCGAGCTTCCCACCAGCGCCCAGACACCGACTAACGGAGGGGGTCCCCCAACGATCCGTGATCGACTTGTTCTCACCTTGTGTACCCGTCGGCGGGCTGGATCTGCTCTCTCGGGGCTCCGAGGATGCAGCACTTGGTGACGATCGAGTGTCTTGGCGTGACGCGGGGATAGTTCGTGGGGCAGCGCGGGAATCTTCGCTCTGCGTACGAGTATACGCTCCGATCGAGGGTTATTCGCTGCGATCGGTCGGCCTGGAGTCGATCCAAGGCCTGTAGTTGCCTTTCCGGGTGTGTTCCTTCCTTCCTTGAGTTGCTTGCCGCTTCCTATAGCGGGATCGAGGTTGATCGAGAGGAGAACGATCGCCGGCCAAGCTGTATCCGGTCGATCGAGGACTTGCACACAAGAGATAGATCGCTAGAGCAGGTCAAGCTGGCCAATGTATTAATCCAGTCTTAACCGTACCGCTAGTTCACTACCCAAGGTGTCGACACTTGCCGAGGCCAATGCAGTTCCTGGGACTTGGTGACTTGAGGGGACTTGTGGTCTTCTGTGCAAAAGCTCTTCTGATTTATGTTTAGTTGGCCTCTCTCTCTCTACTGCTACCATCTTGTCTACCATCCTACAACTAAACAACAACTGGATTCCTGTCCTATCTTCGCTCTTCTTGTGCTTCCCATCATGGCCGATCGGCGATCTCGTTCTGCGATCTCGATCGGCGATCTCGATCGAGGACTTGAGCGCATTGTCGCTCGCCATCAATCTGCCTAATTCCGTCCTTGGTCGTTCCGGATCACCGGTGCTTACTTCCGGTAGGGGCTTGCGTCTACGCCGATCTTGGACATCCGTCAGGGATCGATAGAACGTGATCCACCTCCGCATATGTCGTGCCCGACGCGCCGGCGTCACTTGATCGTTCAGGATCTCTCACTGATCCTCATCCCCAGTCTGATCTGTGCGGCCTGTCTCTCGATCGTTGATCGATTGTCGATCTACTCCTGTCGATCGGCCCTGCCGCCTTTCTCGGAGAACACTTTCCGTTCGAGAAGGATTTCTTATTCGGTGCTTCTCCACATCGTCCTGAAGAAGAACGGAGTTGACATCCGGATGTGCATCGACTACCGAGTCGTTAACAGTTTCATCCAGCTTTCGAATTACCCGCTCCCCCTGATTGACGACCTTTTGATCGGTTTCGAGAGTGCGATGTGGTTTATGAGTCTGGATATGGCGAGTGGGTTTTGGGCCATTACGATGACTGAGCGTGCAAAGCTAATTTCGGCTTTTGTGTGCCCACTTGGACACTATCAGTGGGTACGCATGCCATTTGGTCTGAAAAACACCCCGCTCATCTACCAAGCCATGCTGAACAACTGTCTCTGGGGATTTGTGAGATTGCCGCCCGAGGAAGAGGCCAAGGTAGACCCGGACGTTTTGGAATTCCTGAAGCTGGACCCTTCCGATTCGGGTGATTCTGACTGGATTCAGGCTGAACAGAAGGTGCCTGCCCTGACCGATGTCATGACGGTGTTCAAACGGAACATTCCCACACCACCCCAGATGGGGCCGGTGCTCGGTCGAAGTTCCTATATCGACGACATTGCTCATGGGGCGGCTACCTGGGACCAACTTTGCCAGGATTTGAACGCGCTGCTTTTCAGGCTACGCTATTGGAACATCTCAGTTAGCTTGCCTAAAAGTGAGTTTGGAAAGTTGTCAATTCCATATCTCTCTCACGAGATCAGCGCAGAAGGGATCCGGGCTACTCCGAAGATTGCAAAAGGTGTCCATCCCGTTCCCGTCGACCCTGAAAGGGGTGCAATCGTTCCTGGGCAGCCTGAATTACTACCACAAGTTCATCGAATACTTTCCAGTGGTGGCGGCTGTCCTGTACGAGTTGACGGATGACCAGATCCGGGCTGGACGAGACCTCGGCCAGGCCAAGGAGGCTTTTGAGATCCTGAAACGCAAGATTGTGTCGACTCCGCTGCTCAGGCACCCGGACCGGACGAAACCATTTGTGATCATTCCCCATGCCAACCAGTGGGCGACTTGCGCCGTCCTCGGCCAGGAATACGATGGGGTGATTCAGCCTGTCCGGTACACGGGGCGTGTCCTGAACGACGCAGAGCTACGTTACCACATTGCGGAGAAGGAAGTCGTTGCAGTCTTGCGAGTTCTGGAAGTGTTTAAAACCATCGTCCAGGGCGCCAAGATTGTGGTGTATTCAAGGTATTCTGTCCTGAATTGGCTGCTTAAATCCAAGTCGGCTGACGGTAGATGTGTGCGCTGGGGAGTCATCCTGTCTCAGTGGAACCTGGAAATTCGGAAGGTGCAGAAAGATGAGGACGGACTTGCTGCCATCATGGGAGCAGGCATCACGCCACGCGAGCATCTAGATCAGGTTGCTGAAACCCTGATTCCGGCCAAGGGGCGCGTCAAGGCGCCGCCCGTAATCAGTGTGGAGATGCTAGATTTAGGCTACCAAGGATATGTCCTGAGCTTTGACGGTGCTGCGAAAACGTCTACGCGCCGAGGAAGTTGTGGATGCATCATTTGGGAGCTCCCAGACTGGCACGTCCTAACCGCGCACGGTTTCATCCTGGATGACGTTACTGTGAACGACGCCGAATACCATGGCCTACTGAAGGGTTTGGAACTGGCGTCTGAATGCGGGATCCAGGATCTTGTCGTTGTGGGCGATTCCAGGATCGTGATCCAACAAGCCCAGGGACTGATCAACTGTAATCAGCCCAACTTACAGCGCCGGCTCGCTGAGTATGAGACTCAGAAGGACAAATTCAAGTCAATCAGGCTGGTCCATGTCAAGCGCGACTACAACCAGGCTGCAGATTACCTGACGTCTAAAACTCTGGCGCTGGGTGAGTCGTGGCAGGTCCAGGATGCCCAAGAGCTCCTTCACCTGAAACATGTGTCGAAGATCCAGGAAAAGCTCATGAAGACGGTCGTGATCCTGGATGAGGCAGCCCAGGTTGACGGCAAACCGGACAATCCGGATCAGGTCGCTCTGGTGTCGATTCAGGTAGGAGGCGGCCACGCAGGCGTGGATTCCGAGCCGTTGCCCCTGGCTGCTCGCGTTATGGCTGCAGTTACTCGGAGTCGAGCCGCCGACGACTCAGAAGACCGATCCCCGATGGGCCCACTCGAGTATCAGGCTGAGCGGTGGAGGCGCATCAAGGCACATCAGGACCAGGACAGCCAGCTTGTGGAGATCAAGGAATTCCTGAATGGTGAGTTGGAAGACTTCTCTCATCCCCAGATACGACGGATCTCCAAGCAGGCTGAGCTTTTCGCCCTGGATGCCAGGGGCGTTCTCTACCGCCTGAGTCGGGCCACCCGTGATCGGCCCAGGGACATGAACGAGGAGCTCAGGTTAGTCGTGCCTGAATCTCTGAAGGCGGACATGCTCCACTACGCCCACGAAGATTTTCAGGGTGGTCACCAGGGTATTACCCGGACCCATGAGAAGCTCCGTTCAGAGTTCTATTGGCATGGTATGTACGCTGATGTGGAGGCGTTCGTGAAAGAGTGCACGGATTGTGCTAGTGGCAAGGGGCGTCCGCCTAATCCAAGCCCGTCTCCAGGAAACATTGAACCTAGGCGACCTTTCGAGGTTGTCTCGATGGACTTTGTGACCCACCTCCCCAAATCGGAGCGCGGAAACACGTTCCTATTACTATTTCAGGACGCTTTTTCCGGATACGTGATGTGCAAGCCGATGGACTCCACGACTGCCCAAGATGTCGCCGAGGCCTACGAGGAGCGGGTATTCAGGAGGTTCGGGGCAAGTTCAATGCTACGCCACGACCAGGATCCTAGATTTATGAGTGAAGTCTTCACTCGGTACCGGGATCTCCTGGGTAGCAAGCAGCGAGCCACCCTGGCTTACCGGCCCCAGGCTAACGGCCAGCAAGAACGCTCCGTCCAGACCGTGGTCAGGAGCATCCGGGCTTACGTGGCTGAAGCAGACCAGAGTGACTGGGACGAACACGCCGAAAGGCTCATGTTTGCCCTGAATACCTCTTTCGACGCAACCAGACTCGACACCCCGTTCTATTTGGTCCACGGTTGGGACGCTCAGGGCACTGTGTCCGCCATGCTAGGGCCTAAGCCTTCCAGTCTTCCTGAGCGTACGGCTTACGAGTGGCGACTGAAGTTTCAGCGAGACTACAGTTACGCCCAGGCGAGCGCTGAAGACTTGCAGAAGAAGTCAAAGCGTGCCCGTTCGGAGGAGCAGACCAGAAAGTGGCGTGAACTATCAGACAGAATCAAGGC
The DNA here is from genome assembly GCA_016169955.1 of Phytophthora vignae f. sp. vignae. Classification (NCBI taxonomy): domain Eukaryota; phylum Oomycota; class Peronosporomycetes; order Peronosporales; family Peronosporaceae; genus Phytophthora; species Phytophthora vignae. The sequence continues at coordinate 158,604 of JABJUM010000077.1, read as the reverse complement.
TGGATTCGAGATCGGTGACGCCGTTTGGCTCTACATCCCGAGAGTGCAACCCGGTCTGAGTCGAAAGCTCGCTCACCTTTGGCATGGCCCGTTCCGAGTGGAGGAGATTCAGGACGATTTCCGAGTCAGGCTCAAGATCGAAGATACCGGCTATCGTGTGAACCCGTGGGTGCACATCAGCCGCCTGAAACCACGAGCGCTATTCCCAAAGCGGCCGACTACTGAGATCGAGGTGGAAGAAGATGATGATTTCGACGCGGCATTGTTACCAGAGGACAGTTGGGAGGCGGACAACCAGAACCAGGAGTACGAAGTTGAGAAGATCCTGGATCTACGCTGGACGAAGCGTACTCGCACTTCGAGACGTGTGCGAGAATACCTCATCAAGTGGAAGGGTTATGACGACCCTGAATGGTTGCCCGTCACCCAGCTGAATTGCGGGGCTCTGCTTTACGAATTCAACCAGGGCGCTCGAGCTCGGGCCCGTTTCCAGGCTATGCAAGCCGGAGACGATCACCCCAATGTTCAATAGCCCTGGTTCCGACCAGCCCGATTGGAAACAGACCGTCGAATTGTGAAACTGCTGAAACTGCCTGATTGTAATGTGACCGGGATCGCCGGCATCTGAATGCGTGCGAACTGAGGCGGATTGGGTTGTGACTGTTGGATTGTGGATTTCGGCCGAAATGATGCGAAGTGATTTGACTGGGCGAAGGGGCGCAGAATGGTCGCCAGACTGGGTAACCGTCTAACGGGACATGGATTCGGGGTGGCATCCCACCCGAGACTGTCAACGTGGTCGTGGAGTCTAGTCGTGACCCGTCAACTCGGAAAGCGATGGACCTCGGTTAAGGATCAGGACTAGAGGGGCGGTTGACACGATGCGGCTCTGGATTTCAGCCCAAGCCCCACGCTGACTGCCTGATTCGGGTCGGATTCAGGATCCAAGTGATGGGAACAGCCTGGACATGTACTCAGCACCCTGAATCAGGATGACCAAGGTGCATCCAGGCCGGACCAGGATCGAAGACCCTGAAGCCTACAACCCATGAGCCCCAGCCAAGATCGAGCCAGTCACGCTGCCAGAGCCAAAGAGGTGCCCGACCAAGCTCACTGATACTCAAGCTGCCTGACCGAAGCCCATGTATCGACGACGTGTATCCTGGACGGACGACTCTCCAAACCCCAAGATCCGACCATACAAACTCAAGACATTAACGACCGACCAAGCCGACCGTCCACGATCTGCTCGGCACATGGAACCTTGAACTCCCTCCCAGCTGTGCTGCCGATCCTCGCTGGATCTTTTCGACTCAAGCCGACGACAACCCATACTGAAACCAAGACAAAACTTCCAACACTGCATATTACGATTAGTGATAGCCTACAAAGATAAGACCAAACAGAGTTCGTTTTTCCTGCTACAGCGCAAGTGTCTTCAGTTGGGGGCCAGGCTATTCAGAGCTGGTTCAGACTCAAAGGAGCCTTGTGTCTTTGGTTCTCCCCCTGCAGTCAGGGCACCTCGGCTTAGAACGTAAGGGTCGTGTGTGGAGCTCTCATAGTAAGTATCAGATCAAGTTAAGGCGAGTACCTGAGCTGTCGTGCGGCCAGGGTTGATAAGCTTTATTTCATATTCTAGTTGGGGTGTCTGTCTCAGACAGCACTGCCATTTCATATTAAACTACTCCTAGGGCGGTTGAGATAGTCACCACCTAGTGATTTGTTGATAGGCTACTGAGTGATAGGAAGGACTGCGTTTTGTATTGTTTCGGCTATTGTTCCTCTTGATTGAGGGTGGTGCGCGATTGATTGAGGGTCTTGGGCTTGCCAGTGTCCTGGATCTACCCTCTTTGTTGACTGGTGTGTAGGGCCCACCGTCCAAGGGCCAACCAAAGAATAAGTGACGGTTGTGTGTATTGTATATTTGTGTATAACTCTGTATTGTTAAGGTTATCTCTCCGGATCCAGGCTGTGGAAGCTACGTTCTGAGGTGTACGTCGGCTCTGCTTCCTGGTCCTAGCGATATTTTCCTGTTTCCCACGACTCACGTAGTGCAAGTCTCACGTTCGAAGACAAACGACACCCAAAGGGATTCCACAAGAAACACACGCCACCCGGGACGACACCAAGTGCTCGTCCAGGGTTGTTTCGAGGGGACAAGTCTAGATCCTTTTCGGGCCACTGTACACCTGGGCGGCAAAAGGCGTTCACCCGCCTCGCCTCACGGTGACGAACCCAGCTCCGCTGACTCCGACGAGTTGCGAGGGGGGCCATCGCCGTCTCCACTTCCGCCACCACGTGGAAAGCTCCAATGTTACATGGCGGCTCGACGGTCACCGCTGGTCTCTCCCAGTGAGTCTGGCGATTCTGATTCCCAGTCGAGCTCCAAGAAGAAGGGCAAGCGCCGGCGTAAGCACAAGCACTCGCACAAGCACAAGCACCAGCATAAGCACAAGCACAAGTCGAAGAAGGCTAAGCGAGCTGCCTCTCCCGACTCGGCTGATGCGGCCCGTCCGGCTAAGCGCCGTAAGGGTTTGTCTCGGAGCTCGGCTAGTGCTGCCGGTGGTGTGTCCAGCTCGGCTGCCGGCGGTACCTCCAACTCCGCTGCGGGTGGTACTTCAAGATCGACTGCGGGCGGCGCCTTTTGCCTTCACCCCTGGGGAGCCCGGCTTCGTTGCCAGTCGTGACGGCCCATGATGCAGGTGCTCACGATCGCCCCGAGTTGCCAGCGGCCTTGCGCCTCTCCCTTGCCCAGCTGCGCACTCGCGCAGGCCAAGCTGTCGGACGGGATGCTCGGATCACTGCCCAGCTAGCTCAGCTGCGCAATATCTGCTTCGTCCATTATGGGTCCCGGCGGTGCTGGGAGGCTATACTCAGCCACCAGACGGCCAAGATTACCGTGGAGGGCGCCTCGGGGAAGTCACGCGTGCCGGTGACGCTTTGTTCTCTGGCCGGGATCAAGGCGTTCGCTGACGTCTACAACCCCGACCACCCAGCTCAGCGGCTTCTCCGACTCCTTCCGAAGACTCCTACATTCTTCTCCCCACAAGCTCTTGCCGATGCTAAACGCCGGTTGGAGAACTCGGTGAAGCCTGTGAGTCTGATGGAGCGCTTGGCTGAGGTATTCGTGAAGATCCGTGGAGAAGCTCCGGAGTCAGCTTGTGACAAAGAGGGCCCCACCAAGTTTTTCGTGGCGTTATTCGAGCGGTGCCATTGGGTGGTCGAGTCGAGTGTCTTGATGGGACTCCACCCGGCTTTTCACGTGGGCCTCCCTTACCACGTGATAGCCGAGATGTACGACGCATGGGTGACGTACAAGTTGGCTCGGAAACGACGAGGGGATGCCTTGCGGAGTTTGATGACTATCCTCCCAGACGAGCTGTTCACCGCTGTGATGAAGCTACTCGGCGGGCTTGCTGCTCCTGAAGTTGATGCAGAACTCTTCTTTGAGCCGTCGGTCCCATTATACCCACTGGTAAATCTGGCTTGGATTCCTGCAAGCCGGGACTGGTGCGCTGAAGCCGAGTCCGTGGACGATTCCGAGCCTTGGCGAGCTTGGTGGTGGACAGATCCAGTGGCTCATCCCTACAATACGTGCTTCCGGACGCGTAATTTGGAGTTCATGGTTTTCGCTCCTGCTGGTGTCGACCCACGCCTGGTCGAAGATGCTGTCAAGGAGGACGTGGATCTCGACGAACCGGCTCCTCTTCAGATCTCGTCGAGTGCCCCTGTCCCGGCCAACCGAGCTGGGATTCACATCTTCCAGGGTCGTGAGACGTGTGAACTCGGCTGGGCGGCAGGTGACTCGGATCCTTCCTCTCCTTTGGTCGGGTCGCCCAACTTGTGCGGCCCTTCTCCGACGACTTCACTCTTCGGTCCGGCGTCGCCTGGATCTCCAACCAAGTCGAGTGCAGCATCAAGCGCGGCTGCGGGTGGCGGCTCGGCTGTTCAGGCTCCGAGCTCGGCGAGCGCGGCGAGCTCGGCTGTGCTGACCGCCGGTGCAGAGAGTGACTCGGCTGGGCCAGCTACAAGCGCCGGAAGTTCGATTGGTCTCCTCGCTGCAGCTGCAGCTCCGGTCGTCTCCTCCGCTGCTCGCTCCCAAGGTCCTGCGTCTTCGTAGCCCGTGGCTCAGCTGCCGAGTTCTTCTTTCTTTCCATCATTCCTTGTCGTAATTCATATAATGTATGCAGTTGACGCAGTAGTTTCTTCGTCTCAACTCAGCCTGCTGTCTTCACTGAGTTGGCGGGTTCATCACCTTGGTGCAATAGCTTTAATCCTCATCTGCAACTTGCACCATTTGCAGACGGTTTTCACGTTTCTTCTGTCGTAAGCAGTCGAACAACAGCCCACCGCACGACAAATTCGACAGCGGCTCCCAGGTTGGTTCATCGTAGCCGACCCACTTGACCTTGAACTTCCGCTGAGTTCTGGCTGTGCTCGTGGATAGCGGTAACTCGTCAACCAGGATAGCTTCGACTTCGTATTCATTCACTGCTTCGTCAGGCTCCCAGCTATCCTCGGGGAGGAGTTCTTCATCGAAGTCGAGACGATCCGACTCGGCTAAGTCGGCTACCAGTCGAGTTGTTGGTCGTTCGCCGAGTTCCGTGACAGCCTTCAGACGCGACACATGCACCACCGGGTAGAAGCGGTATCCACTCTTGTCAGGGAGTTCCAGTTCATAGGCGAATTCCTCCACTTTCTTCTTCACCCGAAACGGTCCGTGCCATCGGTGTGCCAACTTCTTGGTCAGCCCAGGTCTGACTCGTTCCATGAACAGCCACACTTGGTCGCCTTCCTTGAATAGTGACTTCCGAGACTCGGCTATTTCGTCACCTTCCTCAGTCGACTCGGCTGCTCCTTCGGGTGAGCTTGCCGAGGTGTCCGCCTCTCCTTCTTCGGCCGGGACGGCTCTCTGTTCGACTCGGCTGAGCCCATCATTGTGTTCTTTGGCCCTCCGTTGCTTTTCTTTCAGCTGGAACTCGGCTGCCAATTTCAAAGTCACCTCTCTCTGCCGGTTTGCTTCTCTGCGCCATTCGGCTGCCCCAGTCGAGTCAGCTGAGTTGCTTCTACCGAGCCTGACCGACTCAGTCATTGCCTTGAGTGTAGATCGAGCGTCCCAACCATGCACCAAGTAAAACGGCGTCTCTCGCCGAGTCGAGTCTCTCGAGTTGTTGACTGCGTGGACGAGCTTCTCGGCTGCATCATCCCAGTCGGCTTGGAGAGGGTCTTCCACATACACACGCACGGTTTGGATCATCGTCTTCACCGAACGTTCTTGCTGACCGTTGGCTTGTGGCCGGTAACTCAGCGTGGCTCTCGACTTGGACTGCATCATCTCCGAGAACTTCTGGAACACTTCACTCATGAACCGCAGATCTCTGTCGTGGCGTACTAGTGACGGGGCTCCGAACCTCCGAAAAACATTCTCCTCGAAGGCCTTCGCTACCTCGAGTGCCCCAGTCTCGCTCATTGCCTTAGCAATCACGAACCCGGTGAAGTGGTCTTGGAACAGCAGGAGCGCAGTGTTGCCTCGCCGAGTCTTCGGCAGTGGTATGACGAAATCCATCGACACCACGTGGAACGGTCGCTCAGAAACCACGTTGCCGGGTGAGTAACCCTTCAGATGAGGTTTGCTCTTGCTGCAGTCTTCGCATGCTTGGACATGTTTGACTACATCCGCATACAATCCAATCCAATAGTAATCGACTCGGACGTTGTAGTAGGTCCGCACGATCCCTTGGTGGCCGCCTTCGATGGAGATGTGGCAATTCTGCAGGATCTCGTCTATCATGGTCGTCGGGACCACCAATCGGAGGGATAAGCTTGGTTCGCCGAGTTCACCAGGTCGTCTGGCCTTGTCTTGTCGGTACAGCAGCCCGTCTTCACTGAGCACGAACTCGTCGGCGACCTTCCCAGCGTTGTGAGCTCGGCGGTGTGTGAGCTGTGCATAATCGCCTTTGAGGTAGGTCTTCAAGTCGGCCCACCGTTGTTCTTCATCTTATGCTTTGGCTATCCGCAGACGTCGCTCAGCCTGGACCACCACTGGGTCGATGTCCATGGCGTTGGGTTGTCGGGCTTCTCCGAGCTCAGCTATCACCTCAACCAATTCACGGGTGGTAATGTGCCACCGAACTCGGCTTCTCCAGTCGCCTGCTCTCTAGCAGGCGGAGGTCGGCTATCACGTTCGAAGTCATCACGCTCAGCTTCTTCATTCGACGCTGAGTTCGGGGCTGGATGCTCTGTGGCTTCATCTTCAAAACGGACTCGGCGAACTTGGCTCCTTGTTACGACAGTAATTTCCGCACCTTCCGCTTGGGCCTCCGCCGAGTCCTTGTCCACGTACAGGATTTCGGCGATCCGATTCAGGGTCTTCAACTCGGCTTTCCGTTCAGCGTTAAGCACGACTTTCCCCGCCTTGGCTTCCAGCGCTTCGGTCGCGAGGGAATCAGCTGCCGAGTTGTAGAGACGCACTACATGCAGGTAGCGAACCGAACTCAGCTTGCTGACTAATTTCTTGCGGTGTGCCAGCTCGACTTGCAATGCTTCCTTCTTACACGCGATCACCCCCATGGATTGCTGGATCGCAAGCCGAGAATCGCCCACGATGATTAAGTCCGTCACCCCTCGCTCAATAGCTGAGGTCACCCCGTTATTCATGCCGGTGTACCCGGCTATGTTCACCGTGGTCGATGGGAGGTACGCGCTCGCAGCGATCTCAATGCTCCAGTCTGGTAGACGCCTCAGGATCCATGAACAACTCCCAAACCCGCCGTGTTTGGCGGTCTTAGCTGATCCGTCGAACGAAAGGACATGCCCCTTGAAGTCTCGAGGCACGTGTGCATACAGCAGTTCTGGGTCCATACGGACCACAGCCGAGTTCTTGGACAGCGGGGCGACATGCGTGAGTAGCTCGTCCAATCCCACGGCTGGTGTGATAGATGCCTGGAGCAACTGGGCGAAATCCGTGTCTCATTCGCGGACCCGTTTGACCTTGAGATAGAAGGGCGACAGCAGCACTGCAAAACTGACTGCCCTGCCGTAGAGCGACTTCGACTGGAACACCCATTCGAGAGTCGAGTAGCGTGTATAGACGTCGATGGTTTTCCCGGCAAGCAGCGTATGGCATACTTTGATAAGCTGCAGTAAAGCGAGCACTTCCTTCTCGGCGAGGTGGTAGCCGAGTTCATTCTCCTTGAGGACTCGGCCACAGAACCGCACCGGGTGGAGCTTCCCTTCATGGAGCTGCATCAGCGTGCTACTCAGCGCCCACTCATTCGCGAATAGCATGACGTGGACGTCTTCAGCCGAGTTGAAATGACGAAGTATGGGCGCGTCGACCACCTTCTGCTTCAACTCGGCGAACGCCGCTTTAGCCGCTGTCAGGTCACCGCCGGGTCCAAAATCTTCATCCTTCAGTTGATAGAGGACCGCCCCGTACACTGCCAGGTTCTGGATGAATCGGCCATAGTAGTTCAGTGCACCCAGGAATGCCTGCATCCCTTTCTTCGTCGTCGGGAACGGTAGCCCGGCTATCGCTAGCATCTTCTTCTGGTCGGCTTGGATTCCAGCCGAGGTCACCCATGGAATAGGAAGTCGACTTTTGGCTGAACGAAGATGCTTTTCGGGAAACTGACGCTGATCCGTCATTCAGTGAAACGTTGCAGCAGTCGATCGAGCGTCCCTAGGCATTCCTCGAACGTCCGCCCACCGAAGCAAATATCATCGACGAACGATCGTCGGTCGAAAACCGGTACCAGACACGAGTCATCCGGTTCACCCGTCTTGAACATGTCGGCTTCTGGGCTGTTGATGAATTCTTCCAATGGATCAAACTCGGCTTGAGCTCGGCGGTCAGCTTCAAACTTGGTGTGGCCGCTGGCCTCGAAGTCGAAGTCGGTTGCGAGTCGTTTCCGCTGAGCTTCGGATGCAGCTTCTGCATGCTGGATGCGTTTGGCAAACTCCTTCCAACCCCCTTTGGGTTGTACATACCCCCACAGGGCATTATCGATAAGGCGCTGGTAGATCATCGGGGCATTCTTCAATCCGAAGGGCATCCGAAGCCATTCAAAGTGGCCGAGCGCACAGACAAAAGCCGAGATCCACCGGGCCCGCCGAGTCATCATGACCGCCCAGAAACCGCTGGCGGCATCCAAGGAGCAGAACCATAGGTAGGCTTCTAGCTCAGTGAGGAGATCATCCACTAGTGGCATTGCGTATTCCATGAGCACCGTAATTGCGTTCACCAGCTTGTAGTCAATGCACAGCCGAATGTCGACTCCATTCTTCTTTAGGACAATCACGATGGGCGACGCCCAGGGGCTGTTCGAGAAGGCGATCAGCCGAGCTCGTAACAGCGCCTTGAGTAACTCGTACAGCTTGCCGAGATGCTTCAGCGGGACTCGGCGGGCTCGTTGGCGGATTGGCGGGTGCCCTTGCACGTCAATGTCACACACCACGCCGTAAGCCGGGGGAGGCAAGGCATTACCACTGGAGATCATGATCTTTTCGTGGCTTTTCAATACCTCCACCAGCCGAATAGACTGTGGCCGAGTGTGCGCCGGGCTCTGCACATTGGTTGCTTCGTAGTCGAGTTGCGTCGACACCGCTTCAGTCAAATCGGGCAGGAACGCTAACTCGCGAGCGTAGTCTTCGAGTTCCAAGTTCGTGGCTGGATGCTCGAACTCGGCCGCGTCCTCAGCTGAGTCGTCTTGGTCATCTGCCCCTTCCTCGTACTTGGCTGCCAGAAGGTAGCGTAGGCGCACGTCTTCCATCGGTTCCGACGACATGGGTTGATCACTCACATCGATTTACTCCTCAGACCTCAGACTCAGTGGCTCGGGCCCAGGGTCGTCGATGATCGTCCAGTCCACCAGATCGCTGGGTTGCTTGTGTGCACCCTCATTTGCCGCACAGGCGTTTTGGCTGGGCTCGTCCTGAGTGGTCGTCAATGGGATCTCTACTCGGCTGGGTGAGTCGCCGCCCCAGTCTGGCATAGGATCTTCGCCCGGGGTTACCTCATCTGGAACTAGGGTAGCGGTAGCCGAGTTTGCCGACTCTACCAAGGCTGAGGGTGGACCACCGGTTGTGTCTGCTTCGGCTTGCTCTTCCGACTCGGCCAACTTCTCCCATCGCTGGGCGCAGGTCAGCGTCGAGTCCCGCTTCTTGGTAGGCGGCCACGTGTCCACCCCCTTCGGTTCTGGATAGCTTCTACGGTCCAAGGCTGACGGCTGTCGAGCCAGCCACTCGGCGTACAGCTGTTGTTCCTTCTGCAACAGATCCTTGTCTATAGCCGCTTCGTAAGCCATGACTTGCCAATCCTTGTACTTCGCCGAGTGCAGCCGGACATAACCATCTGGTGGTAACACTCCATGCGGCGCCCAGGCGACCACGGGGAAGTGCGCTGGGCACCACGTCCAAGTTGGCTTCAGATTAGTCAGGCGAACTCGAGCTACCCGATTTTGCCTATTCAGCACTACGGTCGGTACCCAGTCTTTAGTCCGGCGTACCCAGAAGTCGTGGGTTTCCTCGCTTGGTTGGTTCCTCATCAGCCTGAACTCGGTGGGAACTCGGCTTTCGAGATTCACCGGTTCAGTAGGGCCATCCGTGATGTAGAGGCCCCCTTTCGGTTCGTCCGCCGAGCTTTGGGACTTCACCAGAGGTAAAACAACCTCATCCGGTAACTTCGCCACCGAGTTGTACAGATCCAGACGGATCCCAGCTGGGATCATAAAATCCGTGCCGAGAATCAACTCGACTCCAGCGTGGTGGTCGAGGATCCACACTTCAAATTCGTAAGTGACCTCCCAGCCGAGTGTCACCTTCACCATCGTCCGCGACATCGTCGCCACTTTGCCTTTCCCGATACCTTGAACGTCAATTTGTTGATCCTGGCGCGTAAACCGCTTCAACCGCAGTCTTTTCGCGAATCCCTCGCTCACCGACGACACATTTGCGCCGGTGTCAAGCAGTATCTTCGTACGCTGGTCGTTCACTGCTCCCATAACGAGAGCTCTCATCCGAACTCGTCGGTCAAACTTCTGCGACGACCACCAGCCGAGTCGCTCCCCTGGGAGCAGCTTCATAACTCTGGTGGTTGTCGTCGCATCCGTCGAACGTCGAGTCGCAACTGCACTGCACAATCTCGCTCGGCTTTCTTCTCCGCTCTCGCCGAGCTCACAATCAAATCCGTCGTTTTCACAATCCAATACCTCGTCCTCTCCTCGTCCCTCGGGCCATCCTGTCTCACCCACAAAGGCGAACACGAAGTTCGCCTCTACTGCCGGCTCGGCTGACTGTGGCAGCCCGGTATCATCCAACCCAGTCAGTGTTGGCGGGCCGCCGAGTTTAAATCGCTCGGCGTGTAGAGGTCCTGGAGGTCTTCAGGCAACTTGGACTTGTCAACATTGGACTTGACGAATGCGGCGAGTTTCTCATAGCGCTGGAACAGCTCGCACTGACCGACATCGTGCAATTGTTTGCAGAACTTGCAGCGGCGGCGGCAGTAATGGACGGAGTGGTTCGCTCCGCCGCAAGCAGCACAAGGTCCGTACGGCGGGCGTTCACGGGAGTCGCTGCGTCGACCAGTTTGGTCACGACGGTCGTACCCTCGGCTGGTACGGTGTGCCGAGCTCGGCTGGCTCCTTCGGTGATCACCCCTTGGGGTTCCAGCTGAGTTTCCTCGGTCTCCCGATCTACGGTCGCGGTCGCTAGTGAATCCGGCGTCGATGTAATCGTCTTCAGAGTCCGCAGCCGAGTCGGAGTAACTCAGCTGACTACCATCGCTCCAGTCGCTGTCGGAGTCATGGAGGTTGGATCGCCGAGTGGATTGGCGCCTCTCAGCCAGCTCATACGGGTCGTCTTCCGGCGGTCCCGACCATCATCGCGTCGGCTGCGTCGGTCATCTCGGCGATCATCTCTGCGCCGTTCACGGCGGTCATCTCTGCGATCATCTCGGCGATCATCTCGGTGTGACTCGCTCCGCCGAGCTTCTGAGTGCCTTGGCGAATCAGTGCGCCTGGCATCTCGGCTGCGGCTTCCGATGAGACGGTCGCGTTGCTTCTTACGGCGTTCCCCCAGAATCTTCTGGTTGATGATCTTCTCGACCTTCTTGATGTCAGTGAGCTGTTGCGGGTAGAGTAGATCCATGACATCATCGTCTCCGCAGTGCAGCAGGAAGTACTCCACGTGATCGGCAGCGTCTGCTCCACCGGCCTCGTACTGGATTTTCGCCGACTTCGCATACCCGTTGAGACGAATAAGGAAGTCACACACCAGCTCGTTGTCTTTGCGCTGAGCCGAGTAGTAGCGAGCTCGTGCCGACTGGTCAAACTGCGAGCAGTAGTAGTCGGCGAATGCTTCACTCAGCAGACTCCACTTCCGCTGCGTCTTCTTCGGGAGCTGGCGATACCAGCTCTTCGCTCCTCGCTCAAGCTTCAGAGAGAACGGCTCATACCAGAGGTCTTGCGCCAGCCGAGTTCTTTTCATCTCGTAAATGAACCGCTTCAACCACTGGAGAGAATCATCCGGTCGGTAGCGCTTGCCTTCGAACATAGGGATCTTATCGAGGGACGCGTGGGTGCGGACCTCCAAGTACTGCGTCCGATCGCTTTCGGTGTCATCAAAGCTGAGATGCTTGATGACGTCCTTCACCGACTCGTCAGCTGAGTTCCGATAGTCGTACCCATCGTCGCTGTCGCTGAGCTCGGCTGCGTCTGCCGCATCAAACAACTCCGCGTACCGTCCACTCGGCTGCTTGCCACGCGTTGGTGTCTTCATGTGCGAGTCTTCGAAATACGGTGTACCCTCAGTTGCTCGGAACACGTCAGCTTGCTTGCGTTCGGGCGTCTTCGGCAGCGGGACCTTGCTGGGGTCTTCGACGGTTCTCGGAGTGTCAGCCACACGCTTGGCAATCGTCTGCCGAGTACCGACTGCTCCTCTCTCGAGACCAAAGGCCAATCTCAGTCGACGCTTCCACTTGACGAGTTCACGCGAAGCTCGGCTGGGGTCCCAATCGCCGAGTAGCAGACTGTTAGGTCGGCTCGTGCAGCGGAACCCCATTGCCTTGAGCAGCAGCACCGTGTCCTCGACCAGTTGGTTGATGTCCGTGCTGTTCACGGGCTGGGTTAGCTCAGGACCCAGCACCGGCCATCTCGCTTGAGCCATCGCCACCGGTGCGAACATCATCATCCATTCACTCTGAGCTCTCATTTCTTCGCCGAGTCTCCCCAGAACCTTGTTGGCACTCGGCGTATCTGCATTCCTTGTCGCTCGCGGAATAAGGGGCGGACGTTCCCCTTGCGCGGCGGCTTGATCTTCATCGTCCGTATCATTGCCGAGCTCGGCGGTCAAATTGCGCACAACTGGGCGCGGGGTACCCATGCGCCCGACTTGTAGCGACAACTCGTCGACCTCGCCGAGTAGCTCAGCCTTCTCCTCAAACTCATCTCCTTCATCATCCTCACTTACTTGGTCTTGGGCATCCCCCTCGTCGAACTGGACGCTGCGAGTCTCGTCAACCGTCGCGTCCGTGATCATCGCATCCGCCGAGCTCGCCGAGTTGGCTTGTCCAGCCGAGTTACTTCCAGCCGTCGCTGGACTCGGCGTGACGATTCCCTTGACCATCTTCACTTCTCTTCTTCTCTTCTCAAACCTTGGTTAGCTGGTACCTACGAAACACAAGCACACCCCTGTTCCCGGGTCGCGGCACCAGTTGTGGTATAGCAGTACGCACAAAATCGTCAGTTGTGGTAACTTGGCTACAAACACAACAATAGCCGAGCTAGTCGGCCTTGTTGGCCTGCGCCGGGTTGCCCCCGAGCGGTTCAGCCCAACCGGGACAGTAGGTGTCTCGTCTTTCGCCGAGACCTGCCAACCAAGATTCCTCCTCCAGAGAACCGCCGAGTTCGGCGGCCTCCGTTCACTCAACCCTGTGCCCTCCACCAAAGGATGGACGACGGCGCACGGAGCGCTTTTACAGGTCGCCGAGAGCAAAGGCTTCTCGACTCAGCAATCAGTGCCCGGGACGTACGGGAACACCGGCTCGCAGCGGTGGCGAGACTTTTCCTTCGCGCTTGGCGAGACACACGCCCAACCTGGGCCGACCTTATCTCTTGGCGCTACCAGCCGAGTACCCTACAAGCTATGCCTCTCGGGTACCGGCGGCAGACATAATCCGGCCCCGTGCAGGGACTTACCGGAACGTGTACACGTGTTGTGGGCCTAGAAAATTCTGCTCTGTTGTTTGTTATCTCTGTCGGGCGCCCTGAAAGGGCGCCTCCACTACTCCTAAGCTCCTATACAAATACCAAGTGAAAGTAGGCGGTTTTGGATTTCGGCCGACCCTTCGCTGAGCTTCGGCGACGCTTGGGCTCGGTTGGTCCGGATAAGCTGTCCAGATAATCACTGAACTCGGCTGAGCCGGATAACTTGTCCGGATAACCTGATGAACTCGGCTGAGCTCGGCTGAGCTCGGCTACTGGTACAGTGTACTCCTCCAGCCGAGTTGGTCCCGCGAAATCTGGTGTTTCCTACACCACACGACCGGCAACTGGACAGCCCCCAACACCCACTGACAGGGCGCACAACCACCCTCCGCCGCTTTCCGTTCTGCAACGACTCTCTACCTCTCGGCCAGAGGTGCCGTCGGCAAATGGTACCGACACGGCTTCTAATACGACCGATGCGACGAACACGGGTCTGAGCACGACTTCTGAGCCGTCCGCGGGTTCTACCACCCGCGATACGGCACCCCAACAGGTCACGGCCGTGGATGCGTCGTCGACGGAGCCGCAGAGGGCGACGCCGGCTGAGTTACCGACCGAGACACCCCAAGACGATACTGTCATGTTTGAGCAAGTCTCGGGCAATAAACGGGCACACACGCCGCCGCTATCACCTCCTGTCTCACCCGTTGTCGGCGTCGATAATCGCTTCAGCGTTCTTGAGACTTTCGAGGGGGACGCGGATCTGCACCTGGCGACCACGACAGGAGGCGAGTTGGAAGTCTGCCAACTCGTCCTCCGAGTCTCGGAGGCGACGAAGGAACGGGTGGCCAGGCGCTGTAAGGCCAAACGGGCCAAGACGGCTTCCTCTGAATGCGAGGCAGTGGACGCGGGCGAAGCCATCGAGCAGATCCTTCATGACCTGCACGCGACTTCTCTCACTGCGCAGGCAGCTGTGGATCCTAATCCAGTCGAGGTCGCTAAGCGTCACGTCGAATCCGTGAAAAAGGACCTTTCTCGAGCTAAAAGCGCTGAAACGCTGTTAACATCACTGATCGCCACCCCCCCCCCCCCAGGCCTGGCAGCTAGCGCTTCGGGACGCCGAGGTGGTACAACAGTTCGAGGACTTTATTTCCCTACACGCACTCAACCGACAACTCCTGCGCTTGCCTAACAATGGCGGTAACTCCTTCACTGCCCGGCTGAAGGCAGCCAACTGGCATTCGACCGGCTCCCGCACTCCGCTCATCGCTGCTATTACAGCCGAAGTTGGAGCTTCGCCTGCAGGACAGACCTCTTGGCTTCACGCGAGGTGTACTAGCCTTTTTGAGCTGTTGCTGTTGCTCCTGGCTAATCACACCTTCCGTCAAGACGAGTGGCTCTCCGTGCTGCTACACGACGCGCCTTGCTTCCTGCAGCGGAAGGGCCTCCGTCTCCTCGCCGAGTCTACCCTCCGGGAGCTTATCCAGTCCAGCTATGGTCTCTCAGTTGTGACAGAAAGTCTCCTCCGACTTCCAGGCCTTCCGACGCTGTTGGAGCTCTCCAATCTCCAGGCCTCGCCGGCAGCCGCGTGGATGGATATGCAACTGACCGGTGTAGCTCCGGAGTCGCAGGACGCCACCATGCCGTCGCCTCGATGCTAAAGTTTTGCCTGGATGGCACAACTTCAGCATCGTCTCCGCCAATATGAACGGAATCGCACCTACAGGGACGGACGTGGCACACCTTGCTCGTCTTCACTCGGTGGTGTGTATTCAAGAGAGCAAACTTCGGGATAAGGACCACACGGCCATGATACGCTTCGTGCTCGAGGCTTCGGCGCGGCGTAAGGTCTTCGTGAATGGCCAGAATGCAGAATCACTAACGCCAGGTTCCAGTCGCAGAGGCGGCGTCCTGACTATAGTTGATCCAAACTTCCCCGGATTCACGTCAGCGGACGAGCTCCTCGAACATCGCATTGAGGGCAGGTACTCCATCGTCCGGGTAGTTGTAAATGAGGCGGTTGTCTACCTTCACAACATCTACGCTCCAACAGACACCAGAGTGCGAGCCACGTTCTTTTCCAGTCTGCCACAGGAGTTCACCGAGGATGCGTCGCATCTTGTTTGCGGCGACTTCAACTTAACACTCGACCCAGCTCTCGATGCTTTGAGGCCGACCACAGACGCCAGTCAAGGCGAATGCCGTGAATGGATGGGCGACCTCCAGCTCGAAGATTGCTGGCGCGTTCATCATCCTACGGACTACGTGTTCTCGGGGCCAACACGTGCAAACCGCATCGATTACATGCTTGCTTCATCCAACCTCTGCCGCGACCAATACGAGCGTTCGGACTACCTCGCGCTCGATAATGGGGGCGATCACCTCGCTGTTCAGCTTCGCCTCACTAGTTGGCATCCTCCGAGGGGGCCGGGAACCTGGAGAGTGCCGCGGTGGCTGCTGGAGATGGACGACGTACGCGCCGAAGTTCGCACTGCTGCTGAGGAACTACTCGATGACTTACAAGCTGCACACAACCCAGGTGTACTCTGGACGGCGTGGAAATATAGAGTTCGACGGTACCTACAGAACCGAACAAAAGCGCACCGGCGTGAAGGACATCGGGTTCACGACAGTCTGGTTCAACGTCTCGAGTTGCTCACTACAATGCATGCAGCGGACCGATCCCCGGCAACGACTATCGCGTGGTATAACGCGAAGCGCGACCTTGACGCTTTCCGCGCGGAAACGGAAGCTCTCCGACGCACTCAACGATTTGACTTCCTTGCGACAGAAATGGAAAGATCCTCAGCAGCTTTCTTCCGGAAGCCGGCTACAGCGCGTTCAGTCACCCTAGACAAGGTGGAGTTACCTGACGGAACGATATCAACCGACCCAGCCATCATCTACGACACTTTCCAACAGCGGTGGGGAAGTATCTTCGGCGACCGGCGTTTTGTGACCAATCCAGACGACTTGTTTATTGATCCTGGTGCTCAAGAAGAACTGGTGAACGTGATTGACGAGACGCTGCGGCCGGATCAACAAGCAGCCCTCGATTCACCCTTCACTGTCGACAAATTCGTGGCCTCTATTACTTCGATGCGCAGTGATGGGGCCCCTGGGCCTGATGGACTGACGGCGCGTTTTTTTTTTCAGATCGCCCCGAACGTGTTTGGTGCCATCCTAGCATTGGTTTTCGACGCTCAGTTCCAGCGCGGCAAACTTCTTGCGCACCAGAATCTATCTGAGATCTTTTTGCTGCACAAGAAGGGGTCCAGAGCAAACGTGGGCAACTTCCGACCGATTGCGCTGATGCAGGTGGAAGTCATAGTGCTTTCACGTGTGTTGGTACAGCGCCTGAAGCCACTCATGCACCTGCTTATCCATGAAGACCAGCAGGGATTCGTGCCTGGACGTTCGCTCCACCACCACCTCCTGCTGCTCTCCGACCTGCAAGCGTACTGCCGTTCGACTAGGCAACACGGGTACGCAGCCTTCTTGGACTTTGAAAAGGCATATGACCGAGTCGACTTGCAGTATTTGTTGCGGATCATGGAGCGCCAAGGTTTTGGCCCCCGAATTCTTCACTGGATACGGCTCCTGTACTCCAACCCAATGTGCTCTCTGATGTTGGATGGGTGGCCGCAACCTCGACTCTTTCCATCACGGGGTGTGAAACAAGGAGATCCACTCTCGCCTTACTTGTTTCTGCTCGCACTGGAGCCGCTAGGAGTTATGCTGCGTCGCCGGGCAGCGGAAGGCCTTCCGTTGTCTATGCGGCGAACCGCCACGGGCCTGTTTTTCGCTGATGACTCGCTTCTACTGTCGGCGTCCATCGACGGGATCCGCAACCAACTGGATGTAGTTCGCTGCTGCTGTGCTGGTTCTGGGGCGCGACTAAATGAAAAGAAATCAAGTTTGCTGGCGCTGCATGGAGTGCCACCCAACTCAACAACTTCGCCTCTACCAGTCCTCGCGGTCTCGGCGACAGTGAAGTACTTGGGCCTTCACTTCAGCTACCATAAGACCGATGCTGACACGGAAAGGGACCTGGAGCTGAAGCTGACGCGCGCACTGGGAATGTGGCAATACCGCGCACGGACCTTGGCTAGACGCAAGTTGGTTGTCGCGACGATGGTACTCTCGCTGCTATGGTACAAGGCGCTACACACGATCATTCAGCCAAAAACTATCAAACGTTGGCAACGCTTTATCATCGACTTCGTAGTCGCGAAAAAAGTGCCGCCTCACAGAGATCGCTTGCACCGCATCTCGACCACGCTGGCATTGACACCGTCATCTGAAGGCGGTTTGGGGCTCCCAGACATATCTACGTTCGTCACACGACACAAGCTACGACTCTTCCAGGAGCTTGCGCTGCTTGCACAGTCATCCACAGTCGCCAATGTGCCGCTCTGGGCAGTTCTTCCGCTTTGGTCAGCGCATGCCGGCGAGATCGCGTACTCGGGCCGACTGGACGACGTCTTCTATTCTTCCAGATGTGCTCACTCCTCCTCCAACGTGTCGAAGTGGTGGAGCTTCATGTGGACTACGTGGGGCAAACTCTCCTCTCGACTCTGCTCACCGCCGATTTCGGAGCCTGCTCACACGCGCCAGCTTCTCCACGCCCCGGTCTGGACGAGCACGATTCCGGCTCTGTGGGTAATACCGTCGCTAGGAATACCGGCGGAACCTTTGGCGTCAGGGCTTCCCAGTTTTGTGGCTTTCTGTCGTCAGATCGAGTTTCTCGGTTATCGATCAACGAGGGATCATCTCGTCGCCATTGATGGCGACTTCACACCCGGGACTTTCATGACTTTCATGCTGGGCTACGCTGAACTACGACGTTTTCGCGACGCCACTAGACACCTACAGCGTCTATTTCAACGGCTTTCAGTACTGCTGCGCAACCTGCGGCTGCTTGGACATGGCCGTGTGGATTACGGACACTCGACTGCTGCTTCTGGGCGACTCGTGGGTGTGCCAGGCTTGACGCGTTTCCGCTTCTTCCCGCAGCTCCGCAAGGACGACTGGACTGGCTTGCTGCGTTCGGGTGAGACGCAATGGCCATCACGAGCTGTTCATCTCAAATGCACATCAGCTAAGTTGGCGTCTCACTCTTCCAGTTTATTTCAAACGCGACGGTGGGTCACTCCAACAATCTACGACATTCAATTTCGCGTCTTGAACGATCTTCTCCCCGTCAACGCCCGCCTATTCTTCCTGCAACGAGGCCACAGCGATCCAACCATTTGCCCACACCGAGGTTGCTTCCACGTGGAGAGTCTTGAGCACTGCTTCTGGATCTGCTCGGCAGTACAACAAGTCTGGGTGTTTCTACGGCCGCTCCGAGCTCTGCTGCTGCAACGTCGCCACTACTCCTGGCACGACATTCTGCTCGGGGGTCCGGACATCCTCCACACGAGATGGTCAAATCATCAAGACATAGCTTTCAGTCTCTGGCTGATGCTGCGCGGGATCTTCATGCGAGCAACTTGGCTCAACCGCAACCGGACGGCGTTTGGCCGCCCTGCGCTCCCTGCGCGTTCGGTGCTGCCGGTATCACTCCTCTGTTTGTCGCCCACTTGAGGTCTCTTCGGCGTCGGCGGCAGGACCTCAATATCACCTCGGCTTCAGTGGAGAGCATCCTTACTCGACTGGTCTCCGAATCGAATGGACTCCTCCCTGTTGATCTTTAAGAACCCGACTTGCCTCGCTTGTCCAAATCGCTTTGGTCAGCTAGAAGGCAATAAGTTTCATTCCGTACTTAGCCAACCGTACTTAGCCACCTAGCCGGAAAACGGAGTCCAACCCGTAATAGAACACCATTCATCATCATACACCGTAGCAAATCATAAAATCATATTTCAGATGCCTAAATTCCTATAAAGGTATACGTTATGGCAGGCATTTTGAATTTGAATTCGTACACCATCCCGCAGGACCTATTACACAGCTCAGGTATTTAATATTTACGTGAATCGAGGGCTAGTCGCGACACAAACGTCCGTACTCTCAACTTCCTCACGTGCACTACGCCGGCCGTAGTGGTATAAACGCATACCAGCACACTGTAGCAGTACTATTGTAGCGTACGCTATCGTATCGTAACCGTAGTATAGGATACCCTGTCCAAGGGTCCTGTTCGAAGGTGGCTGAGCTGCATCTAATATGCAGCTCCACTTAGAAGCAGCTCAGCCATTTGATGTATGCTGTGTGTGCATGCAGGGCTACGCCAGCCATGAACACATATCCCCTGCTAGGCTATACCTTATGCAGCAATAAGAAGCTGTGATGTCATATAGGCAGCTTTGACATCATCACTGCTCTCACCATAATATATGTGTTTGCAGTGATGAAAATGAAAGAGCACCTAGGGCTTGACCTCCCCCCCCCCCCCCCTTCTGCTTCCATTGCGCAGTTAGCGCGATAACCAACGGCTACAGCGATACAATTAAGAGGGCTAACACGCGGTGTAATACACGCTCACTATGTTTTAGATCCATTACAGGGACCACTTTACCCCAAATTACCCCAGTTGCATTAATTGAGTAGTTCAAGTGCGTTGTCCCACCACCCTACCCCTTTCCACCTTTCAAGACGTGCTCACCGGTGACTTAGCCTTAATTTCTAGCCGACACACCCTGGTGCAATACTGTAAGATACGCTTTAGGTCTGAAAACTAGCATCGAACGACACCAATCGATCAAGTAGTACCCAGCAACCCCCACCAGGGCTGATGCAAATACTTACATGTACGTCTAGCCTTCAGGTAGAGTGGTACAGACTCGTTAAAGAACTAGAAACTACCGAATTCCTCGATGAGCTGTACCCCCAATTTTCCTCGAAAAGCTGTACCCCCCGCATGGGTTTGCTATATAAAGTGATGGGCAACTTTTGAAATGTCGTCTTCGATGAGCTGTACCCCTGAGCTTTAATTTATCTAATCAGGTTGAATGAAATCCGACTCTTTCCCATTTTTAGACCAATGACAACGGATTGGACACGAAGGGACTTCCTCGAAAAGCTGGCCCCCTTTGGCGATGTACCACGGGGGTACAGCTCATCGAGGAATTCGGTATATTCCTGTACCCACCCCTGTCTGTGCACCCCCCCCCAGAAAACGTCCATGCGCTCAAAGACGCCACATCGTTTTGTGCTGCTCAGGGAGGTTGCTGTGTTGCTCAGGTTTTACTGTGTTTCTACAGCTTTGTTGTGCCGTCACAGCACTGTGGTGTGCAGTTCACGCGTTCTCAATTTTGAGTAGAACCCACAATAGATGTACTGTCAAACCCTGGAGCCCAGTCAATAACGGACTACAGATACTACCCAGAAACTACAAACCGTATAACTCAGGTCCCCTTCCCAAATCGGTAGAGTTCCGCCCATCATTTTAACCGAGAGGTGTACTTTCTGCATAAATAAACTTAATCTAAGTATGCGTAGGATTCAGCACTGCAACGTCCTATTTCTTGAACATAATATATTCCCTTCAAGACCTAAACAGTACCACTCCTTGCAGTTTGTGGGTCGTATCTGTACCGGTACAGAAATCTGCGTGAATACCGAACGGGTATATAACTAATAACCTTATATATTTTATAGTTCAAGGTCAAACAACGCGACGAACGGGAGATGGGTAAAGGTATTGATGTAAAAATCCAGGATACCTCCACTGGGTCAATAGTACTGACTGCAAGGTTTAAAAAATGGCGCGCTTCGTGCGATCTACGAGAAAACCTTATAACCACACGCAAAAATCTGACCAACACAACAAATGCACGCACAATAACGCAAAAACGGTGGCCAGGCAAGGCCAAAGACGGTGTTCGGGCTGACCCGTCTGGCCAAGAGCTGGGCGCTTGGTCCCGCTCTCAGTGATGTAGACAGGGCCCACTACAGTGTAGATTTACCGTAACCAGGTACCCATGTGGGTACCATAAATTATCGTTGTTAGATGATCGCTTGCACCGCCCGCCATGACTGCTGGCTGCTCGCCGCGCTTGCAGCAGGAGAAGGTTGAAGCCTAACAGTGAATTATACGTCCAGCCACTGTGTTTGTCCCCTAAAGTGGTCAATTGAGCAGCCGCCCCGCGGCGACGCGCTGCCGAACACCTTTAATGTAACACTACCGGTATGTAGTATCGAAGCTTTAAGGGCGTCCAGCGCACGCAATTTTAGTCGTAGCGGTGCCAGAGGTGGTGCGTTGAACTCGCCGCACTTATCTCCACATGAATGGAGCGAGCGAAGTGGCGCAGAAAGTATATTAGAGCTAGTCACACGGCCATCGATCTACCGAGCTACTTTGACCGTACAGCGCATCAGATATTGGTGCTACTCAAAAAAAGTTATGCTGGTCAGTGGTTATAAGACTACTCCTGACACAATTCACATGAGGGAATTGCGAGCTTAGGTGTGTCTGCGCTCCTACTAGCCATCATTTCATTTTAAAATACCTGAGCTGGGTTGCAGGCAGTGCAGCATGTAATATTTTAGAGGACCTAAATGTAGTAAGCTCAAATAGGCGAACACTCTGCTACACAGCTACTCTGAGCAAGCAGTGCTGTGACATCGTAAGCTAGCATAGTCTACGGTTGGGTCTCTGGTAGAAGGTGGCTGAGCTGCACCTACAGCAGTAATCTTAACAATCATCATTGCTCTAATGTAACGGGGTTACACACACAAGTGGCTACAGCCACTTGTAACTATAACAGACCCGATGTCTGTTATAGGTACAAACACTTCCTCGGCCTTGATGTACATTACATCAAGGGCCACATTCATTTACGGTCACCACGACGGGTGGTCCATAGACATTTAGGATTCCTATTGGTTGAAAGCAGCATCTTTTAACCAATGAGCGACATGCATAGCTGTGGAATTCTGCCAACCAGCCGTTGGCAGATTCCTAACTTAGAATATTACATTTAGAGGAAGTCAGAAAACATAAAACAAAAATAGCAGTTCTCATTTTAACCCAAAAACATTATTTGGATCGTTTATTTAGATTAATCTATACTCGGAGGCCCGAGTATAATTAACTCTAGTTTAAACCAAGCTACGCTTCCTCATACACGTGCGCACACGTGTAAGCTGTTGTAGTGGGCCAAGGTAGGCCCATTACACCTGGTAGCACTTTGTAGTCGGTCCAACGACCGACTAAGTTGAGTTCGTACGTTACCGCACGAACACGGAGCCGAGAACCTTCCCATGGATACCGAGGTGCCCATGGAAAGCTCCACGACGCCTGCAACCCATGTTGCACGCGCTGACTGCCCCCACCTGTCAGACCCAGAGTGGGAGGCCCTCCAACGACTGTCAACAGTCATTGGTGAGGCGGCTGTAGCTACGATGCTGCGTACGCTAACGCCGACAGAGCAACACGGTGTTGCTCTGGGCTTCATCTTGAAGGAGCAGCGAGATGCTGCTGCCACTACCGCGGTGTCGTCGGGGACGACACCACGCGCGCAATCGCTGAAGCTCAACGTGAGCAACTACGTAGGAAGAGAGGGTGAGCCTCTCCTCCGTTGGCTTGTCGAACTCGACACTGCCATTGCGGCTCGACGTATCGTCGACCCGTTGTCGAAGGTTGCGTTCGCCATGTCCTGCCTTGGCGGACGTGCGAGGAGTTGGGCGTACGGACGCCGACTCTCAGACCCTACGTGCTTCAGCACGTACGAGGTGTTCAAGGAGGAGCTCAGACAAGCGTTTGAGCCCCCGCAGAATGAGTTCCGGTCGAGGGCGGAGTTCCTCGACTTGCAGCAGGGTAAGCATGACGTCCATGCTTACGCTCAGAGAGCACGATACTTGGTCTCGAACATCGTGACCAATCCGATTGACGAGGCGACCAAGGTCGTCACGTTCATGAAGGGACTGAGAGACGGGCCTGTGAAGACCTATCTCTTCCGTGAGTACCCGAGTACTCTCGAAGCTGCAATCACTCTTGCCATGCAAGAGGAGTTTAGCCTGCGGCAGGTGTGGAGAAGCACCGAATAAGAAATCCTTCTCGAACGGAAAGTGTTCTCCGAGAAAGGCGGCAGGGCCGATCGACAGGAGTAGATCGACAATCGATCAACGATCGAGAGACAGGCCGCACAGATCAGACTGGGGATGAGGATCAGTGAGAGATCCTGAACGATCAAGTGACGCCGGCGCGTCGGGCACGACATATGCGGAGGTGGATCACGTTCTATCGATCCCTGACGGATGTCCAAGATCGGCGTAGACGCAAGCCCCTACCGGAAGTAAGCACCGGTGATCCGGAACGGCCAAGGACGGAATTAGGCAGATTGATGGCGAGCGACAATGCGCTCAAGTCCTCGATCGAGATCGCAGATCGAGATCGCCGATCGGCCATGATGGGAAGCACAAGAAGAGCGAAGATAGGACAGGAATCCAGTTGTTGTTTAGTTGTAGGATGGTAGACAAGATGGTAGCAGTAGAGAGAGAGAGGCCAACTAAACATAAATCAGAAGAGCTTTTGCACAGAAGACCACAAGTCCCCTCAAGTCACCAAGTCCCAGGAACTGCATTGGCCTCGGCAAGTGTCGACACCTTGGGTAGTGAACTAGCGGTACGGTTAAGACTGGATTAATACATTGGCCAGCTTGACCTGCTCTAGCGATCTATCTCTTGTGTGCAAGTCCTCGATCGACCGGATACAGCTTGGCCGGCGATCGTTCTCCTCTCGATCAACCTCGATCCCGCTATAGGAAGCGGCAAGCAACTCAAGGAAGGAAGGAACACACCCGGAAAGGCAACTACAGGCCTTGGATCGACTCCAGGCCGACCGATCGCAGCGAATAACCCTCGATCGGAGCGTATACTCGGACGCAGAGCGAAGATTCCCGCGCTGCTCCACGAACTATCCCCGCGTCACGTCAAGACACTCGATCTTCACCAAGTGCTGCATCCTCGGAGCCCCGAGAGAGCAGATCCAGCCCGCCGACGGGTACACAAGGTGAGAACAAGTTCAGCCGATCGCGGATCGTTGGGGGACCCCCTCCGTTAGTCGGTGTCTGGGCGCTGGTGGGAAGCTCGATCAAGCCTTAACCAGATTTTGGCTGATCCCGCTACACCACACAGGCTAAACTACATGCACACGTACCGAGGCCGCAACCGCGCCCGGTAGTGAGGACGGGAGGGCCAGAACCAATGGACCTCTCGAGCGCTGCCACTGCTGGACCCCAGCAGTCGCAGGGAAACAATGTGCGATGCTACCGTTGCGGTAGGATCGGTCACTTTGCTCGAGAGTGCACGGCTCCCGTGCACCAGCAGGGTGGCTATCGCGGCGGTGCCGGGCATCGTCGCGGACTAACAAAAAACGCTGGACGCCAGTAGGCGCGGGGCGCCCTACTGGTAATGCGGTTCCGCGTGTCAACCTTGGACACGCGACACTGAGGACTGCAGCCCCCAGTGAGGTTCATTCTCACTGCAAGAACCGCGATGACAAGCCTGACCTTGTCATCCTGAATGTGAAGTCGATGAGAGCAAGCGGCTCTCGTCGTGCTTTGGTAGATTCCGGCGTGTCGAAGAACTTTGTTCGACTGCGAAGTCTATCAATGCTTGACTTCGAGGATTTAAAGATACCTCGAAGTATGTTGGAGGTACGCCTGGCGACAGGTGTCGTCGTCAAGACCGAGAAGCGCATGGTACGCGTGCGCTTCACGTACAAAGGTCGAGTGTTTGTCGAAACCTTTATCGTCCTGGACCTGGACGATAAGTTCGACATGGTATTGGGCATGCCGTGGCTCGCACGGCACGATCCGGTAATCGATTGGGAGAAGCGCACTCTTGTGCGCTTCGGTCGCGAAAGCGGAACAGAGAGCGATGGCCCTGTTACCGCCCCACACGCACCAACCGGTGCGCGCGATTCCCCAGTCGAGACAGCACCTAACGCTGCTGTCCCGGAACACCCTGGACGCGCGCGAGCGCGCGCGCAAGAACATGTAGCGTCGGCGTTGCCGCCGACGGCTAGCGAAGGAAAAGTGTTGACCTCGGAGGTCGACACTCGCTTTTCAGCGAATCAAGGACAGTCTCCGGCCTCAAGCGGCGCGGATGACGAAAGCGAGTCACACGCTTCGGCCGAAGAGGCCGATGCGAACCTGATTGGGCCAGACCTGGCCAATAACATTGGCCAGGGAGAGGGAACGCCGTCGACTCCGGGAGTCGATGGCATGAGTGAATTTGATTCGTCGGCTCTGGGAGCCGACGCACCCTCCATATTGGGGGTCTCCGCCAATGGAAGGCGTCGAGGTGTTGAAGTCACGTCGGTTCCGGGAACCGACGCTGCGAGAAGAAATTCCGCGTCGACTCTGGGAGTCGACGCAACCTTTGTAACGAAGGGCTCCGCCAATAACAGGCGTCGAGGTGAAGATGGCGTGTCGGCTCCGGGAGCCGACGCTGCAGGCGGTGCGGACGGTTGCAAACGTCCCGCACCGGAAAAACTTGCATGCTGTCGTGCAGCTGGGCTGCACGACGAAGCGCCGGGCGACCAAGCCGGGCTTGAAGTCACTCGCCCGCGGGATGAACCCGCCGGCGGTATTAAAGAAGAACACCCGTCCACGGCTGGGCCTGGACGAGGTCAAGGGTCTAGCGGAGCCGGGCTCCGCAAGACGAGAAGACGGCGCATGCGAAGGTCGCTGCGCAAGTCTCGGTCAGGGGCCGAGACGCTACAAGAGATGTCTGCTGGGCAGACGGAGGCAGAGAAGCCGGACGTCGAGACGTTGAACGTTTTGGCGCGTACCTGTGCCGGATTCCGGTACAGGGAGATGACTCTCGCTAATCCTCCGACACAAGCGTCGGAGTTGACTTCGCTTCCAGTCATGAGCTGGAAGCGCTTCGCGCGTGACCTGCACGATGGACGCATCGAGCAGATTTGCATTCTTTCGGACGCCGAGAGAACGAAGAGCGAGAATGAAGAGCTGAGGCAGTTCTTCATGGAGAGCACCACTGAGAGCGAAGACACTCTCAGTGCGAAGACGAAGAAGGAACGCTTTGAGGAGCAGAGCTGGGACTCGCTGAAGACGAGTCCCTACTACGAGATCCTACGGGAGTACGCCGACGTACTTCCGGAAGAGATCCCTGCGGAGCTTCCGCAGGACAAGGGCATTCAGCACGAGATCGATCTCGTGCCGGGCACTAAGTATTGTGTCACGCGGCAGTGGCCACTGCCGCGAGAACAAGTCAAGGCGATCGACGACTTCTTTGAGAGTCGTCGCAAAGCTGGACAAGTGCGGGAATCGAAGTCCCCGCACAGTGCTCCGACGTTCTGTGTCAAGAAGCCACAGGGCGGCTGGCGCATCGTTCATGCGTACAACAAGCTGAACGATGCGACGATACCGGCGCAGACACCGATACCGCGAAAAGATGTTATCATCGATTCGATGGCCAGGAGCACCATCTACAGTGCTCTTGATCTGCGCGACGGGTTCTATCAGATTCTTATGCGTGAGAGTGATATCCCTCTCACGGCTGTGAGCACGCCAAGCGGCATGCTCTGGGAGTGGCTCGTTATGCCGCAGGGTCTGAAGAACGCCCCTGCGACCTTCAACAGGTGCGTGACGCACTTGTTGCGCTCGGTGCGTGACTCCGCACCGAGCTACTTCGATGACGTGTTCGTCCACAGCCGAGCTGCGGACGGGAAGAGCGATGTTGAGATGCACAAGGTGCATCTCCGGAAGCTGCTTGCGCTGATGCGCAAGCACAAGCTCTACGCGAACCTGAAGAAGTGCATCTTCGGGGCGAGCGAGATACCCGTGCTCGGGTGTCTCGTTGGGAAACATGGTGTCCGCCCTGACCCTGAAAAGGTCAGAGTGATCAACGAGTGGCCGACTCCGTCGAGCGTCAAGGAACTGCGGCAGTTCCTTGGCTTGGCCACGTACTTGTGCAAGTACGTGAAGGACTACGCGGGCACAATACGCCCGCTGTCACAGCTCCTGAAGAAGGATGCCGAGTGGAATTGGACTGCTGACTGTCAGCAGGCCTTCGTTGCAGTCAAGCGGGGCTTGACTGAGGCGCCGATCTTGGCGGTGGCCGACCAAGATCGCCCATTCCACGTAGTGTGCGACGCATTCGACTTTGCGATCGGATGTGCGTTGATGCAGCACGATCACGAGGACCGTGATCGTGTCGTCTACTACCAATCGCGTCAGCTGAAACCTGCTGAGCGCAACTACCCGGTGCATGACAAGGAGCTCCTTGCCATGAAGTATGCACTCGCGAAGTTCCGAGTGTACTTACTCGGAAGCGAACCCTTCGTGGTCTACACAGACCACGCATCATTGCGTACGGCTGTCAAGTCGCCACACATCTCGCAGCGTATGGCGAGATGGCTTTCGTTCTTTGCGGAATACAACTTCCGGGTTGAGTACAAACCCGGAAGACTCAATGTGGTGGCCGACGCGTTATCGCGTCGACCTGACTACGCTTCAGCTGATGCCGACGTCAATGCCATTGACGCCATGCAATCGAGCACTCCCACGTCGTCGCTGTTGGACGACGTGAAGACCGCGTACGCGCCCGACGCGGACGCGAAGCTCTTGCTGGCATACGGCTCAGCGCCTTCTGACAAAGCTCGTCAGAAGCTGCCGAAGCATCTTCGTGCTCGTGCACACCGTTATCGGGTGCACGATGGGTTACTACTCTACAGTGCCGTCGACGACAACGCGGACCGCGTTGTCGTGCCCAACGATCATGATCTGCGCCTCAGGATCATGTATGAGTATCATGATGCACCGACTGCGGGGCATCCGGGCCGTGAGAAGACGTACGTCCTTCTCACGCGCGACTTCTACTGGCCCCACCAGTACAAGTGGGTGCGCAAGTACGTCCGTGCTTGCGAGGTATGCCAACGTGTGAAGCCTGCGCCGTTCGCGCAGGCTCCCTTGCAGTCACTACCGACTCCGTCGGAGTGTTGGCAGTCCATGTCTTTGGACTTCGTGTTCGGTCTTCCCCCGGACAGCCAGGGGAACACGGGAGTTGTGGTCTTTGTTGACCGCTTCAGCAAGATGGTGCATCTTGCTGCGGTACCCGCTGAAGTGACTGCGAAGCAGACGGCACGTCTGTTCGTTGACATGGTGTTCAAACACCATGGCATGCCGATCGACATTGTGTCGGATCGAGACCCGCGTTTCACAGCACATATGTGGCAAGAAGTGTTCACACTTCTTGGGAGTCAGCTTTCAATGTCGACTGCGGACCATCCGCAGACGGATGGGCAGACCGAGCGCGTGAATCGCGTGCTCGTCGACATTCTCAAGAGCTACGCTCACTCGTTCCAACACTGGAGCGAGTGCCTGTCGATGGCAGAGTTCGCCATCAACAACTCGGTGCATGCCTCGACCGGGCATACACCGTTCTACGTGAATGCCTTGCGGCACCCACGCCTCCCGAGCCTGCTCGGGATGGTGGCTCCTTCCTTAAGTGGGGGAGGATCTACGGCCGCAACACAGCAGCCGCAGAATGCCGCTGACACTTGCACAGTGTCAGCCGCGACTACGCGCAAGAAGAAGAAGCATGCGTCTGTGCAGGGCACAGACGCCGACAAGAAACAGAAGAGCAATAAGAACAACGTGTCTGTGCGGGGCACAGACACCGCGAAGACCAACGCAGGGGCCGAGCCTACTACTACAGGCGAGCTGAACGAGTTCAGCTCGGACGCAATTGCATTCGTGCAGCGCAGACAAGCCGTCATTCGGTTTGTCCAAGACGCTATTGCAGCTTCTGTCGATCGACAGAAGCTGAACGCAGACAACATTGGCAGGGGTAACACAAATGAATTCAAGAAGGGTTCATTGGTTTTGTTAGCTACTCCAAACCTGCCTAAACATGCAGTCTCTGACTTCGGGGCGAGTAAGCTCGCTCCGCGCTTCATCGGGCCGTTCACAGTGTTGGCACGGCATGGCAACGCTTACACGCTAGACATCCCGTCTAGCATGCGCCTCCATCCGACCTTTTACGTCGGGCGGCTGAAGCCATACCGGCAGCACGAGCCAGCTAGCTCGGCTGACCCGAGGCGCGAGCCGAACCCTTCTCCAGCGCGCGAACGCGCTGGCCCAATCGCTCGACACGACCTCCAATGTCGGCGGAGACGTCAGACGCGGTCTGCGTGGCCTGAGCGACTTGAGCCCTCAGGTTTGCAATCTCCTGCCTCAGAGCAGCGAAGTCGCTGCTCTGAAGCCGCTCCACGGCACCAACTCGGTCCTCGAGAGACGGAGGCCCAAAGTCAACCCCAGGTTGACCATACCCGGGGCGTGTTCCCACCACCGCCGCCTCCGATCCGTGACGCCCACGGCTCAACACGTTGGATTGTTGAGCGTATTGTCGACCATAGTATCCCGAAAACGAACCGGCACCCGGTTCGTTATCGTATTCGTTGGAGAGGGTTTCCGCCCCACCAAGATACATGGGAGCCGCGGGACGTCCTGCTGCAGGACGTTCCGGAAATGGTGAGGGCGTACGAAGCCCACCACGCACTGCCGGAGCGAAGGTAGTGCGAGCGCTGTGGTCACCCGCAGCGCTCGAAGCACCACGCTCGTCGCGTTCCTCGCGTGCCAGGAACTTGGCACGGAGATCCTTGAGACTCGCAGGTACACGGATCGTCGTGTACCCGTTTAGGTCGCGGTCGCTCAAGCGCGCCGCACCCGGAAGACACAACGTGCACTGCTGGTCTTCGGGCACAGCGCACGGAATACCTGCATCCACAGAAGATCTGTGGAGCTGCTCCAGCCTCCCACGCGTCGAGAACGTCTCGAAGCGCTCACGGGCATGCTTAACCCGCTCACGGTAAGCTGCCGGATTCTTGTTGAAGTTCTCAACAAAGGCATTCCAACTTTGACAAAGTGCCTGCCACTCAGGCACTTTGCTGCGAGAAGAGGTCTTCTTGCTAGAGTAATATCGGAGCTCATGGAAGAGTCCGATGTAATAGTCGCGCCTTTGATCCGTCATCGGATCAAAGTGCTGTCCCTCCGCCACAGCATCATCCACAATCGCGCTGCATACGTACAGCAGGATAGTATTCGGTGGCACGGAGTTGCCCACCCGTGCCGCGATCTCAGTCGCGGACGGCATCCACGGATCGCGCGCTGCATGAGCAGCGCGCGGAGAACTTGAAGTCGCCACGGCGCGTGGTGAGCTCAACGCCCCAGCAGCAGAGAGTGGAGTCTCACCTGCGCTACGCGAACGCTTCGAGCTCGAAGCGTCCGAGTCGTCTTCCTCACGAGGGCGTCTCGACCCGGCATGCGGGTCGAGACTATCACTGTCGATAGACTCCTTGCGCTTGGACGGAGAGCTCTCGCCCTCCTCCATCTCCACGTCGCCTTCTTCATAGTCAACGGCGTCGTTGACTATGCATGAGCCTTGGAGGACAATCTCAGGCTGAGTTGTCCCCGCCGCAGACGTGGCAACAGCGGCGCCGCGCTTCGCTTGCTGACGTTCGTGGTAGTCCCCGACAGAGAGCTTACCCTCTGTCGTGTCGGCGGTCCTCTCCTTTGGCGAGCTCATTGCGGAATGAGCTCGAGATTTTCTTTCTCCCAACGTGAAGAATTGACGAATGGTCAATTGCCTGATTGACGTGCTGTGACCGGCGCGTCTAACCTTAAGGGGGAGATGGTGTAACGGGGTTACACACACAAGTGGCTACAGCCACTTGTAACTATAACAGACCCGATGTCTGTTATAGGTACAAACACTTCCTCGGCCTTGATGTACATTACATCAAGGGCCACATTCATTTACGGTCACCACGACGGGTGGTCCATAGACATTTAGGATTCCTATTGGTTGAAAGCAGCATCTTTTAACCAATGAGCGACATGCATAGCTGTGGAATTCTGCCAACCAGCCGTTGGCAGATTCCTAACTTAGAATATTACATTTAGAGGAAGTCAGAAAACATAAAACAAAAATAGCAGTTCTCATTTTAACCCAAAAACATTATTTGGATCGTTTATTTAGATTAATCTATACTCGGAGGCCCGAGTATAATTAACTCTAGTTTAAACCAAGCTACGCTTCCTCATACACGTGTGCACACGTGTAAGCTGTTGTAGTGGGCCAAGGTAGGCCCATTACATCTAACGTAATATAAGTTAGCGGTAATGAGACTACAAGAGGGTTCTGCTGACATTAAGTACATGTAGTTTCCGTGACAAGCACTAACCACAGTTTAGCACTCGGTGCTGTACATGCACACTACCTCTACTTAAGATCCGTATGAACACATATAGAAACCACTTCGCCCCCATGCCCGACATGATGTCGCCCCGAACCCCGTTACATTACCTGAGTAGTTCAACTACATGTACGTTGCCCAATCACCTCACACCACCCTGCATTCCAAGGCGAGCTCGCCAGTGAATTACCTGCGGTTGATCTATCTACATGTACACTTTCGAGCTGGCGCGGCCTGGTGGAGAAGTGTAATATGCGCTGAAAATTAGCATTGCGCGACATCACTTGATCTAGCAGTACCCAGTACTCCTATCAGAGCTGGCGCAGCAACTTACATGTGTATCTAGCCTTCAGACAAGGTCGCTTAACAGCTTATCAGTCGCCTAAATATCCTACACAGGTTTAAATACGTGGGAGTCGTGAGGGACGTTGCCAAATCTTCGAAGCCCTGGTAAGATTTTGGTTAGCGAGGTCCAGAGCACTGTTGGTAGCTTGTACTCCAACAGCAAATAGTGCAAACTGATGGTGTCGTGGTGGGCTACCTGCTACACCCGAGGAATTTTGCTAAAAATTAATGTCTTGCTCGGAAGCGCCTACATGCATGTTGTAGTCATTTCCCGCTAAAATTGTAAATACTCTAGCGGTAACAATACTTTGGACTAATCCTCGTGCGGAGCTTGCTGTACTATGGTTTAGATGCATGCAAGTGTGCTCAGGACGGCTCTTAGCACTGCCCTCAATGCGCTGGAGGCCCGCGTCGTCATGTTAGCACTGGTGGACAACCTTAGCGAGTCTCGGTATCCGCCGACTGCTGATTGGCTAGGTTGGCAAGACAGCCTGTACCCACACCCTATCTGTGCATCCCCCAGAGAACGTCCATGCGCTCAAAGACGCCACATTCTTTTGTGCTCGTCAGCGTGGTTGCTGTGTTGGCACAGTTTTGATGTGCTGCTACAGCTTTGTTGTACGGGCACAGCACTGCTATGTGTTGCTAATGCGTTCTCGCGATCTACTCGTTCTCTCTCAGCATTTTATATTGGCATTTCACTCGCAACGCACAAGTACAGTAGCGCGTCTCGAGTCCTCTATCGAGGCCGCTGCGCGCGAGAGAGTCTTTCAGCCTGACTGAATATAATGGCAGCACCACGAAAAAAGAGTAATAATAGGTTTAGAGCAATTTGTTTTTCAAATCACTCAGTCCGATCTCACTAATCATACTTACAAAATAAAAACAATGAAATCAGAGTCTGACCACAGCTATTGTGAAAACGCCTGACGCAAGTCACCCAGTGCAGATTGAATCTTCCCGCAGAGCGACTGGAAGTCTGCGTGCGGGACTGCACTCACGTTGTCGCCATCGTTGTCGTGGCATAACTCGTTGCGAATATCAGCAAAGTGGAAGAAGTCCGCGTCGAGCTCAGCGCCTCTGTCCCAGCGCACTCGCTTCATCATCTTAACAGCGAGTGGGCCTTTTCAAAGCGGTAGCTGAACCCGCGTCGAAAGCCCAGCCGATTCAGCTCTGACTTGTGGCTCTTCCAGATCGTCAACTGGAACACGAACTTGGAGCGCTTGGCCAAGTCCAGAGTGTCGAATGTTTTTAACAGCTCCCCCCCCCCTCCGCCTCGAGCTCCTGGTCGATTAGCTCGATACAATACATCTTGTCGAATTCGTCGATACGGAGCACGCACATATCTAACGTGACGTTCATCGACGGCTCCGGTTTCGTGTCCATGATGACAGCGCGGCCACCTTCCACGTCGCAGATAGGAGGCCGAGCCTCGTCCTCGTCTTGGGCCTGTTTTTCTGCGCGTATCAACTGCAGTATGGTCGGCATCGAGGCAAATTTGCGAATGATCACATGCAAACTGCGTTCGCGGACTGAAACTAAACTCCCAACTCACACGGCGCGTATCTTGTCTTGTGCGGCTGAGTTGCTCAGTTGCTGTAGATACTATTCCTTCGTATCTACCGCATATTTGCTTCATCTCCCTCAAAACGGCGCGCAAGCTGCACACACGTGCTACAATCTTCGCTTCCGCGAACAGTGAACACGAGAAAAGAACAATTTACCGTTGAGCTACTCAGCCGAAGTATGTTTTCATCCAGCAGGAACGTTGTGTGACGCAGCAGGCTGTAGCTGGTAACTGACACCAGACTCATTCGCATCTTGACTTGTGTCGAAGTCTATTGAGCACCTTCCGATATCCAAACTCTTCGTGTCGACAGAGCTCCCACGCATCTCCTTGTCGGCGGTAAGTTAGTTCTGTGCATGTGTTGCGATCTTCGATTGCAAGCCGCAACCGAAGACCTCTGCCCAGCTACTCGGAACAACGACGCATCGACCCCAAACAAATCGCTCCATTTCCCATTCCAACCCACATCGCACACGCATACACTACACCGAGCATGCTGACAGCGCCTGTCGGAGTGGAACGACACCTACCACCGGTTCCAGAGCCTGCACCTCGCACACCGCCTCCGCCGCTCCATCCCATCCCCACCCGCGCCCAGCAAACCTAAATTCGGCTTTTTGATCGCTCTCACCGCGTCGCACAGCACGAAGTAAACACCGTGCTCGATTCGACACAACTTACCGCTGAAGTGGCCAAGCTACCTCGCGTTAGAGGGAACCACGACTTCGCCGAACCGCTACACTGGCCCCGAAACCTGTTCTACATCACCAACAACGTATTTGACGCCTCCAAACCCTTCCCGAACTCGGACAGAACATCAACTTACCACCGCTACGACTGTGGATGCGACAGCGATCGCTGCATCGCGGACAACAGCACACGTTTGAGCAGCGGCTGCGCCAACGCTGGGATGGACCTCCTGTGCGACGACACGAACTGCTCTGTGGGCGCTCATTGCGGCAACCGATTCACAACTCGGTTTCATCTCGATGTAATCGCTACACGAGTCGGCCTTCGCGTCGTCGGCGACTGGAGGCGCGATAACTACGGACATTTCCTGGAAGGCACGGAGCTCACACTTCTCGGTCCTGCACGAGCAACCGATTGCAGTTCATCACCCATACTGTTAGAAGCAGCCTCGTGGCTGCACATTGAGAACGACGATGGTGGCCACTTCAACGTGGTCTTACCGCGATTTGGCATCGCTCGTACTGGCAAGCTTTGTGCGACTCAAGTCGAGCAACATCGAGCACCTAAAGACACCTCACCTTCTGGATTGAAGGCGTTGACACTCGCACTTGCTCTCCACGCTGACCACGACGGAGGCGACGTGCTCGCCGACTTCTTGCAGCTCATTGGGACCCCGTTGGAATCCCTCGCTCTGTACGCAATCGACTCGTATCCGATCAGCATGGCATCGATCGGCCAGGCGTGTCCACAGCTTACCGATCTCTTCCTCGAAGGCGTCGAGCTCTTGAACCCAGGCGCCTTCTGTCTCGATGTCGAGCGCTGTAAGTGCCGTCTCAAGTGTCGCGGACTCGTGAACGTCTTCCGCAGCAACGACCAGATCACGCGACTGGCTCAAGCCCTCGCGTCTCCAAGCAGCCACATCACTCGACACCTATCAGAACTCGGAGTATCCGGCTCGGACACGTCGTGCAGCATCGACCAAGCCAACGCCCAGACCTTCCTGTTCATGCTGCGAGCCAACCGCAAGCTCGCGTAACTCAGTCTCGGGATGAGCCCCAAGTTGCAAACTGCACGACGATTCGTTTCGCCGACACCACGGCGAGCCGCTGCCGGTTGTGAAGGACAAGCTGCCAATTTTCCACAAACTGGCCTTCCTCAGTGCCTTGCGAGGGCAACAACAACAACAACAACAACAGCAACAGCACCAAACTGCAACTGGGCTATTAGACGACAGCGTACTGACCCATATTTTGGGTTTCACGGCCACATGCGCTACGCGGGCCGTGACGATCCACTACGACAACTGACCCATACTAAGTTAGATCCAGTAAACTGTTGCCTACTGGCACATGTGTTGCCGTGCCAATACCAGAGAGGACAGCCACGTGGAGCATTGCGCCATAATGTGGCAATGCGCGTGCAACAATTGCACGAATCCGGCCACTTCAACTCGTTTTCTCTGCAGCTCTCCGATTCCCCGGCGCGCCTTCATCCTCGAGTACGTCGATGAGCTACTGTGGGCCGAGGACGCTACGGACCGTCAAGACCGGCGCTTCCAAGTGGCGCTAAAAACGAAGGCAAAGTGGGACGGATCTGCATCTGTGTTTATCGACGCCGCCGAGTGTGGTAACAAAAGTCGCTTTATCAATCACTCCCGCAGCCCGAATCGCGAACTCTACGAGTGGGAGTGGGCCAACGGTGCGCGGCTTGGCATTTTTGCGGCGAAGGACATCCCCCTCCAAGAGCTGACGTTCTGCTACCGCGAGAACAACTTAACCCTGTTCCCATACCAGTGTGGCGAGGCTAACTGTGTGTCGAACAACCAGTGATAAGTGTACCTTCATATTTCCACGTCGTTGTATGCCTAAATATCCATTTGACTGCATTTAGTGCGATCACTGTCTTACCTTCTACCTTACTAACAACGAGGCGAGGTTGAGGACGCTGGCTTAACGCAGAACCAGCAGTACCCGCCCCCCCCCCCCCCCACTTTAAATCGGCATTTGTTTGTACTCAGAGAACGTAAATTGCGTTGTCACATCACTACACAATGTACGCCACAACGTCACTTTGAGGAAGGATTCCAAACTACTGCTACGAAGTAATGCATACTGTATGTCCGGGCTTACGCAGTGCGCAACCTGCCATCTCGAGCTCTCATCCGCAGGCTTAGGTTACTCTGATTTCGCGTCGCGTAGATACTCCACAAGAGCTGGTACCTCCGGCTCGCCCGACGGCGTGCTCCCGTCTCCCTCTTCCTCGCCCGATGCACTAGATGACTCAACTACGTCCCCTCCGACTGGTCTCGCACCACAAGCGATAGCCTGCTGCTGCACACTACGGCCTGCGGCTCCATTTCCCGCTTCTTACCCTCTTTTCCTGCAGGAGGCCGGCGATGCTATCATTCTGGTTCTCCCATCGCAGAGCACGCTCTTCGGTAAACTCACACTGCTGCGCGTATATGAAAACCATGTCCGCCTGCCGAACTAACTCCCTTGCTTGCTCCAGTCCGTTCAGCCGATTCTGCAAGCGATCGACCGCTGCTTGTACAGCAGGCAAGTTTGGGACATATCGCTCGTGTTGGCGACGAAGATTTTCAAACTCGACAATCACAGCAGCAAATGCGAGTTCCTCCGCCCAAATCGCTTGTCCGCGACGTAACGCGTGTTGATCCATCTTACTCACCCGTACACGTCTTGAATGCCAGATGAGAGCGAGCGACAAGTGAAATATACCGACAAGTGATAGCAATGGACAAGTGTTACATGATAAAAGATAAGCACAAATCGACTACGCCTGCATAGTGATACATGTCGAGATAATGAGCCAATACAATAGACCAAGTGGCTTACATCGACACATCAGGCGTATGGGTGGCCACCTACGCAGTGGAGTACTGCACCGCTGCAGCCTGCTCCTTAGTGACGCCGATTATCCTCTTCCTCTTGCCCCAGTCTTGCTTGCTGATGTCTTCACACCTCTCTACTCTCTATTAATAGCCAATGAAATCCCACAAAACCATACTGAATGAAACACAAGTTGTGTTCCTCCACATAAATAGCATTAACTTCTATAGAAATGGCTTTAAACTGCTTAGAAACGTTTCGGTTGCAGTTGGCGGCTGAACTTGAAGTTCGACCATACTCGCCTCTTGGCACCAACTGCAAGTGCAAGCCGGGCCCAAGGGCCCGTATCTAGATGCCTCTTCGCATTGGTCCAAAAACGGACCAAGTAGCAACTTACTCAAACCTTCCGTGGATACTT
This sequence comes from Phytophthora vignae f. sp. vignae, assembly GCA_016169955.1. NCBI lineage: Eukaryota > Oomycota > Peronosporomycetes > Peronosporales > Peronosporaceae > Phytophthora > Phytophthora vignae. The sequence continues at coordinate 121,364 of JABJUM010000077.1, read as the reverse complement.
CGCGTCTCTTCGCGAAAAACTTCGCTCCGTCTCTTGTCGAGTAACTACATTTCTAAAGCGATCACAATACAAGAGCGCTCCAACGCTAAACTTAGCCGAGAGAAGTACCGTGTTTTCGTCTTAAGTTAGTCGTTTAGAATGCCTACTTAACTGAGTAACCGGGAAAAAAAATTGACCACATTCACAAACACGACGCGCGTCCCTTGCGAAGTTACGTACGTGACGCCCATACAAAACGGAAGTCATAAAATGTGTCCATACGTAAATAAGGCGGTGTAGCCATCCGTTTTTCTGAAATATGTTTAAAACACGCAAATTTCGGAAAATCGAGCACCAGGAGAGCGTTATGCTTTCAGCTTAAGGCTGAAAGAGCTTCAAGAGCGCCACGTCACCCACCCCAACCAAGCGTCTGCGCCTAACCTGGGCCGAAAAGGTCGGGGTCCTCAACAATCGGTATAAGGTAGAACTGCTAACAGCACTCCTATGGTGCGAAGATGCTTAGTCAAAAGTCAGCGCTGAAACGATACGACACTGTTGGTGTCACTCAGGACTAGTTCACAAAGCCAGTATTAACTTCGTGCTTAACTAATATAATTCAGTACAATCCTCTCTGTATGTTCTCTTGTTGTCACGATGCTCAATTTATGAATCTCGAGCCCTAATATATATCAGGCGTTCGGTATTGACGCAGAGTTCTGTAATAGCACACCCGCTCTCTGTGATTACAAATGGGCGCAAATGGACGCCAAGACGATTTTTTGTCCCGCGTGGTACAAAACCTCGTCCATCCGGACCACGCACGCACGGCGGTCACGGTAGGTCTCCTTCCACCAATCAACACGCGACCCCTTTCCAAGCCGATGCGGTCCGCACCTATCACGCCACAAGAAGAGGTATCGCGATCAACCGGTTGACTGGACGCGTCTCCATCGTATTGTTATTTCAGGGGACCATTCTGAATTCACTTAGTATAATCTTGTTTCGTTGCTTGAGGTAAAATTATTTCGGTTCACTTGACAGGATTTTTCGAACCTAGATCCGTGTCTCAAATCTCCAGCCCTGGGTTTTTGAAACCTAGGCTGGAGAATTGAGACCTCCTAAATTGAACCCAAACTGGGTGGCACCCCAGAGCGCCCCTTCGCACATTTTGCTGGACGCGCGCAAAACCAAGCTAAATGCGGCTTACGGAAGCCGAGGAGCTCGAGATCGTGGAGCTAGCGCTGCACGATCCCAGCGTGCGTTTCAAGAGCTCTGGCGACATCAACATCTCCGCCTTACAGGGCCGGTGCGGCAAGTGCGCCAAGGTGATCAAGAGAGTGCTGAAGGAGCACAGCGTGGACGTGTTTGTTCCGCGCTTCGTGGCTGCTTCCGCTGCTCCAGTTCCAGCAGCTGTTCCGGTTCCAGTTCTATGTGATGTCGGAAATGGCCGCGCTTGCCGAGGCCTAACGGTCTTGAACTTGCGAGTGAAAGCCATCCGAGCCCTCTGATTGGTTGCTCTCATTTACCGCGCTAGAGTGACAGATGGATGCTATTTAGTGACAAGGCTCGGTGGGTCATAATAAATCCCCACCGAGCCCTCCAAGTAGTCATAGTGGGTACAGGATTTGCCTCTCATTAGGAATTCGGATTTAGCCGAGCAGTCGTCGAGTCGTCGGATCAGTCCGAAGGCTCGGTTGATACTTGACTTTTGTATAGACGCTAGGGATTAGCAGTAGGGAAGGCCTCACAGCCTCTAATCACTAAATCAGAGCAGAATTTCCCCCCGAAGCCACACAAGGGTCAAGTCCGTCTACCGGTAAGTCTTCGCTTAGCTGTAGAGTCTGGATACGCTCGGCCGACACGGGGTATGTCTGCCGGTGAGCATAAGGTACATTGACCGAGTGTTCATCCCTGGAAAGGCCAAGAGTGAGTAGTGGCCGAGTGTTGGAGGTATTAGAGACCTCCCTGTACGTTTGTACGTTTGTCTGGGTGTGTGGCGAGGCCCCCAGTATATTTGACTTCCAGCCGAGACTTCGTCTCGGCGCCCCTGTCCGAGGCCTCGATTGGCCTGGTACCCTTCCTTCTGAGGGACCACAGTGGGTTACGCGTGAAAAGCGTGTGTACATTGCATCCTAGCCGTTGCTCGTGGCTAAGGGTGCTCTTATATTTGATTTACGGGCTCTACCTACCTGACCGACGACTCGCATAAGGCACATTCCAGCCCGGTGTAAGGGATCGGATCTGGTCTTCAGATTTAATCCCAACAATAAGCGCCGACCTTTTAGGAGGGAAGCGTGTTGTTGGTAGGGGCTCATCCCAAAGGCTTTGGCTAGAGGGACGAGAACTCGTTAAATCGTGTTTTCCTACACGACAACTGGTGCCGCGACCCGGGACTGGTGTGACCAAACTGTGTGTTGTGGTCTGTGTAGGTATTGTCCCAAACGAGCATTGAGAGGAGAAGAAGAAGAGGAGAAGAGAAGAAGAATACAAGAAGAACAAGAACAAGATGGCGAAAGGATCCAAGTCAGCGGTGCCAGCTACACCGGCGAAATCAGGACGAGGACCAACCGACGGCTTGTCGACGATCGCGAGTGACTTGACGTCTCGGCTGTCGACGATCTCCGAAAGGTCGGTCAGTTTCGAAGAGTCGGTCGACGAGGATTCGGACGCCAAGGATGACATGATGATGAACTACGATGACCTGGAAGAGAAGACTCTAGCGCCCGCGCAGGAGTACGAAGACCAGGAGGGGGCGATGGTGTCGGCTGGACGCAGTGGGGGCTCACGCTCCCTCAGCCGAAACCTCGTTTCCGAATTTGATGAAGTGGCACGGCCGGACTTTGCGGACGATGACTCGGAGGATGGCACCGAGGCCTTCACCTCGAAGGCTCTGGTGCAGGTTACTAAGGATCCTCAAGAATCCCGCGGAATCCGGCCGTCAATGAACAGCAGCACCCCAGCAGCGAATAAGGTGCTCGGCCGAATGCTCGAGCAGATGCTTGAGTCGAGCGAGTGGATCCGACAGTTCAGCCCGGAGATGGCGCGCCAGGCGACGTGGGTTGAGCTGAAGGAAGAGTTGCAACACCCGGTAGAGCCGACTTCAGTCACCCAAATGGCTGAGGACACGGTGGCGCTTCTCCGAGCGATGGGTTGTGAGCCGATGACTCGGCCGTCCGAGGTCTCGGTCAAGAGTTGGACGCCGGAACTGGCTGGCAAGGAGCTTCACAAGTGGAAGAGGAAGCTGCGTTTGAGCTTCGGGGAGACGGACCTCACGCTGGGCCGTCCGCCTAGCGCACGTCCCGCGAAGGAACAGACCGATCCGTCGAAAATTCCGCTGCCGCAGACCCCGAAGAAGTCAACCGAGCGCTCAAGCCGCCGCCAGACGACTGACGGAGTGTTCTCTGCCAAGACGGAGGGCACGCCGTACTTCCAGGATTCGCATATGATAACCCCTCGGTCGACTAGTCGGACCGAGCGCATCGCCCGTGAGACCGAAGGGACGCGACCTGGACGGAGTTCCAGCCGAAGCTTCCCAAGACGCTCGAGCCGACGTTTCACCCCGCGCGATGACTCTTCGTCGGACGACGATGATGACGACACGCCCGACTACGACGACGGTTTCGACAGCCCCAGCGACGAGCTAGCTCGCCAGGTGCGCGAAGTGAGCGAGATGGAGCGGCTGAACTCGACCCCTCGGCTGGAGATTGCGACTCACCGGCCCCTCGCCCAGATCAAGAACTTCTCTGGAGCCCGCAACAAGAGTGAAAACTCTATGCAGTGGCTCCGGGCCTTTGTCTACGAGATGAAGGGGACGCACACTCCGCCCAATGAGTGGTGCATGGCTTTTGAGCTGAGCCTTCGGGACGGTGCTTTGCACTGGTACCGTCAGCTCCCCAAGAAGACGAAGTGTCGGTGGAAGCTGCTCAGTGATGCTTTCATCAAGTATTACTGCACGCAGTTCAACCAGTCTGCGAAGGCTCGCTACTACTCGGCGCGACGTGACGGTTCGGAACATCTGTGCGACTACCTAAACCGGCTGAATGGCTACGCACGCAACGCTGGCCTTCAGTTCGAGAAGGGTGGTCGTGACGCGAAGGATCACGTGCAACGATTCCTCGAGACGTGCGGAGACCGAGGACTCGAGCGGCGGCTCTGCCACGTCCGAGTCTCGGATATCCACGAACTTGAAGACATGATCAACGACATCCTCAAGTCGGAGGAGCGTGGACAGGGCAGGGACGCCTCGTCACATGGCTCGTCTCATCAGTCGCGCGGACGCGAGCACTCTCGCAGACGGGATGAGCGCCGGAGCGAACAGGCGCGCGACAATACCCGCCGTGAGCGTTACGAACGCCGAGACCGAGACTTCGGACGCGGACGCGAGGACTCGCGTTATGCCCCGCGTGTGTCGCTAGCCGAGGCGTCGCTTTCCGACTTGGTGGCTGAGTTGCAGATCAGGGGGACGAAGAGTGGTCGATCAGACCGCCCGGAGCCCCGCGGGCAGTTGCATGATGACAGTGGGAGTGACTCCGGTGGCAGCCGATACTTCGAAGACAACCGAGACTTCAGTGATTACAGCGACTTCGACACCTCAGATGAAGAAGGAGCCCATGTCGCAGCGGCGAATGAGCAAGAGAGACGCGCTGCAGCTGAAGGAACGTACGCCCGGTCTGACCAACGTCAGCGCAGAGGTGGTGAATCTGGCCGAAACTTCGACCGGTCCAACCGACACTTCAACCGAGACAACCGCGATGGTCGCCCGCGTCAGTATGGACCCTGCGCGGCGTGTGGTGGAGCCGGGCATTCGGCCCACTACTGTTACCGACGCTGCAGACTGTGTCAGCAAGTCCACGACATCGGCAAGTGTGAAGCGCTCCAAGCACTCACCACGTACCTACGGACGAAGGTTGAGAAGAAGGACCTCTCTCCCGAGCTCCAAAGCCTAGTCTTCGGTGGCAATTTAAACTAGGCAGCCCGCCAACTGAAACTGGGTTGGTCCCAATCGGGCTGCCACAGTTAGCTGCTCCCGCGATCGATGCAGACTGCGTCTACGCGTTTGTGGGGACAAGCAAACGGCCGAACGACAAGGACGAGGAACATGTGAAAACGACTGAAATTGAAAAGGAGAGAGGGGAAACCCTCGGTGGAGGTGAAAATTGTGGAAAGAATGAAGAAGATGAAGATGGAGATGCAACCGAGGCTTGGATCTCAAGCGCGGTGCAGAGTGAACGCCCTGGTCGAACGCCCAGCGGAGTGACCAAGTTACTCCCAGACGAGAGGCTGGGGTGGTGGTCCGCGCAGAAATTCGACAAGAGAGCTCGGATGAGGGCTCTGGTCAAGGGTGCGGTCAACGACGCGAGAACGAGGCTTCTGTTGGACACAGGAGCGAATGTAAGTGTGATTTCGGAGAAGTTTGCGAAGCAGTTGCGGCTGCGTGACATTCAGGGTCACGGCCGCTGTATGGAGATCCAAGGTTTTACGAAGGGAACCATGGCTACGGAGAGACGAGCCCTCGTCAAGGTAACCCTCGGCTGGGCGCGCGTGTACGAGTTTGAGTTGTGGATCATGGATCATGGCGCCGGAGTGGACGTGGTCCTCGGCACCGACTTTATGATCCCCGCTGGAGTGCGTTTGGACCTGTTTCACGCGACCGCGAGGTTACCGGACGAGGTCAGCATTCCGCTCATCAAGACTCTAAGTGCACCGGACGACCGAGGCTTCGGTCCGCATGTTAACGGTGGACCATCCGAGGACTTGTACGTCCAGGGCCGAGAGTGTGTGGAGTACCGAGTGCAACGCCGCCAACCACATCTGGATACGCATGAGGTGTGGGTACGTCGCACGAAGTCTCTGCTGCCAACGGTGACGAAGTTTCGGCGGGGCAAGGTCGAGCAGGTACGGTTGACTAATGTGTCCGACCGTCCTACGACCTGTCACGCACACACTCCAGTGTTGCTATGGGTACCGATTGGGGATCTTCCGAGGAACGATGGCTACGTTCGGCTCAACTCGGCCCGATACGAAGACTGGCAGAAGCTTGCCTATGAGAGCAGCCGTGATGAGGTCGTCTTTGCGCGCGAGTGCGAGGCGTACTCAAAGTGGTTGGCCGCGCAACCGCCGGCTGTGGATCGACCAACCTACACTCAGCCAACTGGAGTGATGGCCCGACCAGCCGACGACTCGCCCGACCGACGGCTCAGGTTGAGTTGCGCCGAACGATGGGAACGCGAGCTCGCGAAGCGTGACGAGAGAGAGCAACTTGCTGCCGACGGCTCACCAGTGGGTGATGATCCGGCAGCGCTCTCTCCCCAACCCGCGGAACTTGAGCATGCGCGAACCGAAGTCTCGTCTGGGGTGACCGAGGAATCCGTTTACCGAGACGAGACCAATGGGCCTGGTGAAACGGGAGCGTGTCCAGAGTCCAGCCTGGACCTGGATGACCCGCGAGGAGATGATGACAATAGTGGAGACGACGATGGACCGGAACACTCGTGCCAGAGTGAAGACTCGGTTGGAGATGACAACCCGATGCTATGCTGGAGCGCACCTACGTCTCGGTAGCGACCACGCTGACGGCTGAAGGAGGTGAAAGCGACGCGAAGGACGTCGTGTCCGAGCACCAGGCGAACGACATAAACCTGGAAGATTACGCTCATGAACTAGCCTTCCTGCCCGACCTGACCGAAGCCTCGGTTACGGAGCTGGACTACTCGGCTGCGAACGTGCGGCACCCGGAGTTGAGTTGCGGCCGACAAGACCGCGTGGTGAAGATGCTCTGGAAGCATGAGAAGATTCTGATCTCCAGTGGCAATGCGTTACCACCACCAGCATATGGTGTGGTGTGTGACATCGATGTGCAAGGACATGCGCCTATCAAGCAGAGGGCTCGGCGGATACCCCTCCGACACCTCAAACAGCTCTACGAATTGCTCCGAGGGCTGCTGAAGGCAGGGTTGATCGCATTCTCGAACAGTCCGTGGTCATCGCCGATCGTTATTGTGCTGAAGAAGAATGGTGTCGACATCCGATTGTGCATTGATTACAAGATGGTGAACGCCGTCACTGCTATCATGGAGTATGCGATGCCTCTGGTCGACGACTTGTTTACCGACCTAGAGAAGTATCTGTGGTACTGCTCGCTTGACGCTGCGAGTGGATTTTGGGCTATCATGATGACGCAGAGGGCTCGTCAGATCTCTGCGTTTGTGTGCGCTTTGGGTCACTTTGAGTGGCTCCGAATGCCCTTTGGGCTCAAGAATGCGCCCATGATCTATCAACGGATGCTTGACAACGCTCTGTGGGGGTTTGTGCAGCCGAAAGGTGGATGGAAGCACTACGCGGCGCTGATGGAACAAGCCGAATCGCAGGATCGAGTGATGACTCAAGAGCGGACCGAGCGGTCAGCCGAACCGAGGCCTCGTACGGAGCCTTCGCCTACCAAATTTGAGGCAGGACTCGGCTGCAACGGCGTTGGAAACGCGGTGTCTGACCTGATCAACAGTCCTGAGGCCGACATGTTCATGGATGGAGAGCCCGACGAATCATCGCTGGCGCCTGTGTTCGAGCGGCGATCCTTCGTGGACGACATCTGTTTCGGGGGTGAGTCGTTCGATGACTGTTTGGCTACATTGGATCGGCTCCTGGCGCGGTTCGAAGAGTGTCGTATCAGCGTGAGTTTCACCAAGAGCATCTTCGTGCAACCGAAGGTGGACTTCCTATCCCACGTGGTGACGCGGAATGGCATCCAAGCGGATCCGAAGAAACTGAAGGCTCTAACCGAGCTTTCGTTTCCACGGTCCAAGAAGGGAGTGCAAGCATTCCTCGGATCATTGAACTATTACAGTCGGTTCATCCAGGACTTCGCCGTGTATGGTGCCGCGCTCTACCAGCTTAAGGACGAGGACTTTGGAGACGGGGGTGACCTCTCTGCCGCCAGACGAAGCTTCGCCGCACTGCAACAGAAGGTCGCCGATGCACCGATCCTCCGACACTTCGACCGCGACAGAGATGTCCACGTGATGCTGTTCGCCAACGAGTGGGCGCTGAGCACGACGCTAATGCAGGAACACGACGGAACGATGCACCCGGTGCGTTTCTGCGGCCGAGTCCTCAAGGATGCCGAGATGAACTATCACCCGGCAGAGAAGGAGGTCCTGGCCCTGCTGCAGCTATTGAAGGTGTGTTACACACAGCTTGCAGGTCGGACCATCCACGTTTATACGCGGTTTTCGACGCTCGACTGGGTCCACAAGTCGAAGTCTCTGTTCGGACGCGCGACTCAGTTTGCGGTACTGCTGTCTCCTTGGCACTTGGTTGCCACGCGTGTCAAGGAGAAGGATTGTGCTTTCGCTCAACTCCTCCAGTCGTCGATCACAAGTTTCGTCGACCTTGAGGACTCGTTGGCACCTGTGACTCCGCCGACACGTGGCTCACCGAGTGTTCGGATGGACCCTCATTTGCTGTATGCGCGGCTACCACGTGATTACAGTGGCTATGTGCTCTCTTTCGATGGTTCTGCGAAGACTGAGAAGCACGGGGGCTACGGAAGTTGTGCGTGGATTCTGTGGAAGCTACCGGAATGGACGATAGTGATCGCTGCGAGTGCTTATCTCGAGGCTACGACTGTGAACCTGGCCGAGTACTCGGGTATGAACAATGGTTTGACCGCAGCCTTGGAAACTGGGGCTGAAGACTTGGTAATCGTCGGAGACTCGAGACTCGCAATCCAGCAATCCCTAGGGGTGATCGCATGTCGTAAGGAAACACTGATGGCACAACTCAACCGACACAAGGAACTGAGATCGAGGTTTCGGTCAGTGAAGTACCTACATGTTATTCGCGAGTTCAACGCCGCAGCAGACTCTTTGGCGAGCGAGACGTTGGAGAAGAAGGTGTCGGCGGCTGTGGACGACGAAACCCGGACTGAGGAGCTGGTGTGGCTGAACCGCATCCACGAAGTCATCTACGAACCGTCAACCGAGACTTCGTCACCAACCGACACCTCGCCAACCGAGAAGTCAAAGGAGGAGACTACGCGTGCCGTAAGCTCAATCCGTGTACTGGACGCATCGGACACAACCCGTCGCTAGGATTTTTTCGATTTCGTGCGGGAACCGCCATGTGTATCGGCAGTAACCAGACGACAGGCGAGGGAACGTGAGAGGCGAGTCCGTTTTGCAGACGAAGAACAGGTGGTGCCTCAGGAAGATCGTAGTCCTGACGTGGAGACCGAGCGAACTGACACTGCGGAACCCTCGGACCAGCCAACACAACCGAGACCTGACGCAACGGTGGTTCACGTGCCGAACGCTGAGGACATTGACCCTGTTGTGGTGCAAGAGGAACGTCGCCGACGCATTGGTGCAGCGCAAGATGAGGAACTCCGGTGGTCGAATCTCAAGGCGGTCCTGAAGGGAGATGAGGCGACACTTGGTTACAAAGCCGCGCGGGAGGCATGGAAGATGTCCGATAAGTTCGTGCTAAGTGAGGATGGACTTTTGTATTTCCTCGGCTCGAACCGTCGGTTCGGCCGTGACCGGTCCGAAGAGTCGACACTACGATTGGTGATCCCGACGACGATGGTCCAGGAAGTGCTACAGAACTGCCACGATTCGTTGGAGGGTGGACATCAAGGTATCGTCCGGACCTACCACCGCGTGAAGGCAGACTACTACTGGATTGGACTATTCGCTGATGTGGAACGGCACGTACGCTCGTGTCCAGACTGCAGCTCGAGTAAGAGTCGTCCGCAGCTTCGAGGATACTCGCCCGGCAACATCTTGGCTGAGAGACCGCTGCAGATTGTCTCAATGGACTTTGTCATCCCGCTGCCGAAGACTCGGCGAGGAAACACGGCGTTACTGCTGTTTCAGTGCGCGTTCACAGGGTTCGTAATGGGAAAGGCTATGGCGGATACCTCAGCTCTGTGCGTCGCGCAAGCGTTCGAAGAGTGCGTTTACCGGAGATTCGGAGCTCCTACCCTCATCCGACATGACAGAGACCCTCGCTTCATGGGCGAAGTCTTCCAAGCGTTCGCGGAAATGATGCAATCGAGGTCTCGGGCCACTCTGAGCTATCGGCCACAAGCCAACGGCCAGCAGGAACGCTCGGTTAAGACGGTGATACAGTCCGTCCGAGTGTATGCCGAAGACCCGTTACAACAAGATTGGGACGAGATCGTGGAGAAGCTGATATTTGCTATCAACAATTCGCAAGATGCCACGCGCAAGGACACGCCGTTTTACCTTGTACACGGTTGGGATGCGCGGACGACGCTTCGAGCCATGCCTTCGTCACTGAAACGAGGCCACGGTCGGCAAACCGACGCCTTGGCATGGAGACGAGAAGTCAATCGGCAGCAGGAGATCGCGCTAGAGATGGCCAAAGAGTATCAGGCGACAGAGAAAGCCAAACGAGCCGAGAAGCACAACGAGGCCCTAAGCCGACGAGAACGAGAGTCCATACCGACGGCTGACCGAACCGAACCCTCAGGCGAAGACTCGGACACAACAAAGCCAACCGATGACTCGTCAACCGACACATCGAAACCGCTCTTCAAGCCGGATGACCGTGTCTGGCTCTATATGGAGCGTGTGAAGCCTGGATTAACGAAGAAGTTGGCGCATCGCTGGCATGGCCCCTTCCGAATCAAAAAGAAGGTGGACGAATACGCGTATGAGCTAGCCCTACCAGATCGAAGTGGCTACAGGTTCTATCCTGTAGTCCATGTGTCGCGACTGAAGGCAGTGAATGAGTTCGGCGACCGGCCGAGGACTCGGCTGACGGCCGAAGTTACGGATGAAACGAGACTTGACTTTGACGAGGAGCTTCTACCCGAGGATAGCTTTGAGCCTGACCATCTGGCAGGTGAGTACGAGGTTGAAGCCAACTTGGATGACCGGATGCCGCTCTCGACGAGCACTGAGCGTGCGGTCAGAGAGTTCAAGGTGAAATGGGTCGGCTACGATGAACCTACGTGGGAACCCGCGTCCAATTTGTCGTGTGGAGGACTGCTGTACGACTATTTGCGCGCGAAGCGCAGCGACAGCCGGTTGCAGATGGTCCAAGTTGCAGACGAGGACTAGATGCGACTGGCGCAACGTGATGAACTGCCGGCGGGGCGATGCAGCCCGCCTCAGCAGACGAAAAGAGCTACTGCATCAACATTACTGCATGTTTACATATTGCATGTATTTTCGAGTGGATTTATCAAGTTGCTCAAGTGGAGAGATGGAGATTTCAGGCGAAAGTGATTGGATTGGAGACTAATTTGGCCTACGGGCTGGTGTTACGCTAAGACTACGACGAAAGATCCAACCAGCCTGGGCAGCAAAGAAAGGAAGCGAAATGACGGCTCTGCAGCAGGAACTTCACGGCTGCGGAGCCGACGCAGCATGAGCCAGGACTTGGAGTGAACTCGAACCGGCGGTAGGGCTCTGGGAGCTGGACTGAACAGTCGCTTCCTCAACCGAGCCCTCTTGGTCGTCTTCGTTAGCAGAGTCTGCGAAGTCATCTCCAGAATTGGCCGAAGGAGTTGCGACGCTGTTCGATCCGGGGGTAGTGGTGCCATCCGAGCGCTCGGCGGGTTGCGCCGCTCCAGGCGTGACTTCTGAGCTTGGAGGAGTAGTCGGAACTGGACTTCCAGCCAGAGTCCGAGGGCCATGGTAATCGGTGTATTCCCGCACCCATTGAGCCGAGACCTTGCTCCTGTCAAGTGACGGGTCAACCACAATCGCGGACGCCACTTGCTGGAGTGTGAACCCACGGGGAATGAACAGCATTGCCCCCGGGTTGCACGGCGCGAACTTGGTGTTGTATGGGTGCATGCTGGGCACGGCGATCCAGCAGTTGCGCCAAGGCTCGTGCCCATCGATCTCGATCAGAGCGTCCACCCAGTTGGCGGAAGACGGGAGCCACGAGAGGGTCTCGAGCGAGTAGTGGAGAACCGAGGGCTTGAACAGCACCTCTGGAGTATAACCGAACTTTCCATCAGCGTCAGGTAGCAATTGAGCCCACCAGCGCTTGATCTGGATTCGGAGGCGATCCGACCGAGCGTTGCGTTCAGCCGAGTACTTGAGCCACGCAGCCTTGACAGCCTTGAACTCATCCGAGTCCTCTCCAAGCCGACGACCGAGGTTATCGAGCCATCGCTCGACCGCAGCAGGGGAAATCCAGTGAGCCCGCTCGAACAGTGCGAACGACAAGTCGTGGCTCTCCGTGGTGCCGACAGCTCGGCAACAGAATTGGCGCCAGAGCTTGGTGAGCAACGCGACGCCAGTTGCGCGGATCGAGATCGGGACGTCTGGCATGAAGTCGGAGACGTCGAACAAGCAAGGCTCGGCTGGGAGGCTCTGGACGAATTGCCAGAAGGGATGGGCCGGGTCCGTCCAGTTGCGGAAGGCCTCTATCCCTTCGACCGAGCACTCGACCTGAGCAGACGCCGGGACGGGAGACGCGGTACGAACTTCCAGAATCTCCCGCCAACACTCTTCGGCCCCAGGGCTCGCAAACGGGGGCGACAAGAGCGGGCTGTCGTAATGCCCGCGGCGAGGGGTCGGATCCCGACGAGCAGATGCCGCGGCCTGACGAGACGAAGCCTCAGCGCGACGCGCTTGAGACTTCGTCTGGCGGACAGGAACGAGACCAGTGTTCGGCTGTGCAGATCCAGCCCTCGGACGACGAGTCGGTGTGGCTGGAGCAGCCGGTGGCGATTGCACCGCGGTGCGCTGGCGCAGTTGTATCTTGGCCGCCTTGGCCGACACTTTTTTTGGGGCTGCGACTCAGCCCGCCACGTGACGACGCCGGAGTCGGGACGTCTTGATCCGAGTCCTGGGGTCCTGAGTCAGATCCACCTCCACCGGGCGACGAGCCGACGGCTTCTCAAGGCCCAAGACCACATCGTCCGGGGCGTTCTCATTTTCCACAGCCACCTTGGACTGGAGAGAGGCCACGGTGGAAGCCGAACACACGGGTCGTCCGTCCTTGCGGGGCTGGATGACGACCGATGCTTCGTAAGGAGAGTCGTAGTTCAGCACCGGAGGACTCGCCGCACCCGTATCCTCATCGTCGCCGCCAGCAGGAGGTGCCGAGGAACTTGGAGAACCAGCAGGCGACCCGGGCATGAAAGACGTGGACGCGTCCGACGAATGTGGAGACGGGGGTGCTGCCGGAAGGCAGGGAACCGACGTCTCAACCGCAGCCACTGGTACGACAACCGCTTGGCTCGATGTGTCCGCTCGACTGGCCGGCGACGCACGAGCAACGGGCGGACGCTGAAGCTGGGCTCTGGGTACGCCGGGCGAGGGCTGAGCCGGAGGTGGTGTTCCCTTCACCGGAGGATTCGAGCGACGGCCCAACCGAGACCTTGATTTCCGCACGGGCGACCTCTTGGAAGTAACGGGTGACGCCGCGTCGGTGAGTGGAGGGGCGGCCGAAGTCTTCCGACGTTTCAAGGACGGGATAATAGGTCCAGAGTCATCCGAGTCCTCGGAGCTGCCGAGCTCCTCGTCGGGATCAGCATCGTGACTGGTCTGGTCCCGAGCTTTTGCCTTCGGGCCCTGAAGAGTACCAGCAGGAGCCGAGCCCTCGTGCGGTCGCTTTTCAAGCGAGGACGTCGCAGCCGAGAGCTCGAACTCCATTGCCGCGAAGTCTCGGAGAAACTCTTGGAGGACCGGAGGCAGCAGCGAGTCGTCGCCCAAATCCAAGTCCGCCAAGACGAAACGTTGCTCGTTCAACTGCTGAAGATACGCGTGGAACTTCTTCAAGGTGTCCGAGTAGCGAGACAACCCGTCACGAAAGCTCTGCCGGTCCTTCTTGATGACGGTATGGAGACTCGCCAGCGACGCGTCTCGTCTCGAGATCTGCCCCTTCAGGTGGTCGATGATCTCGACGCTCTGGGCGAGGGCTCGGTTAGCAACGGCGAGCTGTCGGCTGACGGAATCCCGCTCGTCCTTCAGCGCCTTGACGACGAGAGCCAACTCTTCCCGCTCAGCTGAAGCCTGTGCGCACAGCTGCTCGGTGCGGAGGCGGATGTCGTTCTCATCATTGAGCCGGCGTTCGCTGAGAGCTGCCGCTTCTTCAAGCCTGTGAACCTCTTGACGAAGGGCGTCGATCTCTTCGTCCCAACCAAGCGGGCGTGGCGGAGCGTCAGGAGACACCGCTTGAACGACGTCCGCGAGGCTTCGGGCGTCGGCCAGGCCTTGGTCGAGGTCGTAATCGACCCGAAGAGGCGGGAAGCGGACGAGACCCACCATGAGCTGACCGAGGCTTGCCAGCTGGCGGTCAACGTGCTCCTCCAGACGAGACTCGGAGCGGAGGACTGTCTGAGTGACGCTGGCGTCGATCAAGTCCTCCACCGCGGCGGAGAGCGGCCAAGAACCTGGCGTGACCGAAGGCTCAAAGATACTGCTGGGGCCCTGGCCCGAGGACTCGGGTCGGACTGGACCGCTGGCCGCAGGAGCAGTCGGGCGGCAGAACCTGGCTGGGCCCGACTCAGGGTCAACCGAGCCATCCGACCGAACGCTTGCCGGAGACGAGGGAGGAGACGGAGCTTGTCCTGCGGAGCGGACCGACCCCCCACGCTGACCTTCTATTGGGCAGGTGGGAGTTGGGGCCGGCCGGGTCCGAGGGCTCGACGTCAAGCAATCCAGACCGACGGAATTGCGGGAAGCCCGGGCAGAGTCAGCCTCAACCGAGTCTTGATGCTCTACCGACGCCCCGCCAGCACCAGCTGCAACGGGAGTTGGCGACGGAGACGCATCAAGAACGCCGGGCGCTTTAGCAGCCACAGGCGTGGCCCGGGATACCCCGCTTGCCGAAGCAGAGGCGGAAGTTGGCATCGCCGAACCTCGGAAGATGGAACCGAGTCTTCGGGTGGTGAGGGAGGCGGATCGCTGCTCCCCGCTGAGGACGGTTGAGGGGATGATGACAGCTACACGCAATGGCAGAAGGCACGAGACGACGCAAGGATGGAGATTAGCAACGGAAGCTACGGAGTCAAGGCGGGCAGAGGCTTCAGCGAGTGTCCGAGCTTACCGTGGAATCAAGACTGACAGCTTGGAGGGCAGCAGCTTGCGCCTCTTCCAGAGCGCCAAGTGCGCGCGGCATGGATGCAGAGATGACAGAGACGATGTGCACCTCGGCACTCTCCAGTTCGGCTGGGTCGGGCCGCGGTGAGGGCTGCTGTGATGTCGGAAATGGCCGCGCTTGCCGAGGCCTAACGGTCTTGAACTTGCGAGTGAAAGCCATCCGAGCCCTCTGATTGGTTGCTCTCATTTACCGCGCTAGAGTGACAGATGGATGCTATTTAGTGACAAGGCTCGGTGGGTCATAATAAATCCCCACCGAGCCCTCCAAGTAGTCATAGTGGGTACAGGATTTGCCTCTCATTAGGAATTCGGATCTAGCCGAGCAGTCGTCGAGTCGTCGGATCAGTCCGAAGGCTCGGTTGATACTTGACTTTTGTATAGACGCTAGGGATTAGCAGTAGGGAAGGCCTCACAGCCTCTAATCACTAAATCAGAGCAGAATTTCCCCCCGAAGCCACACAAGGGTCAAGTCCGTCTACCGGTAAGTCTTCGCTTAGCTGTAGAGTCTGGATACGCTCGGCCGACACGGGGTATGTCTGCCGGTGAGCATAAGGTACATTGACCGAGTGTTCATCCCTGGAAAGGCCAAGAGTGAGTAGTGGCCGAGTGTTGGAGGTATTAGAGACCTCCCTGTACGTTTGTACGTTTGTCTGGGTGTGTGGCGAGGCCCCCAGTATATTTGACTTCCAGCCGAGACTTCGTCTCGGCGCCCCTGTCCGAGGCCTCGATTGGCCTGGTACCCTTCCTTTTGAGGGACCACAGTGGGTTACGCGTGAAAGCGCGTGTGTACATTGCATCCTAGCCGTTGCTCGTGGCTAAGGGTGCTCTTATATTTGATTTACGGGCTCTACCTACCTGACCGACGACTCGCATAAGGCACATTCCAGCCCGGTGTAAGGGATCGGATCTGGTCTTCAGATTTAATCCCAACAATAAGCGCCGACCTTTTAGGAGGGAAGCGTGTTGTTGGTAGGGGCTCATCCCAAAGGCTTTGGCTAGAGGGACGAGAACTCGTTAAATCGTGTTTTCCTACACGATACTAATCGATAGGATGCTGAAGTTTGGCTCTGCGAACACGTCGAAAAAGGCCTTGGCTGAAGGAGTGGAGTGAGCGCGACTTCGAGGAGTACTTTATCATTAGAGAGAACCGGCTCGAGGTGCACCGGGGCGACAGCGGAGTATACGCGATTGACTCACCGCGATAGGACTTCTGCAGTTGCTTAATCAACATGAAATCAGCGGTTTGTGGAATTCAAATTTTAGCCCTTACAAGCGCGTGCGCAACATTGGCCATCACTCTCTTCAACCACGCTATTTACAAGATAGACTTTAACGAGTTTGAGCATTTGCATAACGCGTTCCCCACCATCATCATAGCATTGGGGCCCGCATCAGGGGGCTGTTAAAATCACCACCAGCTCAAATGTCATTTCTAGGCTACGAATACGTATTATTGTGCTCACCACGCATTTTGCCTATCTCAGCTCTAAATCGACCGGTATTAGGAGATTTGCGCTCTATTTTTTTTACCCCAACTTACGGTATATACACCTCGAGTCACTCCTTATTAGGCCGAGCATGGAGACGACACTATCACTCTCATATCAACCAGCTGGGGTATTTAGCTGGCCTCGTACATGTGTATAGCTCGTTAATAAAGGTGTTGATTGGTCGCTTAGGCTAACCCTGGTCGATATATAATATATACCATACGAATCGACCAGGATGCCGGCGTTCTGAAGGATTTACAAATATATCGACCAGGATTTGGCGATGCCAAATCCCTTGAGAGCGTGGAAAACCCAGCGGACAAAACGCTTGGCGGGCACAATACTTGATATGCTTATTAAAAACCGTGATACAAGCAGCGAGTCATGAATTCCTTGTCGCGCGTTTCACAAACTTGCATGAGCTTGAAAAGCGTTGACATTGAGTCATAGATTGCTTCCTCTTTGTATGCATGTATATACACGTACTGTGCATTCCCAGGTAAAACGTTGACAATGTTCATGTATAGTTCAAGCGACCATTCGATCGGAAGATGAAGATGAGCCCCACTTGATTTTTCAGACAACAGCTGAACAGTCTTTAAAAGCCACAGCGACTTCGTGTTTACATTTGAGAAATGCCCTCCCGGTCTAAGCACCAGCGATCTAGTAACTAAACCCCCATTATAACTAAATAAAGTCGGTAGGGTTATGCCAGAATTGTCACGGCAGAATAAGTGAACGGCACAATAGTAGTTTGAGCAGTAATTTCCAGTAACTAGTATTGTGTGTTCTACTCAATTGGAGTGGCCGATTGGTTCAATCAACCACCACCGAGGCTATTTTTTAGGCGCTGGATCCGTACTTATACGAATTGATAAGGTACATCACCGTTTCATTGGCATTTCGTATTGGGAGGCGATTGCAAATTTGGCCAAAATTCACAATAACTCACTTAAAATCATGTTAGGTATTGTGAATTCCGGTCAAATTTGCCGATTCGTCCAATTGATCAATACAAACATCAAGTCATTTAGCGAATCGCTGGCCCATAAACATATGGTTATGTGCCCGTACTTAATAGGGACTCATGATTCATAGACGGGCCGACCATAGTCAACCCAAGGGCTTCTGGCTGATTCGCCGGCGGTTTGCCCCGATCGATTCAATCCGCCCGGCTTGGAAAATTAGAGTTGAACCCACAATACATGTCTGTCAAACCCTGGAGCCCAGTCAAGTACAGTACTGCAGGAGGAGTGACGTCTTCGCGTAGCACACCCACTCTCTGTGATTACAAATGGGCGCAAATGGACGCCAAGACGATTTTTTGTCCCGCGTGGTACAAAACCTCGTCCATCCGGACCACGCACGCACGGCGGTCACGGTAGGTCTCCTTCCACCAATCAACACGCGACCCCTTTCCAAGCCGATGCGGTCCGCACCAATCACGCCACAAGAAGAGGTATCGCGATCAACCGGTTGACTGGACGCGTCTCACTCCCCATTCGTCGGTCTCGCAAGCAGAGGGCTACAAGAACCTACACTTTTTCGCCAGGTCAAGTCCCGATCATGACCGCCGCCGCCCCCGCCGACAACGTGGAGGCCGTGCAGCGCATCACGCGGCGCATCGACGCCATCGGCGAGCGCGACTCGGGCGTCGTCATGGGACTCTCGTGGTACTACATCAAGCTCATCCTGCTCACGGGCTTCGGCTGGGCCATGGACTCGATGGAGACGTTCATCTTCACGTACTGCGCCGCGCTCATCCGCGAGGACATCCCGCAGAGCTCGCGCCAGGCATCGTTCCTGGGCGGCGCCGTCTTCGTCGGCTCGTTCATCGGCTCGTTCCCCTTCGGTTCGCTGGCCGACAAGTACGGCCGCCGCCCCATGTTCATGGCCACGCTCGTCATCTTCCTCGTGGGGCTTGCGCTCTGCGCCGCCAGCTGGGACGTCACCTCCATCACGTGCGCGCGCATCATCTCGGGCATCGGCCTCGGCGGCGAGCTGCCCGTGGCCTCCACGCTCGTGCAGGAGCTGTCCCCCAAGAAGACGCGCGGCAAGATCATCGTGCTGCTCGAGTCCTTCTGGGCCATCGGCTGCATGATGGCCGTCGTCATGGCCTTTGGCGCCGCACCGCGCATTGGCTGGCGCGAGACGTTCTTCATCTGCTGCGCGCCCGTCGTCTACGCCATGGTCATCCGCCTGTACATCCCGGAGTCGCCCAAGTGGCTGGCCAGCGTCGGTCGCTACGACGAGGCCGTGGCCATCGTCGAGTCCATCGAGCGCGCCCACGGCCTGGACCCGTACGACCCTAAGTCGGAGCTGGAGAGCGCCGAGCCGCTGCCCCCCGCGCCGCCCCAGCTGCCGGAGTCGCACTGGAAGCGCATCGGCGTGCTCTTCCAGCGCCAGTTCCGCGTGCGCACCACCGTGCTGTGGACGCTGTGGTTCGGCATCTCCATGTCGTACTACGCCATCTTCATCTACCTGCCCAACCTGATCGCGCTCAAGGGCTACAACATGAACGGCCAGTGGGAGACCATCCTCATCATCACGGCGTTCCAGCTGCCGGGATACTTCGCGGCCGCCGGACTCGTCGAGGTCATCGGCCGCAAGCAAACACTCGTGATCTTCCTGGCCGGATCGTTCGCGTCCGCCATCGCCATGGGCTACGTGGACGCGTCCAAGGTGCCCGTCATGGTCACCGGCTCGTTCACGTCCTTCTTCATGCTGGGAGCGTGGGGCTGCGTGTACGCGTACACGCCGGAGAACTACCCGACGGCCATCCGCGGCATGGGCGCGGCCTACCCGTCGGGCTTCAGCCGCATCGGGTCCTTCAGCGGGCCGTACCTGTGCGCGTCCATGTTCGGCGACTGGAACGTGTCGCTCGAGGCCATCATGTGGGTCTTCGGTGGCCTGCTCATGGTCATCTCGGCCATTGTGCTTTTCTTTGGCTACGAGCCCCGCGGCAAGAACGTCGAGTTGTATGACGACGACGACCAGAAGTCCCTCGCTTTCGAGGCCGTCCAAACGCCCAACTAAGGGGGCGTCCCTTTTCGACCGCTCTAGTGGAAAGCGGTGTGTCTGGATTATTAAGTCTTAAGCTAGTGGTCAAACACGCAACTTGTTCTATCACTTCGGGCGCGCGCTGTTCATGTTGGCTCTTCAATTTGCAGCTCGCGAGCATAGGTACAGACAGGTAAAACTCGTCCGCTTCATTCGACCAAACAACTTGTTAGCCTTTCCCTTTCTCGCAGAAACGCGGTAATACATGCAGCTCTCTCTCTCTTTTTCTGTTTCTCTCTTGTGTCTGGGCCATGACCTTCGCTGTCGCCACTTGCAGCTACAACTCGTCGTCTGTAGCCGATGAACCAAAGTCGGAAAGCCACCACATCGGCTTGAGTCCTCGAGCGACCAGGAATCTTCTGCCTCGGGGCCAGCGGTCCCTCACCCGATCCTCCAAGTAGCCCGCGTACAGGCGGCGATTCTTGAGAAACATCCTGCGCAGCGCAAACGGCTCGACGCGATACCACCAGCCATCGTGCGGCGTAGTGGCGAGCCACCGGCGGAAATTCTTCCCAAGCCGCTCCTCCAGGTCCGTTGCCAGCTCTCGGAACGCGCGTTGAGCCCGGAACTGTCGCCCCTTTCGGCGGTGGTACTCGGTCGACCCGGGGATCAAGGGCTGCCAGAAATCGCGCTCCCACACGGCTCGACCGTGCACGCGCCAGAACTCGTCCCAGCGCATGAAGAAGACGTCGAACGGGTCGTCTCGCCGCTTGAACGCGAAGGGGACTTCAAGGCAGCGGAACACGAATCGCCAGGGTTTCTTGGCCTCGATCTCCGCCATGTTGGAGCGGATGATGGCGTCCACCTGGCTCACAGGCAAGTAGTCACTCTCCCACGACGGCGAGCGGGGAGCGCTCACTGCGCGCTTCTCAACCAGCTCATCGTCCGATCCCTCTCCGTCCCCTTCGACATCGCTGTCGTCAGATTCATCGTCTTCATCCTCGGAAGAGGAGGACGACGAATCCGTGTCGGACATGTTCGTCAAGTCGATGGTCGGGCACAAGTCCAGCGCCGCCCCCGACATGAACGGCGTCCCCCGCTCTGGTGGATCGCTATGTCGTTTGAGATGTCCTTCATCGTCCGAGTCCATTGCGTCCACCGCGTCCTGCAGCCTCGACGGCGGTGCGGTCTCTTGGCGTTTAGAGCTCACGTCGATCTCTTCAACGTCGTCGTCCGAATCAATCGCGCCCACTGCATCCAGCAACGCTGAGCCGTCGAGTTGCACATTATCTGGGAGATCTTGAGCATCATCGCCTTCTTCTTCTTCGTCGTCGTCGTCGTCGCCCGAGCCCATGAGGTCAACGGCATCCAGCAGGGCAGAGCCGTTCCGATGCTCCGCTGCAGCGGCGTCCAGACCCGGTGACACGCGCGGCTTCGGACAGAAGTTGGCGCCCGGAAGACAGGCTTGCACGTAAAAGTCCCCATTCGGGAGGTAGCAAACGATGCCCGCTGGAGGGCGAGTGCGCGAAGGTGATGGCAACTGACCCTCCTCCATGGTCTCAGCAACCTGGTCGTTGGCTGTCTTCAGGTGATTGATGGCAATTCCGAAATGCCCGCGAGCGGATCTTTCGCTGGAACGGCGCAGTACAGAGCCATCAATCGGTTCACATCGCAGGGGAGGAACTCGCTGGAGGGGGCAACGGCTTTAGCAAGTGATGCATGTTGAAGTGCTGAATGTAGCAAACATATCCTAGCGGTTATATTCAATCTCAGTATGGCTTCTGGGTCCGACTACTTTTCGGTGTTCGTCTTATGTCCGCTCTAAATACCTCTTAAGTTTGACTTAGGTTCGGGCGCGCTGAACTCTTTGTGTCACGCTTGACAGGCCGACTGCCTCTTCAACCCGAGCCATGCGGACGTCGCTGCTGCTGCTGCTGCTGCTGCCAGCGGCTCTACTGGCGCTCGCGCTGCCCCACGGCGTCTCGGCCGAAACGCGCCTCGTGTCCGCGTGCTCCGCCACGCTCTCGGACAGCTCGCCGCCCGTGCTCGAGCCCCTGCGCGCCGTTATCGGAGACCAGTGGGCCGACCTGCTCGTGGGGCTGCTGGGCCACTCGGCGGCCAGCAAGTTCCTCATCTCGGACGCCGGCAGCTCATGCCTGGCCAACATGAACGGCACGGCGCTGGGCGAGGTGCTGGCCGCCAGCACGGCCGTCGACACGTGCGCCAACGCGCTGGCCATGCTCGACGTGCCGCTGGTGCAGAACGCGCTAGGCAACTTGTCCGAGTCGCTGAGCGGCAGCGACAGCGAGAACAGCGCCTTGGACGCCTTCATCGAAGGGCTGGGACTCGTGGACGAGGGGGAAGTGGAGCAGATGTGCTCGCTGTACGTGGACGGCCTCGTGCCGTGTCTGCGGTCGCAGCTGCTGCCGTCGCTGGCCACGCTGCGCTCCACGTCGGCGGGCGGCTGCTGTGCCGCGTGGGAGACCGAGAGCGTCTCGCTCTTTGACTACACGCTCACGGGCCAGTACTCCAAGATGGCGCAGCTCCTGGGCGACGTCTTCTGCGCCACGCAGACGCCGGCCTTCAACGGCACGAGCTCGCAACGCTGCGGCTTCACGTTCCTGCAGAGCGCGGGCGAGCTGGCCAACACTACGGCTACAGACCGCGCTACAGCGCTGCTGGAAGATCTGCGCGTGCCCACAGACCAGGCCTGCCTCAAGGCCGAGGGAGAGGCCTACGAAGACTCGGACGGCAACGCAGTGGCCGCAGTGTCGAGCGGCCAGTACACGGCCAGCGGCTGCGTGGTGGCGCTGGACCGCATTGCGACGTGGGTCAACGGCCTGCCGCTCGCTGCCAACAGCTCCGAGTCGTACGGTGTCGACCTCCAGTCTCTCTTCGGAGCTGGCAAGTGCGTCAGTGGCGCCGACGTGTTCCCAGTGATCCAGGACTTCCTGCCCAGCTCCATCGTGGACGCTATGAGCGCCTCTTTCTCCGAGGCGTGTCTCCACGTGCCTATAAAGTACGCGGACGGTTGCAGCTTCTCGCGTCCAGCGTCGCTCGTGGACTGGAACTACGAGCCGCCGCATGCCAGTCAGACCGGGTCTGGGGAGGAGAGCGACGGCACCTCCGCCATCAACTCGATCAACACGGTGCCGCCGAACGTGACTGCCGAGTCAAGTGCTGCGGTCTCACACGACTCAGCAGTAACTACAGCTACACTGCTTGCCGGCGTTGTCGTGATGGCGCTGTGGTAGCGTTGAAGTAGTCGATTGGGTGTTGCTATAGATTTAATTGCCGAGAATTCGAGACCTTAGTAAAGATTGCTCATTAGACTCGCTAGTCGCTGTTTGATATGTACATGCCCTGCCGTCCACAGCGCAGGCCGCCTGCTTCTCTAATCGGCTCTCCAACTTGTTTATGACCCCAATCCTGAAGCATCTTAAAACACGCAAAAACAAAAGTAAAATCTTCGAGCACTCACGACGATCGGATCTTCGGCTTCACACCCCTGGGCTTTCTTGATCTTGGGCGTCGTGGAGCTCCTCTGTTTGTAGAGTGTACGCACGTCGGTGATGATAGTGTAACTAAACCTTCTAGCGGCAGCAAGCAAGCTAGACGAACAGCCCCGTAGACGAGGACCCCTTCGTCGAGTCCACGACAGCCGCCGAGCGAGACGACTCGTAGTCGGACGCTCGTGAGTCCTCGCGAGACCTCCTGCCGCGGTGTTCTGCCTCGTGCATGGCCGAAGCGGACTGACGAACGTCGTGCGTCGACATGTACGACTCGGCCAGAGACGTCTGCGGGTCGTAGCTGAACGCGAATCCGCTGCCAGATCCGCGTGTCTTGCCAGCGAACTGGGCCTGCGCCTGCGCATACTCGTTCGAGTGTTGCTGTTACATGTCA
The DNA here is from genome assembly GCA_016169955.1 of Phytophthora vignae f. sp. vignae. Lineage (NCBI taxonomy): Eukaryota > Oomycota > Peronosporomycetes > Peronosporales > Peronosporaceae > Phytophthora > Phytophthora vignae. The sequence goes on along the minus strand of JABJUM010000077.1, from coordinate 97,906 downwards.
AAGAAAAATGTCAGCCGCCATGACTGGGTGAGTGAAGCATCTCGAGAGAGCAACACGTACCGCATGGTAGCCGTGGCTCGGAGATGACGAGTTGATGTAGGCGCTGTCAGCCATGCCGTTGACGACGGGGATGCCAGCTTCCATATCGATGCGAGACGTGGCGCGCTGGTCATACGCGCTCTTGCCTTGGTGAAGTACGTACTGCTCCTGAACAATCTGCCACGGCTGCGGGTAGAACCGACGGCAGACAGCCGTCCACGTGAAGTGACGCAGCAGCGAAACGGCTAGACAGATCGGAAGTACCAGCCAGTACGTCTCCTGCCCCAGCGTGTTCTGGAAGCTGCCGTACTCCGTCGTGAACATGGAAATCCAGTAGCTCGAAATGATGGGCGTGATCGGGAGGTACGCGATAACACCAACAAACCAGAGCACGGCACCGTAGGCGCTCCAAGACATCTGCAGCAGGCACAGCTTGATGTTTGCCACCAACACCACCATGGTGAATGCTAGCAATCCGTACTGCACCATAGGCGCGCTGCCGGCGTTCGAGAGGTTCTCGTTGAACGCGTACACCACGAACACGAAGATAACCGCCGATTCGTACACGGCACTGCAGATCCACTTGAAGAAGGTGTAGTTGTTGAACAGCTCCATGCGCGGACCAACCAGGTACAATTCAGGGAAGTGCCTGCTGACTTGGAAAGGCACATCGTAGTCGAAGACTCCCAGCACAATGATGGGCAGCGAGGTGTAGCAAATGTTGTATAGCTGGAAGCCCAACTCGCCGTAGAACTTCTGGCCTGATGAGCCCGTGCAGAACATGTAGAAGTACTGCGCCAGCACCATCACGATATTCTTGTAGAACATGTAGCCCGCAAGAATCGATATGCGCTTGTAATTCAAGCGGCCGTGGTGCAGCAGCAGCTTCTCCAGGAAGTAGAACTGGCCGATAGCGTAGTCGCTCGAGTTCACAGCCTGCATACCTTCCTGTCCCGAGATACCGACTCCAACATGCGCGCGCTGGATCATAGCCACATCGTTTGCACCATCTCCAATCGCCAACGTCCGCACCTTCTTATTAGCAGTGCGAACCAACGTCACCACTTCAGCCTTCTGACTAGGAGACACACGGCAACACACCACAGCTTCGCACGCCATGGCCAGCGACAAGAATTCCTTCTGGCACCGCTCATCTGCAAGTGTTAGCTCTAAACACTCACCATCGATCACCACAGCGTGGCGACCACTGCCGCGCTGAACCTGCGCGTTCGCCTCCGTCAAGTGCGAAAAGATAGCGTCCTTCGTGGGATACAGATCGCAGTTGAAGATAAACTGCTGCATGTCGTTGTCCATGAGTTGGCAGGCGTAGGAAATGTTGATGGCAGTCTCCTGCTTGTCGCCAGTGAGCATCCAGACGCGCATGCCAGCACGCATCAGGTTGGCGATGCAGCTGGGCACATTGTTCTGTAGTTTGTCCTCAATAGCCGTCGCACCCAGCAGCTCCAGATCACGCTCGATTTCCGTCATCAGCTTGTCGATCTCGTTGGGCAATCCGTTTTTGCGCTTGTCAATCTCTTCCAGCGACGAATTGGCCTCCTTAAAGCGCGCGCTCCAATTGAGGTACTCCTTCTCGTCCACACGACGTTGGGCGATCGTGAGCGTACGCAAACCATCGTCGCCGAACGTCTCCAAGTGGCGCATCGTGTCCTTCATCATTTCGGGGTCACTCTTGCCCTTGGCCAGCATGGGATAGATGATGTTGTCAGCGCCCTTAGTGAGCACCCAGTACTCGCCGTTGGGGTACTGCACCACGACTGACATGCGCTTACGGTCGCTCGTGAACTCCAGGACGTCCAGAATCTTGAACTCGAGCAGTACGTTGGAGCCCGTAGCGCCGTTCGCGTAGCGGCGAATCAGCTCCGGACGCTTCACGCGGACACGAGCCACACCCAGGCCACGAGATTCGAAACTAAAGCCCATGAACTTGGCTCCAGACACCAGCGCCTGCTCATCGGGTGACGAGGCCGAGAAGCGCACCTCCGAGCTGCCCTCCACCGCCTCTGGGATAACAGTCTGGCATAGACTCAGGTGCAGGAAAAACTCGGCCTCACGGTTCGGCGTGTCGTCATTGATAGGCCGTTCCAGCACGTTAAACAGCCGCGGGTCCTCGAAGTTGACGTACGGGATCTTGGCACGACGCGAGGCCGGGTCCGGCTCCGACTCTGCCGGCACTATCACACCCTTGCGGCGCAGCGCAGCGCGGCCAATCTCCGTCGTGCCCGTGCCATACGACACACCGTTAATGGAGCACTTGCGGAACTCCATGATGTTGCACGTGAGCGTGCCCGTCTTGTCGCTAAACACGTACGAGATCTGGCCCAGCTCCTCGTTCAGTCCCATTGAACGCACGATCATGCGCACGTCCGCCTCCTCGTAGTACATGTCCAGGTCCCACGTCATGAAAATGGCCTGGATGAACATGACCATGGAAATGGTCACGTACAGCGACACGGGGATCATCTGGTACATGAGCAGGAAGTAGTAGCCGAAACCGATGAACCACTGGCTCGTCATGCTGGGCGTCCAGCTCAGGTACCAGCTCTCCTCGATGTTGCTGTTGAGCCAGATCACTTGCACGGTCGTGGCGATGATGCACAGGAAGCACAGCAGCAGGAACAGCCAGATGATCATCTTGTTGACCGTCTCGTTGATGGAGCTCCACTTGGGCCGCGTGGCCGTCGCGCTCTGCATGATCTTCGTGTCCGGGCCCGTGTTCACGACCAGTCCGTAGATCCAGTCCGTGTTGCGCAATTGGCAGCCACGCAGCAGGACGTTCTTGATAGCGATCGGCTGCGGGTGCGAGTCGGCGGCTTTCGAGCCTTCCGTGACGGACAGCGTGCCGTCGAAGCGGCCAATGGCCTTGTTGGGGTTTTCACAGCGCAGCTGGCCGCCGAGCGCCGCCACGTCCGCCGCAGTGCGCACGTGGAGCGTGGCGTCGCAGGCGTGACGCAGCTTGAGGTTGGTCTCGCCGTCCAGACTCTTGGTCTCCACGTAGCAGATGCCGGCCGGTTCGCTCGGGTTGGGCTCGGCCACGGCCAGGATGAGAAGGTCGGCGGGGGCCGTCTCTCGGTTGTGCAGCTTGACCACGGAGCCGACCGTGAGCGCGGCCCAGTGCATGACCGCGATGTCCGGGTCCTCCACGCCGCCGGCGCGGTTGAGCGCGTCGCTGGTGCCGGTGAACGTCTCCTTGAGCACGTGGCACTGGGCTGAGTTGGCCTCCTTGTCGGCCAGGTGGCGCCGGCGGTCCTCGATGATGGCCAGCACGCCGTCCACGGCCAGGATGAACACGAGCACAGGCAGGTTGGAGGGCAGGCCGTTGGTGTTACTAATGCTGCGGATGCATTGCAGGATGGACACGAGCAGGAAGTAGGCGTTGGCCAGCTTGCGGAAGCTCTCGAGCATGAAGAGCGGCAGGAAGTTCCACGTCGTGTACTTGGACGTGATCACCACGTTGGAGCAGAACTCGGACGGCGCGTTGGCCGTCTCGGGGCCGGCCTGCTGCCGGCGCTGCCGGTGCGTGGCCGGCAGCGTCACGACGCGGTAGTCGGCCGACTCGGCCTCGCGCTTGCTGGCCACGGCCGGGTCGGGCGGCCCTCGCAGCGCCATGGCCGCTGTGTTGCGGGAGCTGGTGTCGAGCGGCGCCGAGGCGGACGCGGTGTTGGCGGCGCTGCCGAGCGTGTTGCCGGTGTGGAAGGAGCCGGCGCTGGCGGCCACGGAGCTGGCGGGCGGGGGCTGCGCGCGCGACGTCTGCAGCTGGTGGTACGCGTCCTGGTGCTGCGGCGCGCCCACGTCCATGAATGGAGAAGGGGCCACGGCGCGAGCGAGGGCGCCGGTGGATGGAAGGAGCAAGTGTCGGCGCCGACTAGCAGGCAGCAGCGTCCGGTCTTCTCTCTGCCTTCCTCGAAATGCCGGTCGGAAAAACGGGCGCCGCACGCTCGAAAGAGGTACATTGTACCAGCACCCAGCGACAGCTGGATTCCCGAGCTCTCCTCTGAAAGTATAGCAACTTGCCGTTGGACAGTGCCACCCGCAAACAGCAAATGTATCGGTTCTGGTCATTTTTCACGGCGACCTTTGTATGCTTCAAGACAGGTTTGTGAACGCTACGTGCGACCTGCAGGCACTTCAACGCCGGATGTTGTGGCCCAACCGCACGTGCCGCACAGTGAGTGCACTCGGATTAATGCGGACACTAACCTCTCGGCCGAGTTTGTATTTTTTACCGGTACACTCCGTTGGGCATGACGGGCTTGGCACCTGCATTGAGCTGCCGCTCGTGTACATGTATCAGGATCGGCAGGTTGCTCCTTGCGACACGAAGTTGCCTGCCGAAGATCCAGCGGACCAGCACGCCGCGCGCGCATATAATGGTCACTTAGGCTGACTAGACGATGACTCCCGCTCAGTGCTGCAGCCGCGCGTGATCATGGCGGGCAAAAGTCGTCCGTCATTAAGCGCATACATACGGTACTGTTCCTGAAGCGAGGAGCCCCTCGCTAACGTGTAAATGGCTGCAGCAGGCATCCCCAACAGTAGCAACAACAAAATGCCACCAACATCAGCAAATTTGAGCCCAGAGCGATGACAGCCCGGATCCGAGTGTACCAAGTGGCTAACTGTGCGCGAACGCGCAAAGTTGAGACGGTTCGTGATCACTCCTGCCACGTAGATACTAAATGCCTATAATACCCGAACTGCAACTTGCTAAAACTATGAAAACATCCACTAGCCTAGCCTAGCGTGCTGACCGATCGCGGATCTCCGACGTCTCCTTGTTGTCGTGGATACAGGATCCTTTCCGTGGCGCCTTTCGTTGGTTTTGGAGTCTTAACCTCGCCCTGTTCGATGAGTAACTCGAGTAAGAGGGCCCTGGAAATTCCATAATGGAATCGCGTTAATCACTAACGATAGAGTCTTGAACATGCATACCACATACTATTTTAATAGTATGTGGTATGAATTGCCTTATCGGCCATGGTAAACGTTGTTCCTAGATACTTGCTATCTCCTCCTAGAGACTTGATGTCTTGTTCTTGCCAGAACATGAATGCTCGGACACGCCCGGCAACATATTGAAACTTCGTCCCCGACGGTCAAGGAATCAAAGGGGGAAACATCTACTTGAGATGACAGCGGTCGTCTCGATCGTTGCAGCGTATCAAGACGATATGTGATTGGCCGTGCACTTCAACATGTACCATTGTCCAGGACTCACAAACTGCAGCACTGTCGTACAGCAATACCATTGCAGCTGGCGCAGTAAAGCAAACCCGCAAATGGAGGAGGCGTTGCGGTAAAACCAGCAACTGATTGTAATGCTGCTGACATACTTTCAGGTTCCCTTCACACCACAACAAGGCTGAATAAGCTGCTCCCATGTCCTAATTGCAATGCAGTACTCACCGCTCGGGCGTCTTTGCTGCCTCACTTCGAATCAACTCCGAGTGGACGTTGAAGAGAGTCTCCGGTCCTTTCGCGCTCGCTCATTGGCGCATTTTCGACAAATTCCCAATTGCGACCAAATGGCCGAGAGCTCCCAAGCAGAACCCGCGGCCCCGCCGTACGCGGCTGCGGCCCCGGACGAGGACGGCGACTACAACGATGAGGAGGAGGACGCGTACCTGCTGCACAATCTGGCGGAGCAGGGCCGCGTGGACCGCCTGCGCGCGCTGCTGCCGCTGCCGTCCGAGTGTGCGGAGCCGCCGCCGCGCCTGAGCGTGCTGTCGAGCGAGACGAGTCTGCTGGAGAAGGACGACATGGGCTTCCTGCCCCTGCACGTGGCCGTGATCCACCAGCAGACGGACTGCGCGCTGCATTTGCTGCGCTACTCGCCAGCGCTCACGAGCGCCATGCTGCGGCTTAAAGGTGGCGACTTCGGCACGCCCTTCCTGCACCTGGTGCTGCGCGTCGGGGCCATCAACGCCGCGTTCAGCGAGGCTCTGATCGACGAGTTGTTCGCCGAGAGGGAGAAGGACGATGCAGGCCAGGATTTCTACGGCGAGGACGTGCGCGCGCTGCTGTTCGAGAAGGTGGCGGCGAGGGACGAGGAGGGCAACACGGTCTTCCACCTGTGCGCGCGCTACGACCTGGTCAGGTGTCTGGACGTGCTGGCGGCGTTCTACAAGCGGCAGCTGGCAGCTCTGGAGGCGGAAGACAAGAGTGCGCCTGAGGCTGATGGGGGCAGGAAGAAGAAACCGCTATCACTCGAGACGCTGCTGGAGAAGGGCAGCAAGGTGGGATTCCGGCCGCTGCACGAGGCCATGAAGTACCAAGCTGCTGGCGCCACCAGGAAGCTGGTGAACGAGTATCGCGTGGATGTGAACCCGGTAACGCCTCTGCACCAGACACCGGCGCATATTGCCGCCCTCGCAGAGTTCGCTGAAGGCGTGGAGATCCTGCGCCATTCTCCTCGAAGTGAAGCAGCCAACTTCTCGCTCAAAGACTCACACGGGTGCACGGCAGCCCACGTTGCTCGCAGGTGTGGCTTCACTGCGCTTGAGGCAAGGTTGCTTGCAGCTGAAGAAGGGAAGGGTGTCGCGGAGGCGGCAGGTCGCCCAGTGGACGACGTGGCACAAGAAGACCAGACTCGATTCTTTTTCCACCCGGAAGTGTGGCGGCATTTGCCCATGGCTTATCATCGTCGCGGCGGGCCAGACCCTCCGCCGGAGAACCCCGAGCGAATCGACACGCTCGTGGATCCGGTGTTCGGTATCCTGCGGTCTCGTGAGTTCCAGCGACCGAATGTGAAGTGGGACCATGAAATCGAGCGTGCAGACATCGCCGACATTCTGCGCGTGCACGAATTCCACTACGTCAATCGCCTGCGCGAGAAGTGCGAGCCTCTCGCTGCGTCGATAGTGGGGAAGACACCTGTCGCGTCTAAGAACGACGGTACAGGCCACCACCAGTTCTCGGGCCAGCCGAAGCGCGTTCCTAATGACGGTGGCGACGATGCTGAGGAGTGCCATGCCACGTTCTCGTTAGATTTGGATACAGCTTTGTCAGTCCGTTCCTATGACGCGGCCGCCCGTGCTGCAGGAGCAGTGTGCAAGGCGGTAGACGAGGTCGTGGCAGGCAAGTGCAGGAATGCGTTCTGTATTGTGCGACCACCAGGACATCATGCCGGGCCGGTGGGCAAGGTCGTGTGTGAGAACGACCCAGAGGGGAGCCTCGGCTTCTGTCTATTCAACAACGTTGCCGTCGGCGCAGCGTATGCTCGCGCGCACCTGAAGCATCGCGGGATCAACAAGGTGGCCATTCTGGATTTCGATGTGCACCATGGCAACGGCACGGAGGAAATCGTCCGGCAGCTTGTGCCGTCCACGAAAGAGATCGTCTTCGAGACGCCTTACGGCACTGGGAAGCAGGTTGTCCACCAGTACAAACCCTGGCGCAGTGACGACGACGCGGAGAACGTTTTCTTTTGCTCCGTGCACGGCTACGGGCACAAGGACCCCGAGAACAAGGAGGAGCCGGCGAAGGGAGAAGTACAGGGCTGGTTCTATCCTGGCTCGGGCGTGTCTAGCGTGAAGGAAGCTCCTGTCATTTTGGACGAAGGCTTGGAGTTCTGCCGTGAGGGGTCTTCCGCCTCGCGCCTGAAATGGCGCAGCGCGTTCCGGGATCGCATCTTGCCCAAGTTGCGTGAATTCAACCCGGACCTCATTTTCCTGTCGGCAGGCTTCGACGCCCACAAGAAGGAGCTCGTGAACTGGGGGTACGTTTCGCTGCTGGAGCAAGACTACGAGTGGCTCGTGGGCCACGTGAAGCAGATCGCCAACACGTGCTGCGACGGTCGGCTGATCTCGGTGCTGGAAGGCGGCTACAATTTCCACGGCCGCATGGTATCGCCCTTCGCGCGCAGTGTCGCGGCGCATACGCGGGCGCTCATCAACCCGGCGCAGGAGCCCTGGGACGAGGAGGAGATCGCGAAGGAGGCCAAGCACGAGCAGGCGCTGCTGGCCAACTACCTCGCACCGACAGCGACCCCAGCCGTCACGATGCTGCAGACCAAGAAGCGCGCCAAGGCCGACGCTGCAGAGCCCCTCGTGCGGCCCAGGAGCAAGCGCGCGAGGAAGGACGTGGACTACGTGGCGCTGGCCAAGGAGCTGGCCGAGCAGGGCCAGCAATAGCTGGGGGCATTTTAGTTTTAGTGAGACGAGGCACACACCGAAAAGATACTTTTTGCTAGTTTTGCGCCTAACTCGTTGAAGTGGTCGCGCAGAGAAATCGACTGGCTCATGAGGGGTATATGTATAATGTGTCGGGGCAAAACGAAAAGCGCAAAGTGCTGCTTCAGCGCTGTGCTTGATTGAATACCACACGGGCGTGGCAACGATGCACGTGATTAGACGACCTCAGAGCCGCAGCTTCCAGCGAGGGCAGCAACGGCACCCTTCGTCCAGCTGCTGAAAAAACGCCAAAGTAACTGCAAGTTAAATGTTCACCTTTCCTGTGGTGCTCTGCATGCTTTCCGTGTGCATTGCTCACACTCGGCACCAGCGAAATTTGTCGTCACGCCCGCGGTGGAAACGCTCGAGCGTTTTCCCTGAAATTATTGGTGGGGCTGCTTGCTGCAGCATCGCAAGCCAAGAGAGCAAGCGAAAGCAGCGGCGCGAAGCGTGGCAAAGTGTCAACCGATTCGGGACGCGGCCAACACGGCGGACACGTCGGCTTCAACATGGATCCGCTTCGACCTACACTTTTCGCATCTTTGCGCGGGCTACCGCCACCGGAGTAATCCTAGCACCTCGCCTCTCATTGGCGGATGATCGGATACAGTCACAACATGCACACACTCCCATCCCGAACAGAGACGCATCCCACGGACCAAGCAGTCGCCATGTCTTTACCGTCTCTGCAGCGATCCCGGCCAAGGCCGCAGCTTGGGCCGGCCGGGCCGCGCGCGAGGGAGACATATGAAGACCGATTTACACCGCGCTTGCAGCCGCCGTGCGTCCGGACGCTGCTGGACGCCTCAGCCTACAAGCTTTGCTTGTGTTAAGCCATCTTAAGCCATCTGGCGCATCCTCAAAAGCGCTGCAACTTTTGATGCAAAAGGGTCGGAAGATCCGGGATTGACTTGCGCTGACTATGGCGGCTGAATGATGGTGTATGTTGGGAAAGGGCGCCGCAAGTCCATGATTGGCCAATCTGCGACCTGTTTTGGACCAATCCTCGCGTGCCAGACCTATGATATGTCGCACATGTCGCACATGCTCGTGGATACTAGTATACTATCGAAGTATACTAGGATAGTACTTTAAAAATGACAAAGGAGGGGAATCGCTCCCATCACCAGGGTTTGTCTGTTCGAGCGCTACGCGTGCGTAAAATGCGAAAAGCGGAATGTAGCAGTTAGTGGGCGGCAAGGTCTGAAGCACACCCGCCCTCGACTCACCCTCAGCTAATCTTCCCTTGCAGTGTAATGACGTCAAATCAACATCGTCCTCGTAGTACCGTCCTATTGCATGTACAGTAGTAGTAGTAGTAAGCCATATTTTTGTGGACATACTTAAGTACATGTAACTCTTTTTGTAGTTCCCTAAAGGAACCACCGCTGAAATGGGCAGTCGGCTCGACCGACTTCAACGTGCGGCATCAATATACTGGCACTTGAAGCGAGGCTTCAAGCCAAACCAGCCCAGCTGATTTATGGATGCTTGAGCACAGCCATAGCACCCAAAAAGTTATTCTTAGATACAGAACATTTCTGTCGTGTGCCATATCACTGACATCTTAAAATGGAAATTGGGAGATTTTCCCTCAATTGAAGCTGTCCAAACTTTATCTTATCCCCAAGATGTAGGCTGTCAACGCCGTAGAAGTAAATGGAGTCGATTTTGCGACTGACACGTTCCAATATATGAAGCGCCTAAATGTTCACAAGGCTTTCACTACATCTAGGAATCGCAAACATTGCTGCAATTCGTTATTTCCAGAACGAAGCACGGACATACTTTCGCGCTGCATTCCCTTGCTAAAATACGGACAACAAGGATAACTTCCATCAAAAAGTACACCAAAACCAGTTTTACCGTTCTGTGAAGCGCGAGTTACAAGCAGTTGGATGTGCCAGCGAGATGAGTGCCGGCAAACTTCGCCTGACAAGGAATTATTCATGCCAAACAGTTCGGCATTGTTTCCGTGCTGACAGACAACCGAAGCTTAGACACGAAGACGACACAGCCAGCATAGACAGTCATTTGAATCCATGCATATTGTATTCACTGAAGAATGAGTGATCCCCTTTGAACTTCTGTCCCCCTCAATTAAAGTGGTAATGGCCCATACATGTAGTTGCACCGGGACGCATGCCTCGTCAACTGCATGTGCCTCGGCCTTCGTTCGTGCAGTCCAGCATATGTCACAACCACTTATTACTATCAAGAGGTTAGTATTTTACCATATATAGTACTCCACCGGCCCTTTTTGATTACGCAGCTGATTGCTACTTTTCGGCAGCGGCGCCCTATCGCTTCAACGTCGATCCAGCCAATGAGCGCGACATTGAAGATGGGCCCGCGCCGCGATTGGCCGAACGGGCCCAGCTGGCTGGCTGCTCTGAATTTTTGCCGGCCTCAGTTCGCAAAAAGACAGCCGCGCCGCAGGTCACTTGCCGTCGAGAGCAGCCTGCAGCAGCGACCGCCACCTCCACACCCACCACCTTCCGCTTAGGAAGCGGCGCTCAAACGCCCCCACAACAACAGCAACAGCAACAGCAATGAAGGACGTGACGTCCCTCATCAGTAACAGCAGCAGCAGCAGCAGCAGCAACAGCGGCAGCGCCATCGCGCCGGCCACGCCCACCGCCGGCAACCGACGCCCGCGCGCGCAGAGCATGCAGCACTTCGGCGACAAGTGCTCGGTGCCCCGCGAGTGCTGCAGCTCCGGCTCGTTCGTGAGCAAGCTCTACCGCATGGTGGACACGGAGCCCTCCACGATCGTCTCATGGTGCAGAGGTGCGTAGTGTGTTAGCTCATTTGGGTTGAGAAGGATCATGACTCACCTTTGCTTTCCCTCTCTCTGTTTACCCCCTCTTACCAGGCGGCAGCGCGTTCTGCATCGTCGACCCCAAGATGATGGCCGAGCACTGCCTACCTAAGTACTTCCGCCACCGGCGCTTCTCGAGCCTGATCCGGCAGCTCAACTTCTACAGCTTCTACCGCGTGCAGGAGGGCCAGCTCACGATCTACCAGCACTCGTTTTTCCGAAAGGGCCGCCCCGACCTGCTCGTGCACATCAAGCGCCGCGGAGCCGGCAAGGCCAAGGACCCGTGGTTCGACCCCCTGGCCAACACGAGCAGCAAGGCTCCCGAGCAGAACACAGCGCTGACCCCGCTCAGCGGCGCGCAGACGCCCACGATGACGCCGACGCCCCTGGGCCTCGCCGCCTGCTACTCGCCCATGGCCAAGCCCATCGCGCTGGACAACATGTCGCCCGCCCTCAAGCCCGCCATGATCCAGGCCTGCCCGCCCTCGGTAGACCTCGGCGGCTCGTACCTGAGCGACGGCCTGATGAAGAAGGACATGGACCACGCGTACCCGCTGTCGTCGGCGCTCAACATGAAGAACGAGCTTCTGTACGGTGACATTATGGGCGCGAGTCTGTCGCTGCCCAAGTCGTCGGGCGGTTTGTCCGCGCCGTTGGACATCGACATCCAGGACTTTCTGACGGACGACTGCAACATCACGCCCGGCCAGATCGACGACCGGCTCTGCGGCGGCATCAACCCCAACAAGTGCGCGATCGTCTCCCGAGATTGCCTCAAGTTCGACGAGCCGCAGAGCCTGGAGCCGTCGCCCGTGCTGACGAACCAGGAGGACGCCGAGTCGGCCAGCTTCGAGAACGAGGTGCTCATGGACCTCGCCAACGTCGAGCCCGGCGCATGGGAGGTGCCGCTGTCGCCGCTGAACGACGAGGAGGACATGATGCCGTGGCTGGACCTGTGCTTCTAGACTGTATGGCCGACCGACCGATAGACGAAGCCCGTGACGCTGATTATTTATGCCCCCAGCGACGCTGCCCCGCCCCAAGTCTGTCCCTCTCCCCGTCCGACGAAGCCAGCGAGCCCCTGACTCCGCTGGCGCAAATTTTTCCATCATCATCGTTCCCATTCTGACTCGAGTGAGTGTCGTAGGATGTAGGTAGGCAGAGAGTTAAGTTAGCAAGTAATTAAGGCAGGGATAGGAGCGTAGCAGTATGTAAAGTAGGACAGTAGGCAGCAGCAGAGCAAGGAAACGAAAACACGATGAAAACTAAAAAAACACGTTCACTTCCTCTTGGAAGGCGATCGTTGAGCACGTCGGCCTCCATCATTATCATCATCATCATTTGACTCCATGGCATGGGGTCCATGCTGCCCCCATGCTTCAGACTCGCCGACGGCGACGTTGGACTTGCAAGCAAGCAACGTCGTTGAACCGCGGGATAGGCTCTATTGGTTGAAGGTAACAGCAGCACCATGGGGTTCAACAGCAGAGAGAGATATCAAACGATGTGAAATCAGCAGCTCATTTGCAAGTCTCGCAATGAACTCTAGCAAACAGACCAAGCCCTGCATGTTCATGATCAGTTCATTGCCGTGTGCCTCCTTTTTGCTAGCTATCTTACCACTTGTTAGTGCTTGAAGACGGACACGCGGCCGGCCACGGTCTGCGTGGACTGCCGCGCCTCCTCCTCCTTGAACGCCAGCTTGGTCTCCTTCTTCTCGGCGCGCCGGGCCATCTTCTCCATCTTGACAGCGGCCTTGCGCGCGCGCTTCTGCTCCTTGGTCTCGCCTTTCTGTCTCCGACTGGTCTCGGGCTGCTCCTCCTTGTGCTTGGCCGGCTTGCTCTTGACCGGGGCCTCCGTCTCGAACACGCCCAGCGGCATGCCCGTCTTGCGCGACAGCGTCACCTTCTGCTTGCGGATGTCCACGCCCTCGGCGATGCTGGGGATCACGGGCTGTTTCTTCTTCTTGCGCCGGGTCGGGCCCTCTTCACGCAGCACCGTCGGGTGGTTGTCCAGCGTCGAGTACGTGCTCACGATGGTCTCGCAGTCCCATTGCTCGCGCTCCTCGCGCTGCAAATACTGGTTGCGCTCGAAGAGCTCCTGCAGCTCCTTCTCTTCGCGCTCAGCGCGCGCCACGGCGTCCTCAGGCTCCTCCTCCTCCTCCGTCTCGGCGTTCTCGTCGTACTCGTACGCGTGACGCTCAGCCTCGCACTCCTCCAGCACCTGCTTGAGGCGGTTGCCCGCACGAAGAGGGTTGCCCAGCTTGCCTTCAGCGTCGGCCAGCTCCTGCTGCACGAACGCGTAGTCCTCCACCACTGCGGCCAGCAGCTCGCCGTCCAGGGTTTCCTTGCCGCGCGTCTCCGGGTCGTCCTCCTCCAGCTCGCCCAGCTGGTCGTCGTCGTACTCCTCGGCCAACGTCTTCTCGAACAGCTCGTCCAGCACGCGCTGCTCTTCGTCGCGGTCGGGCGTCTCGACGTCTTCGGGCTGGCCTTCTCCGTCGCTGAACTCCTCCTCATCGTCGCTAAACTTCTCGTCCTCGCTGTCCGTGATGTTTCCGCGGTACAGCGGGGTCACGCCGCTGGCTGCCTCCATGAGTTTGGCGATATGCGCGTCGTAGTCGAAGTCGTCCGCGCCTGCGTCATCCGCGTTCTCCTCGGCGGCCTGGACCACGAAGTTGTCGTCCAGCTCCTCGAAGGCCTCGTCGTTCACGAGCGCCTCCCTCAGGTCCTCGTCCATGACGTCCGTTGTGAGCGTAATGGCATCCAGCAGGCGGTCTTGCTCCTCGGCGCTGGGCAGCGCGTCCTCGGGCAGGTCTACCTTCCTGGAGAGCGCGCGGGCCTCCTCCCCGGCGTCGAAGCGGCTCGTGGCCGAGTAGAACTTGCCCTGCCCCATCTCCTTCATGTGCTGCGAGTAGTCGTAGCCGTCGCGCGGCAGGCCGTTCTCGTCCACGAGGTCCTCGGCCTCCACGCCGCCGAAGCACACCTTGCGCACGGGGAAGGCGGGCTTGGCCTTGCTGCTGCTGGCCTTCTTGGGCTTGGTCTTGGCCGCTGGCTTGCTGCTCGAGGGCGCGGGCGTGTCGACGAGGTCGGGCATCTCGTCGTCGCTGTCCAGCTCCGAGTCGTCGTCGTCGTCACCGTCGCCGTCATAGTCGGACTCAGAGTCCGAGCGCAGCTCCACGTGCTGGCTCGAGGACAGCAGCACGTACTTGGAGGCATCCGGGTCGTTGACCTTGGGGTCCCGCTGGCTGCGGTGCACCACGTGAAAGTGCTGCGCCGACTTCTTGTTGATGAACTGTTTCTTGCGGACCTGCAGATACGTGCACGAGCGGTGGTTAGAGCGACAGAGGAAGCGATGCAGCAAGGACTCGACTTGCCATGGGTTCTGTCTGATAAGCAAAGCAAAAGTGAAGTGGCTTTGAGCGTCGAGGCCCAGTCGCTAATCGCCAATTTCGCCCAATCGGTAAGCTGGAAAATCAGTTTTAGCCAATCGTTGGCCGGAAGATGTAGCCATTTCAGCAGGATGGCGGAATGACAAGGATGATGATGGAAGTTGTGAGCCGAAGTGGTGGTGTGTGTTGATGTGTACTTCGTCTCTTGTTGTATGTTAATGAAGCTGTTACTCTGTATGCGGTGAAACGCGTGCGAGTGCGCGGGACTAGGCTGCTTAGAGCTTGGCCAGGGCGTCGTTGACGGCGGCCAGGCCCGAGGCGTCCAGCTTGTCGGCGGAGCCGCCGCACGCGGCCACGAGCGCCTGCAGCTGCTCCATCTCGAGCGAGTCGCACAGGTCCTCCGTCTTGATGACGTCGATGGCGCCCTCGAGCTCCTGCTCGGCGGCGGCCGTCATAAGCTCGCGGAAGGCCTTCTTAACCTTGCGGAAGAGCTTCTTCTGCTTCTCCTTGGCCATCTTGGCGTCCTTGCGGGCCTCCTTCTCCTTCTCCTCGGCCTCCTGGGCGGCGCGCTCGGCCTCCTCCTTCTTGCGGTTTTCCTCGTCGATGAGGCGCTGGGCGGCCTCCTCCTTCTCGCGCTTGGCGCGGGCCTTGCGGTCCTTCTCCTCCTGCTTGACGCGGCGGATGCGCGGGTCGTTGGCCAGCGCGCGGTCCACGAGGCTGGCCAGACGGGCGTACTCTTTTTTCTTCTTCTTCTTGGCAGCGGCCTCGTTCTTCTTGGCCATCCAGCGCTTGTGGTCGCGGTGCTCGGCCGAGTCCACATCGTGCTCCGAGTCGTGCGTGAAGTCGCGCCACGAGTCGAACTTGTTCCAGAAGTCGTAGAAGGCGTAGACCTCGTCGATGGGGAGGTCGTCGCCGCCCAGCGACGGCACGGGCTTGTTTTCACTGAAGCGCGCGTTGGCAACGAACACGGGGCCGTAGAGCTCGTAGAAGCTCTTGCCTTCGCCCTGCGGGTCGTTCTCCTTGATCTTCTCGTTGCCCGTGGGGATCCAGTCGTCGAAGTCGCACTGCGAGTCGTACGCGCGCTTCTTCTGCGGGTCCATGAGTGTGGTGAAGGCCTTCTGCACGGCCAGGTAGTTGGGGTCGTTCTCCGTCTTGCCCGTCTTGTCCGGGTGGTGCTCGATCAGCACGCGGTGGTACGCCTTCTTGACCTGCTCGTCCGTCACGTCGAAGCCGATGTCGCTCAGACCCAGCTGCTGGTACATGGTCAGCTCCAGGAAGTTCTTGCCGCGGATGCTGCGGCGGTACTTGCGCAGAATGGACTCCTCCTGCTTGCGCAGCGCGTCGCGCGCCTTGGTGGCGTCGTCCAGGTCCTCGCAGCTGGCCGAGCGGCCGCGGGCCATGTTGCGCGCGCGCTTGTTGAAGGCACGGCCCACGGGCTCCACGCGCTTCTGCGCGAAGTAGCCGCCCAGGCCCAGCACGACCTTGGGCTCCTTGAAGTCCGCCGGGGGCGTCGGCAGCGACAGCGTCAGCGAAGACATCTCTATCTCTTGGTGGACTGACGAGTTGTATAGTGGGGAGGGCGGCCTCGGCACGGGCTCCGAAGCGGCGAGAGCCAATGGTTGGCCCGGCCGATAATTGATTTGTGTAGTCCACACCAAGTTGAAGACAAGTTGCCTTTTTGGACAAAAAGTGACGCATTGATACGCTACGAACTAGCCGAGCGCCGCCGCTACGCGGCGGAAGGTTTTGTGGTTAGTCATAGTAGTTAGGGCCGCCCACCTCCGCTTCGCTTCGGTGGGCTTTGTTAAGTTTTAAATGCTAACGTTCGATTGGGTGCTTTTAAAAAGAAGTTACCGCCTTTTACCTGTCATAAGGGGTCGCTTTGTCTTAAGGGCCAAAGTACTTTTGACCAATCAGATGGTGTGATCGATTGTGATGTTGTGCTTTTTGTCATAAGGGCTCATAGTACCGTATATAGAGTATAAAGTACGATGTAATTCTGATTGGCTCAGCGGCATTTTTCAAAATGCCTCGGACCGATGATCATGGCGTGGGCCCGCTATCCCACCGGCCCTGGGCGCGCGTTTGCAGCGAGTGCAAAGGCCCCGACACAGCTTCCTAGCGCATGGGCGTGAAGTACACCCCTTACACTATCGTTTAACCGCAATATATTATGCTACTAGTCCGCGAGTCGTACACTAGCCGTGCCCTAACAGTCACAGCTCACCCCTGCCAGCCAAGTGCGTACAGAATATATGCTTCTAAGTACGATGTATTTTGCCAAATCTGATAACCCTACCCCAGATGCGTTTGGGTGAGCCCTTATGACAGGTAAAAGGCGGTATATGTTGGAAGTACACTCTGGTAGCGTCACGTGGTTGATATAAGTTAATAAATTATTCCCACGCCAGAGTTACTTTGAGTAGATGTGCGCTGTAGGGTAAAACATTGTCTATTTTTACGGTCCTGTGTTGTCCCACATTCGCCCCACTCTGGTGGATTTTGTCAAGTTCAACTGGATTATGCGAGATCGTGCATGTAGAAAAGTGTTTTGTGCTGACAGTACACTTACTATGGTTGCGTGGCCGATATGAGCTTAGTAAAATATTCCCACGTCAGAGGCACCATGAGTAGATGCATGTTGCAATGTGCTAAAGTAAACCATTCTGTATTGTACGGAGCTTTGTTGTAAACCGGGTCTACTTCGGCGTAATAAGTTAACACGACAACAAAGTCCGCCGGGGAGTATCAGGATATATATCTAACACAATATGTGCTTATTGTGAAGGTAGTATAAATAAGCGTTGGCATGAGTTACGTGTCGTGGTAAGGAAGATCAATAATGTGTTATTGACGTTATAGTCAAAGAAGTATGTGGACGTGCTATTATATCAAGTTCTCTAAACCCTCCAAAACTCGCAGTGCGGGTTTCACTCGTTTTTTACTTAGCATATATTTCGTGCTAATGTTCCTCAGTAAGAAAAAACACCGTGTATCTATCGTGCTACCATTCAGCACTTGGTAGGGTCCATAAAATGTTTTGAGCTGCGGGCCGCGTTAATGTTAACATAATTTCTACGTGGTCCGCGCTCATATCTACGTAGGCTGTCATAAACCCAGTAGTTTGTTACTAAAAGCAATCATGACTTTTCTATTCTACTACGTGGCGCACATTAGCAGTTGCATACTACCAAGAGTAGCTAAAAATGCTAAATGTAACAAATTTCACATTCTATCGCCGAAGTACACACTGCGCAATGATAATTCCACCCCCTGTATTTGCGATTCGGGTATGTGCGACTTAATAGAAATTTTGGTAAAGCCTGCCAGGGTAACATCAACGTTGTGTGCACTAAATATCGTTTTATTACTATGCTGAGCAGTTTGCATTAACGATTTATAAAACATACATAAGATACTGTAGCTAAATGGCCTCGCAAGATAGACGCCAAGCTCGCAAAGGTATAATGTATCCATCCCTAAAGTATTATCGTAAACCTTAGGTAAGCAGAAATGCTACAAAACAGCATACATTGCGCTAACTGTACTCGCACTGCTATCGCTTACTACGTCGCTGCTATCACCTACTACGTGCTTCTATAGTTTTCTACGTGCTGCTATCGCTAACTATTGTTCAGATCGCTTACTACGTGCTACTACCGCTTAACTCTGCGCTCCTATCGCTGACTACGTACTGCTATCGCTAACTATGCACTGCCATCCCTTTACTATGTGTTTGTATTGAACCAACCTCGCTACATTGATATCGTACTAAGTAACAGGCAGGCCCAGCTATCGCTATCTCAAACGTACTACATACCCACCCTGCTATCGCTGCTACGCTCATTAATATCGTAAAGGTTGCTAATAACAATAATTAATCTAGCGGCATGGCGAGGGTAATATGGTCGTCCCCGTTCCGCTCGCCTCGTCGGCTCGCTGCACTACTCGCAGTATTATTAGTTGATGTATGCCTGGGCGGCCCTACGGCCCGCTAGATTGCAAGCGGGTGCCGCCTTCGCTGCGCTCGGCAGCTGGGCCGCCTTCGTCGTCCAAAAACGTACTTAAGTTGATTTGTGTGGACCACCTTATTATGTTGTCACGGGCTTCGCACGGACTGACACGCAGACGGACAGATCTCTCTAGTAGATGGTAGAGACTAGCCGAGCGCCGCCGCTACGCGGCGGAAAGTTTTGTGGTTAGTTGCAGTAGTAAGAGCCGCCCACCTCCGCTTCGCTCCGGTGGGCTTTTATTTAGTTTAAAGGGTTTCAAATTTGGCTTATGTGCATGTGAATCAATGTTATTGGGTTGGAAGTAGTATCAGGACGTGTCTGGTATCAGTTTCGTAAATGACCTACGTCAGAGTACCTATAAGTAGTTGCATGTTGCAAGCTAAAACGCTCTGTGTTTGTACGGTACTCTGGGTCCACCTACGTACAATTACTTTTAAGTATAGTTAATACGGCTATAAAGTCACCATTGTAAATGAAGTTGAAATAAGCGCTGGCATGAGCTGCTTGTTGTGGTGGAGTAGATATTGCTATCGACACTGTGGTCAGTTAAGTCTGTATACGTGTTGCTTTATCACATCGTCGCACTACCATAGTTTCTGTTATTTGACTCGTTGGCTATGCCATTTACTTCTGAAGTCGTAAATGCAGCCTGTAATCAGGCTATAAGCATTTTATATCCTCCGACAAATGTAGCTGCACCGCTGCGATTTATTGCGATGTTGCCTGCTTCAAAACTCCATCTTTAGACGTGGCTATCAGTTTATTATTCTACTATGTGGCAAACATTAGCATTTTAGCGTATCACCTGCGTTACAGTAAGTAAGATATTTGAAGTAACAACATTGTACCCCGTAACTATAAAATTATCGTTTGCGCTATGATAATTGCGTTTCCTGAATCTATATATCGGTTGAATGAACACGGTTAGAGGAGAAAACTCAGCGTAAATATAATAAAGGCTTCCACTCAGTCAATTTTATCTACAACCCCACTAACGCATTCTCCTAACGCTACATACTTTACCTTAAAGATATACAAAATGCGTTTAAGCAAGTGTAGCTGAATATCCCCCCTCGATGAATGCAGGCATCGCTGTAGCTATAGTATTGATATCTCTTAAGTGTGACAGTAAAAGTATGCCGCGCATGTTAAAATAATTTCGCGCACACCTTCGCTATGTGCACTCACACTGCTATCACACGTTTCACTGCTATCGCTAACTAAGTGCGTCTATCGCTTACTATGCTCGTCTATCGCTTACTATACTCGTTTATCGCTTACTATATGCTGGTATCGCTAACAATGCGTTCGTATCACTTACAACGTGCTGCTACCACTTAACTCTGCGCTCCTATCGATGACTACGTGCTCCTACAGCTAACTACACACTGCCATCCCTTTACTATGTGTTATAATAGACCAACCTCGCTACATTGGTATCGTACTAAGTAGCAGGCACGCCCAGCTATCGCTGCCACAACGTACTACATACTCACCCTGCTAGCTATCGCTGCTACGCTCATTAATATCGTAAAGGTTGCTAATATCAATAAATAATCTAGCGGCACGGCGAGGGTAATATGGTCGTACCCGTTCCGCTCGCCTCGTCGGCTCGCTGCACTACTCGCAGTATTATTAGTTGATGTATGGCCCTACGGCCCGCTAGATTGCAAGCGGGTGCCGCCTTCGCTGCGCTCGGCAGCTGGGCCGCCTTCGTCGTCCAAAAACGTACTTAAGTTGATTTGTGTGGACCACCTTATTATGTTGTCACGGGCTTCGCACGGACTGACACGCAGACGGACAGATCTCTCTGGTAGATGGTAGAGATGACAAGTAACACACTCACTACAGCAGCATGGGGCACGGGTCCTGCGGGTCGGGGGCCAGTTGCTTGGACTCAACAAGACACGACTTGCAGCACGTGACGGCCACGGGCCGGGCTCGGGCGTAGAGCTGGCGCTTGACGCGGCACTTGGTGCAGACGCTGCGTCGGCACACGCCGCACGAGCGGTGGGTCGCTGCGACGATCGACGCCATGGCGGGCTGCTTGGCGCAGACGCAGCACGCGCTGTCCGCCAGCTGCCGCTTCGAGCGCGACTTGGACTTGCCTTTGGACAGCAACCGGCGCAGTGTGGGCGTCGCCACAGACGCCACCTCGGCCGAGACGCTGTGGGCCGAGTTCGAGTATCCGGAGGAGAGCGAGTCCACTGACAGCTCCGACTCGTCCAGGTCGTCTTCAGCGGACAGATCTCCGCACGACGCCGACACGGAGATCGCTGCCTTGCGCAGCGCGAGCAACGTCAGACGCTTGGCCTCGGAACTCGTCACGGCTCTGGGGATCGACAGCATGAGCGAGCACGACGTGTTGTTCATCAGGAACGACGGCGTGTCACCTCCCAGGTCGAACATTCCCTTGGCGTAGACGCTCACAACGGACGAGCCCGGCACCTGGCGGTAAATGCTGCAGAACATGACGTTGGCTCGGATGACGCCGCTGCCCTTCGGAGGCGCGGGGCAGCCCTCGAAGTCGACACTTTTGACGAGGTGGTAGGCGTACCGCTCGCCCGCCGCGTCCGTGCTGATCCCCATGGACTCGAGCACGCACAGGTCGCGGAGGTGGCTGAACTTGGTGTCGCCAATGGACTGCGATAGGTGCCACTTGAGCGAAAGTTGACGGAACGGATCGAGTCGCGAGCCCCCCTCTAGCTTGGCCAACATGGTGCAGTCCAGGTGGCCCTTGCTCAAATGGGGGGCAGTCAACTGCATCTCTTCGCGAGTCTTAGCGTGAACTCCATACAGAACGTCCTCGAGGCTTCCGGCCATGGTCCCAACGCAGAGAACCATCCGTCGGTTCACTTCCGTGAGCCCTCGCGCTTGGTCGTGGTGTGTGGGCAACCTCCGCCTGTAGACGCTCAGGTCGTTTTGAGCAGCTTCCAGTCACCGCGGGACAACTCGGGGCAGTTCATGAGCTGGTACGCGTTCTGGTGAGCCAGCGTGCGCGAAATGATGCTGTGGGCGAGGTGGCGGAAAGCCTGCGTCTCCCCATCGGACAGGTCCATCAAAGCGGAGCCCATCGGGGTGAACCTGACCTGGTTCAGCAGATCGTGGCACGACTCGAGTGGGTTACTTGCGGCCGTCGCTCGTCTTGTAGCCTCCGGGGCGGGGAGGTCGTCGTCGTTGGGTAGTGGCTCCTTCATTGTTGTGGTTAATGTGAAACTGGGAGGCTGGATACGAAACTCACTAGCGCTGCCAGCACCACCGTATCCGATTCCAACCAGAGATGAATACCATAGAAGCCTCTGCTGGCGATGAGTTGCGTTAGCTCCGCACATTAATGCCCAGCTGCGCCGGCTCAGAACTACCATGCCATGTGCCCTGACAGGTTGACAGACCCGCACTAGACTGTCCAGGTCAGAACGATTGCTAGCACCGCGACCAGTTGCCTAGGTTCACCATCGTTGAGTTTGCCTCCCAACGTTGGTTAGCCCCGTGTCAGGGGCACGATTTCTACTGGTATCCAAAGAGCGTTCGTCTCCTTTGGGAAGATTTCAGACGCCTACAGTCATTACTACAAGTGGTGGTCTAGCTAATATGCGTTGCAAAGCTACTAACGCTAGTTTTTCTGAAGCTGCAATAAATGGGCACACGTATTTAATAACTTTGCCTGTGTGACGCGGGTTGCCTCGCTATTGATTACCTGCCAGATGCACCATTCATTCGCGCCAACCGCATCGACTTCCTTTACAACCACACCAAAATCAAGCTCCGTCTGACCTTGGTCTGTAGATCGAATGTGTGAAGACAAAGACCCATAGAAGCTGTCGACGCCCGAATTCACTCTCAGTCTGCACGCTATCTGACGTCTACGTGCCAAGAGTACAATTGTAACCGAAAAATGAGCCAACCCCAAAGAAATTTTTTTTTTTTACATTACTACGTAATACACTACATCACGATATGAAACATCCTACAACATTGCTGATACGCTACTTACTGGATCATTGGGCATGGCTCCAGAGGATCCACGGTCAACTGCTTAGCTTCTAGAAGACACGACTTGCAGCAGGCCACAGGGATGAGGCGGGGCCGCGCGAACAACCGGCGCTTGACGTGGCACTTGTTGCAGACACCACGGAGGCACACGCCACAGGTGCGGTGCGTAGCCCCCACCAGCGACGCCATGGCAGGCTTCCTAGTGCAGACACAGCACGGTTCAGCGGCCGCCTGTCTTCGCGATCGCGACTTGACATGAGTCTTTGACAACAGGCGAGACAGCATTGGAGTGGCAGTGATCCCCGGGGTGCCCTCAGATGTTAGACTGTAGCTCGAGTTCGAGTACCTGGAGGGGGTGGTCTCTCCATCAAGATCCTCCAAGTCCAGCTTGGACAGGTCTTCAATTGGAGCGGCCAAGTCATCAGATTTCTGGATGGCAAGAAGCGTCAGTCTCTTCGCCTCGGCGCATTCCAAGGCGCTGATGATCGACACCATCAGCGAGCACGACGTGTTGTAGACCATAAAGGCCGGGATGTCACCGCCCAAGTCGAACATTCCCTTAGCGTAAACCTCCACATTGTGAGACCCTGGCACCTGGCGATAGATGCTGCAGAACATCATGTTGGCGCGGATGGTGTCGCTGCTCTCTTGAGGGGGCGGACACCCAGCAAAGTCCACGCTCTGGAGGAGGTAGTAGCCGTAGCGCTCGCCTTGCGAGTCGGTGCTGATGCCCATCGACTCGAGTTTGCACAGATCCCGGTGCTTGAGGATCTTGGCGTCCCCGAGGATATCCGTCATGTGCCACTTGAGGGCGAGTTGTCGGTACGGGTCCGTGGCCGAACCGCCCTCCAACTTGGCCAGCATGGCGCAGTTGACGTAGCCCTTCCTCATGTGAGGCAGCACCATCTGCATCTCCTCTCGGGTCTTGGCGTGGACGCCGTAGAGAACGTCTTCAATGTCTCCGGCGACTGATCCGACGCAGAGAACCATGGGACGCTGCGTCTGCTGGGACAGCTCTGCAGCGCGGCGCTTGTAGATGCTGAGCTCGTTGTGGCGCTTGAGCAGCTTCCAGTCGCGCTGGCCCATTTCGGGGCCCTTGGTGCGACGGTGCTCCATCTCGTGGGCCAGCGTTCTCGAGACGATGCTGTGGGCGAGGTGTCGGTACGCTTGGGCTTCACCGTCAGCTAGCAGCGTCTCCTTGGGCACCTCGACGGTGGGAGGGGCGTACTTGGCCTGGTGCAGCAGCTCTTGAAGTCGAACCGGAGCGGTGGCTCGACGTGCTAGCTCGGGGGCTTCAGTTGATGCAATCTCCGCCATTGTGGTGGGTGAGTAGATGGTTGAACTCGCGTTGGCAAGAGGAGAAATACCCGACTGAACGTGTGCAGTCCTCGGTTGATGCGAGAGTGAGCGAGGACGCTCGTTTCTCTACTGTAGACCGACTGACTGACGATAGGCGGCGACATCTGCCTCTACTGTGGCCGGCTACCCACAACGGGCTCCGCAAAAAGCAAAGATCAGCAAACACGTGGAGCGCAACTGGGTCGCTCGGTCCGCGCTGACGCTGGCGTGCCCCTATGGCGAACAGAACAGCACTCGGAACCGGCCATGTGGTCCGCCAACGCCTGGAAGCGCTGACACTTTGGTGCCAAATGGCCATTTGCAATGACCGAGCTTGACCCGAGATAAGACCAAACATATCAAGCGCAAGATACCTGTACACTGGCAGCCAGCTGCGCATGATTCCGCTCTTGAGGCGCAACCGGGGCGTGGACTTGACCTTCGTCGCCTCCATCCATGAGTCAGAACTGGACATGGACATGGGGAGGGGCAAAACTTGCTGACTCGACCAACATTGCAGAGACTGTCGACGCAGATGGTCGTGTGGGTGGAAGACTTCCCGACCGAAACAGTTTTTGAAGGGGAAAAACTGTTGTACCACTTAAGTCAGCAAAAAATACAAAGTAGGTAGCAGTTAGAATTTTTTATCTCGAAGAGGTTGCTTTCGGGCCTGACCAGCCACTCCTAACTGACCTGCAAGGATACTTGCTCCATGGTGAGCTTGGATGTAGAAGCGGAGGTCTATAGAATTGTTTACTTCCGTTAAAGTTGGCACCAGTTGGTGATCAGGGCCCGCTTCGCAGAGAGCTTTGCAGTGGGTCTATCTACGGCGGGGAAGGAGAAAAGCGCTTCAACTTCGCAGCGGCCTCATCGTGCACATCCTGCAATCCGTCTGCCCGCGCTTCTTCTGAGGCGCGTCGAATCGGTCGGACACTCGGCGGCAGTAAGTTTTCTTAACTACGTTTTTCGGGAATGGCAAGTACCGTGGTTTGGCTTTTCACCATTTTCTGTGTAACATTTTATCGTCTTCGCACTTTACGCAAATTTATACACCCTTTCAGGATCGCGGGGACTTTTTTGCTTGCCAGTCATTCAGCCTTTTGAACCGCGTCCACTTCTCCCTATGGCTGGTAATATGGCCGCAAACCACCGTATGTCTCCATGAGCCAGTTGGTCTGTAAAACAAGAGGGTGCCCGCTGCATCGGCCTCGTAGTCTCTGCCAACGTTACGAGCGGCCACCGCCGCAAGTTAGGACAACCGGTCTGTCCGACTAGCAAATACCGTCGCCGGTACCATAGCTTCCCCCGACCTCCCGATGCTGGGAGACGACGTCGCGGTCAATAGTACTGCCCCCAAGGTGACGTTCTACATCCCACGCGAAGACACGGCCCCTGCCGCGGCGTTTGTGTAAGTACAGCTCAAGTTTACATGTGTTGCAGCCAACAAACAACCACGACATGCTGACACCTGCTTTCTGCCAGTGACATCAAGGAATTCGACAAGGAGGCCGAAATGGTTGAGCAGTCGCCGAGTCTGTACGAGCACCGACACACGATAGCAGTGAACCACCGCCGCCTTGGCGTCGTGGGTATCGTGTCCATCTTGTACGTCTACCTCTGCGCGGGTCCCAGCGGTTCCGAGGCCGTCATCTCTTCGGCGGGGCCTCTCGTCGGGCTTGTCGGGTTCGTGCTCTACGCGCTCTTCGTGGCCTTCCCGTTCGCCTACATCGTGGCCAAACTCTGCTCTGCGTTCCCTGACGACGGCGGCTTCACGGTCTGGGTCTTGAACGCGTACGGTCCGTTCTGGGGGTTCCAAGTCGGGTACTGGTCGTGGGTCGCCGGTGTGCTACGAGGAGCCTTGATGCCCGGGACGTTGTTGAATCTGCTCACGAGATACTACAACGTCGAGGTCAAGTCCTCCGTGGCCGCGTACTTCATCAAGGCAGGGATCGGCATCGCGCTGGCCATCCCCACCTTCCTGGGCACGCGCACGGTCGGTCGTCTGAGCTTCGTGGTGGTGGTCCTCGTCATCCTCTTCTTCTCCGTGTTCACGATCTGGTCGCTGGCCAACGCGTCCGACTTCGACGACATCTTCCAAGTGCGGCGTGAGAGCGTCCTGTACGATCCCGCGGCGCACGATGTGATCTCCAAGGGCGACGTGGCCATCGAGTGGGCGACGCTGCTCAACACGCTTTACTTCAAGTTCAAGGGCATCAACAACGCGTCAGTCTTCGGCGGTGAAGTCCAGAACCCCGCGCACTCGTACGCGCGCGCCATCGGCTACACGTGCGTGCTGATCCTCGTGACGTACATGGTCCCAATGATCGCCGGCCTCGGGTCGGATGCGATGCCCTGGTTTCTGCTCGACCGCGACGCCTTCCCGTTCTTCGCGTACTTTGTTGGCGGCAGTCCGCTGCGAACGCTGATCCAGATCGCGACGTGCTGCGGCTCGGCCGGCATGTGCATGGCGGCGCTGCACGTCAAGACGTTCCTGGTCAGCGGCATGGCCGAGAACCGCCTGATCCCCAAGGTGTTGTCCAGGCGGCATCCGACTTATCAGAGTCCGTACAACGCCGCGCTGCTCACGCTCGTGCTCATGCTGGCGCTCATCAACCTGGACTTCGACAGTATGCTCGTCATGACGAACGCGTACTCGGCCGGCGTCCAGCTCATGATCATCGCCACGATCATCAAGCTTCGCAAGGAGCTGCCGTACATTGCGCGTCCGACTAAGGTGCCAGGGTGTAGTGGGTCTATACGAATAACACACTGCTGGGGAAGCTGGCGCTTCCTGGCGAACCCCAAGTCTATTGTGAGTCCTAACGAGTAGATTCTGTTCTGTCCTGTTCACTGCCTGGCACTGCCTGTCGTCCAGGCAGTCATTCCTAACCCTGAAGCCAGCTCGGCACTGCAGGTTCCGCTTTGCGGTGCTCTATGAGTGAATGGAGGCTTTGCTGTAAATGCCTCACCACTACACTGCCCTCCCAAAGTCTACATCACTCATGGATCTGTTTTGCAATCTCTGTTATGCTTTCCGTGACGGCCGGTCTGTCGGCGTCGACTTTGGTTTGATTTGTACAGCAACATGCTGTTGGAACAGCCTGTCGTTCCACCGTTCTGCGAACTGCGTCAATAGCACAGGTATATCTTTGCAGAGCTGCTGGACTGGTTCCCACGGGTCTTCAATCGACTCGAGCCCCTTCCAGCTCACTAGCACTTCATAGTCCTTCTTCTTCTTGTTCCACCGAGCTTTCTTCAGCTCCTCTACCGACAGCACTAGGCCCTGTGCGGCGATGTGGTTGTGGAGTTCCTCAGTTACTTGTAGTGACTGATCGGCGTAGAACTTCAACCGGGATGAGTGAACATCCACCTCCTCCCCCGTCAGTAAATGACGAACAGCAAAAGAGTGTTTGTCCGCTCGAACCACCTGGTAAGGCCCCACCCAAGTCACTAACAGCTTCTCGTGATGCTTCTGGTCGACCCTCGATCGAAGCACGAAGTCGCCTACATCAAAATTGGGCGAGCGACCATACCTCTGTGCTCGCTGGTTGCGTAGAGTCTGTTGTTCACGCGCGTGTATCATGGGTTTGTGTAGTTCTCGAATACTGTCCCGCAGTTTCTCTAGCCACGTTGAGATAGCAGCAGGTTGCACAGGTATCTCCAGTATCTCCTTTTGGCGTGTGTCCAAGCACAATGTCAAAGGGGACGGGAGAGGCAGTCCACAAAATAGTTCAACCGGCGCCCGGTTTCCTAGCGAAGGAACTGGTGTGTGGTTCAGGCTAGATTGAAGCATCGGTACGAAAAATGTCCAATCGTGGATGTCTACCTCGTACTCGAGGCAGAGCACACGAAGTACTTGGACAATGTCGCGATTCGCACGTTCCACGCTGCCGTTGATCCACGGGCAGTACGCAACCGTGAACTCATGCGGCGCCTTCAATCGTCGGCACACTTCTCCCATCACGTCGTTTTTAAAGTGTGATCCTTGATCACTGATCCACAATGGAGGTAAACCAAACCTGCTGTACCAAGCAAGCATCGTGTCGACCACCACCGTACTGGTCGGATTAGCACAGGGTGTCAGCTCGGTAAAGTGCGTCGCTTCATCTTTTAGCACGAGTAGGTATCGGTCCCCTTCGAAACTATCTCCAAGTGACAAAAAATCAAAGTGCAAAGCACGATTGCGCTCATTCGTTCGGTAAGTTTCGGCCCACGGTCGCTGGATGATCTTGCTACCCTTCACGTGTTTACACATTAAGCAGGATCGCAAGAAAGTCTCGACACGGGAGTGGAGGTGGTGTACATCAAAGTGCCTTCCAACACACGCTGCCCTAGCGTCTCGACCACGGTGCCCCTGAGGCCCGCAATGGGCCACCACTAGCAGGCGCTGTGTGAGCTTCGTTGCACTTTTGGGTATCCACACTCTATCCTTGATGTACCATCCATTTTCATCATCTCCAGTCGCCGAGCGTGGTCGCTCCTCTGCGTGGTGCTTCTGCGTAGCGAGTATCACGGCCATCGTCGGCCATTCGAAGGCAGGATCGTCTAGGGGCCGTAGCTCATGCACACGGGGCGTCTGTGGATTTACTACAGGTGCTGGACATTGTTGACCCTGTGGTATTGTAGCAGGAGAGGAGTTCTTGCCCTTGCGCTGTCGCTTGCGTCGCCTATGGGGCTGTGGAGTCTCCTCACGACACCTCTTTCTCAACTGCATTACATTCAGACGAACGGCCGGGCCGTGATTACCTGCCCACCTAGATATCATATCGGCCCACACATTCGTTTCTCCATCGATATGTTCCACTTCGTAGCGATACTCCATTAATTTCGTCGACCATCTTAGCAATTTGCCACGGATATGTTTCTTCACCTCTTTTCCCGGCGCGAATACGTAGATCAGGTTACGGTGATCACAGTAGAGTTTAAAGCCGCCCGGACGAAGTAGGAGGTTGCTGAGCTTATCACATGCGCAGATGATGGGGTACGCTTCCTTCTCTATAATGCTCCAATTACATTGCGACCCCGTGAAAGTGCCGCTCAGGCAGATGAGAAGCTCATGCTGCTGCTCATGGACTTCCTTACGCGGCTTCCAGTCCACTACTTGCGATACAAGCACAGACCAACCAGTATCGGACGCATCCGTGAGCAGACACGTAGTTGCCCCTTCCTTCGGAAACGCTAGTGTCACACTCGTAGACAGCAATTGCTTCATCTCATCATACGCAATTCGCTCCACTGCACTTAAATTCACTGCAATCCCAGAGGCCACCCTCTTAGTACGCTTAGAAGCCCTCGAGAGAGCTGTATCCAAAGCGTCCTGAAGTGGACGTATCACCCGAGCATAATCCAACAGCGAATCCCTCATCCAGTTCGTCGCGCAGATGAACTGCTGCAGCTCTCCAGCTGTGCTCGGATACGGCAGAGCCTGCAGTGAACGGATCCGTTCTGGGTCATGGTGAACTCCGTTGCCGTTAATTAGCTTTCCGCACCAGCGCACCTCCTGCTCGAATAAGCTGGACTTCTTTGGACTGATCTTGAAGCCGAAAAAGTCTAGTAACTCGAACAATCTTTCAAGCTTCTCCAGATAAGTACTTGCATCGCTAGCGAATAACAGCAAGTCATCAATCCATACTAAGAGGTGCTTGTGCATTAGCTCCTCTAAGCACTTCTGAATTGTTGACTGAAAGAAAAGTGCAGCGTCGGTGCAACCTTGGGGAACGCGGCACGGCGTGTACACTTTGTGATGCGTCATGTACAATAGCCACTCCTGGCATTCCTCCGCGAGTCCAATCTGCCAGTAGCCCTTGATAAAATCGAACAGGCCAAAGAATCGTGCACCTTTCACCTCCTCCAAGTCCACATGCAGGTCGGGCATAACGCCCACAATCGCTTCAATGAACGCATTCACGGGTTTGTAATCCGCTGTCTGCCGAAATTCACCTCCACTTTTGCGTACCGGGAGCACCGGGCATGCCCACCGGCTCTCGGTATTTTCGTAGACCCAGCCTAGCCTCACCAGTTCGTCGTTAAAGTCATCAAGAAACTTGCGCACTTCCGGTGGGTACCTTCTCGCTTTGCAGCGGTAAGGCCCCGCACCAAGTTTAAGTCTCACCTTCATTGGTGGGACACGAGCAGGCGGGTCATCTCCAAGCTTGAGCCTCCAGATATCGAAACGAGTAGCGATCCTTCGGAGCGCAGGCACGAGCTCCGTCGGAAATCCCTTCTCAATAGCTTTGTCAACTAAGCTTTCGACGGCAGCGCGCACTTCGTCACTCATCATCTTGCCGCTACCAATCCGGGGTTCATCTTCATCATCAAATTCATCTTCTTTCTCAGCTTGCACAGCATTAGCCACAAACAGGTCGAGTTGCTTTTGTACGTCAATCCCGAGCATAGTCAACACATCGTTGCCAAGCAGAAATTCAGTCGAGTCACCGGGAATGATAAGACACTCAACCGGTTTAGCGATCCGAACACTACCCACAGCTGTGCGTAGTCTGAGATGCAGGTTCACAATCAATTCCACTTCAATAGGTTTGCCATCAGCTCCTTTGCAGGTGAGCGGATCCTCCAGCCTCACCGCAGTCACCTCTGGACAAGCCTTCACAAATCGTTCGTATACAGTCATGCTCATGCCGGACCTGTCTGCACCACTATCGGCACAAAACGCCACCGAATAGGCGTCCTCCAACACGACTGAGCGAGTCTGTGTTGGCAGGCATTCGGCCAGTCGTCGGAGGTTAGCGGTGCCTCCCCGCAGGAGGTCGCTCCCCTTTCTTCTCCTGCTTGGCGGCAACTCGATCACGGTCCTCTTTGCTGGCGGTCGGGCATCGACTGAGGTAGTGTTCACCACCGCAATGGAAGCACCCATCTTTTGGCACACCTTTCTTGGACGACTCTTCTTTTTGGTCTTCCCGTTTCTCGACTTTCCGAGCAACACCTTGCTTAAGTCGTTTCCCGGGGTGTTGGTGCTGCATTTGCATCGGCCGCTTTTTGTTCTGAAAAGGCTGCGGTTGCTCACGTGGCTTCGTCTTGCGTGACGTCTCCTTGGCTCTTTTCAGAGCGCGGTCCTCGATTGCTTGCTCGAGGGCCTGCTGGTTGATGAGCTTCGACAGCTTCAGCACACTGGTTTGCGCGTCGGGGAGGCGGTACTCGATCTCATTCTTCACTTTCTCCCTCAACATCTCGGGCAGCGAGTTGACCAACAGCTTGCATTTCTTCTTAAGTCCTTTCTCACCGTTAAAGAAACTAGCGAAGCCGTACTTCTTGATCAACAAGTTGCAAGAGACGAAGTAGTCGGTCACGCGTGACTGGATGTCCGAATTGCCCATATCCATCTTCAGCTCCTTCCGAAACAGTTCATTCACGGGTGGCAGCACCTGGTTCTGGTAGCTGTCTGTGATAGCATGTATCTGCTTCAGTAGGTACTCATCGGTCAGCTCACTCTTCGGCACTCCCCAACTCGCCTCGCACAGGGTTGTCAGTAAGTCGTCATCGAATGAGCTCTTGACGCTCTTCAACACTGCGTCGAAGTCTTCTTTTCCGTCCTTGCAGCGCTCTCTCGTCGCTTCTTCGTATTCCTTGCGGAGCTTGAGCCATTCGATCAGAGCGTTACGCGAGGTGGAGGTCACTTTCGGCGCCGCAACAATCGCAAATATTGGCTGTGAGTCCTAACGAGTAGATTCTGTTCTGTCCTGTTCACTGCCTGGCACTGCCTGTCGTCCAGGCAGTCATTCCTAACCCTGAAGCCAGCTCGGCACTGCAGGTTCCGCTTTGCGGTGCTCTATGAGTGAATGGAGGCTTTGCTGTAAATGCCTCACCACTACACAGGGGGAGTGCCAGTACTGTATGCCATCGCGGTGGTGCCGACCTTCATGTTCGGCTACATCACCTTCTACGCGTGCACCAGCCTGCTGTCGGCCATGCTGATGCTCGCGTTCTTCGTGCCGGGGGTGCTCTACGCCGGCTATCGGTTCTACTACCGCCGCTCGCTGGTATGAGTGGGCTCCATGTTGTGTTCTTGTTGTTGACCATAGTGCAAAGTGTACACCTTTTGCCGCCCATTCTTGGGTTAATCCCCGGCCAAATTTGGCGTCACCATTTTTTGGGTACACCAAAAGTATCCAAAATCAGAAGTACCACTGTATTATCTCAATCAAAGTTGGCTAATCCCCATTCGATGTCGTTAAAATTGACGAGATTCTGACCATTCATCGGCGCGCTGCGCAAACGCTTTCGCGCGCGCGCGAAATGGCCTACCGACGCGTTGAATGAAGCGCGCTTCATGGTCTCATTCCTCATTCTTCCCTCAGCTCCACAGATGTCCACTCAAGCAACCTTCGCCCGCCACACCCCCGAGGAACGCCGCCGCGTCTTGGACGCCTTCCAGAGCGGCGGCGACTGGCGCACCATCGCCCAGCACAACGGGTTCGCGCGGTCCACGGCCGAGTACCTCGTGCAGCACGGCCGAGTCGACCATCTTCCCCGTGGGGGCGCGCGGGTCACGAAGGTGACCACGGAGATCAAGACGGCCCTTGAGCTCTGGCTCAACGAGTGCTGCTCGTATACGCTGGGCACGTTGCGGGCTATGGTGTACGAGGACTTCGGAGTGCGCCTCTCCGAGACGACCATCTCTCGCCACCTTAAAGGTATGCTCTTCACGGTGAAGCAGGTGAGATGTTATAATTGCTATCGTTCTCTATGTATTTACGATTAACACATTGCTATTGTGTACAGACGCGTATTGAGCCGACCACCTGCAACAGCCTCACAAACAAAGAGAAGCGCAAAGTGTTCGCCGAAGCTCTTGTCGAGCACCAAGAAGAAGGTGATTTCATTGTGTATTTTGATGAAACTAACTTCAATCTGTACACGAAGCGCACGCGTGGGCGCGCGAAGAAGGGCAAGCGCGCCATCGAAAAGTTGCCACCTTCCAAGGGAGCCAACTTGCAGATCCAGTGCGCGGTTTCGTCGGCGATTGGTGTGGTCGCGTACCGAACCCACCGCGGCAGCATCACCATGCAGACCAACGCCGACTTCGTGGAGCTACTCTACGACGAGATCAAGGAGCTGGACGTGTACAAGGAGGAATACCACGACAAGAAGATTGTCGTGGTATTCGACAACGCTCCTGCGCACTCGCAGACAGAGACGCTCGTCCCCAAGCACGACGACCTGGTCTTGCTGCGCCTGGGGCCGTACAGCCCCATGTGCAACCCGATTGAGAACTGTTTCAGTTCTCTCAAAGCCAACATCAAGCAATACCTCGCGCTGGCGAGGGACGAGATGTCCACGCCCATGACGCAGCTCGGCGGCGGTGTCCAGATCTCGAAGACGGAAGCGCGCATGCGTCTTCTCGAGCGCGCTGCTCACGTCTCGATGCCCCGCATCACTCAGTGCATGGTGCAGAAGATGGAGCTGCATGCGTCCAAGTTCGTGAACGCCGCGATCCGCATGGAAGACATGCAGTACGGAGCGTAAGGAACTACCCTGTTAAGGAACTACCCTGTTTTGATTGGGGATTAGCCAACTTTGATTGAGATAATACAGTGGTACTTCTGATTTTGGATACTTTTGGTGTACCCAAAAAATGGTCATGCCAAATTTGGCCGGGGATTAACCCAAGAATGGGCGGCAAAAGGTGTAGTGTAGTAGTTTGTATAAGCAGCTTGGAATGTCAAAACTCCAGGATGCTCTTGGCCACTGAAGGACTTGGAGCTCGTTGACTCCTACGAGCTTTCGCTGCTTCCATCTCCTCTTGACTCTGCAGTAAATGCGCTGGCACCCAGTCGTAGGTAGTCTGCAGTCCAGCCTTGCTTCTCCTTGCCCGGCCCTTCCCCACCAACAGCGGGCTCAATCCTCCGTGTCTCGAACCTCCTGTCTCCTCTTGCTGCTCGTGATGGCCAACAGGGATGGCCACCCACACATTACGCAGATTCACGCGCGCGTCTTGAGCGATGATCTTCTCGAAGCGGCTGAATGGGACGCACTGCACTTTGGTGCGGGTCGTGGCCGATATCTGTGGAGGCCTCGACTGCAGCGGCAGTGGCTCCAGCAGTGTGGCCCGTTCACCTCGTCTCCTCTGATAGTGCCGGCCGTCATCTCGACGGGGAAGCGGCAGCAACGGCGTCTCTTGCTGTCGAGCGAGCGTTCGAGTCTCGAGCTCCCTCCTGTACCTCTGCTCCACCTCGGACTGCATTAACAACGCTGTGCGCGCATCGCGAAGACGCTCGCGCTGTCGCCTACGCAGAAACTTTCTCAACCTCCACTCTCGCAGCCGACGAGTCCTCTTACGGGCGCAATGGCCTCGCCACACGCGCTGGATCAGTCGAGCCGCCAAACGCTGCGCCGCGCGCTCGATGAACAGCCTTGTAGCGCTGCAACTGACGTCACGCACAGTCTTGATCGTCTGATGCTGAGCCTCTTGCTGCTGGCGGATACGCGACGGCATGCTGGCCAGCAGACTCAGGATGCGCGCCTTGGCATCAGCACTCGCTTGCTCGTTGCGCTTCACTCTCCTCCACAGTCGCTGGATCACTCGGGCATTCTTCGCGCGGCGTTCAAGTTCCCACATTGCGACAAACTTCAGCGCTAGAATCGGAGGCTGCTCGTCCATGATCCGGCCAACCAGTTCACGAGAAAGCAGCGCGGCTCCTTCAACTCTGCAGCGCTTGCGAGCAGCACTGATGGCGTTGCGGCCCAAGCGGGCCAACGCCCGACACATCCACTGATAAATGCGTACTTGGTGCTGTCGCTCGGCCTGCGCTCTCTTGCCTCTACCGAGCCGAAACGTTCTCCTCAAGGCGTTCTGGATCACACTCAGCACGCCCTTGTCGCCCGTTAGCATCGACGGCAGCAGTCGCAACCTCTTCACCCACTTGGACTCGCGGCCGATCAACGCGGTTAAATTCTGAGCCTTCCGCTTGAAGAACCCAGCCGCAAGATGGCGCAGCGACCGCAGGAGCGCCAACACAGCATCACCGCTGCTGCCTACGACTGAAGCAAGTGATCGAGCGCCAGCACGGTGTCTCGCTTTGGCCTGGAAAAATCCCGTTACGCGCTTTGAACGCAACGCGGCGAGCTTGCTCTGCACCGCCGTGACTGGAGCTGGAGCGGCATGCTTGGCTTCCTCCTTCTTGTTGCTCTGCCATGGACGCTTGAACCTTGCTGGCAATTGTGTGATGGATCCACCCTTGCTACTCATCCCACAGCAGCCTTAGCACGAGAAAACAAACCACAGGTCAGTTAGTCTCGAAACTCCCCCCTCAATGTTGAAGCGAAGCGCCAAATTCGTCTACAATCCGGGACAAGAATGGCTCACTTCACGTTCGTCGTCTATTGCATCATTGTCACGAGCCAAACAGGTTGGCCGCTCCTTCCTGCTGCTTGCGCTCGCCAAAGAGGTCGTAGGCCGCGTTCGAGTGGCGGCCTGCGCGTCGGAAGCGCAGCACGATCGGTCGTGGCGCCTTGCTCACGAGCTGCTTGAACTGCGACGTGTTGGCCACGCTCACGCCGTTCACGGCCAGAATGCAGTCACCAGGAGCGATCCGGCCGGAAGCTTGAGCTGCACTCGACGGCACGCACTCGCGCACGATCACCAACCGGCCGCTCTGCTTGGCGACTAACCCCAGCGCTGCGCCCGAGAACTCGACCTCGAACTCGTCCTCCTCCTCGTCTGCGGCTTCAGCATCTTGATCCATCGGTGCAGGCGCCTCGCCGAAGAGCGAGTCCGACTCGGGCGCAGTCGTGGAGCTATCACCAGCCTGCAAGTCGTCTCCGATGATGACCACGTTCGCCGACCACCAGCTCTGGGTCTCCTGCAGCGTGAACGTAGCGGTGTAGCCCCGATTAGCTCGGAGTCGCGCTGTCTTCCGCGTAGCATACACACTGCACGCATTTGACTGAACCGTGAAGTAGACGTCGCCTGATGTGAGCAGCGTTGGCGTGTAGCCGTAAGCGAACACCACCAGGGCGCGGTCAGCGCGCCAAGCCGTGGCGCTCCCTCCTCCAGCTGATGCAGCCCCGCTGTCGGTTGGAGCGTCCAACACGCTGGCAAGATGCCGTCTTCCAAGCGGCAGAACGCGCAGGGACGCGCCGTCGTTCAGCTGCGTGTTCACCACTAACGAGTGTCGAGAATTGTTGATCAACGCAAGCGCGACGCAGCCGCGCGCCTCAAGTCCCGTGTGGTTGGCGTCCCAGTCGTACACGAGGTGTCGCACCTGCCGCAAGAAATCCGCGCTGCTGAGGCACTCGCTCAGAGCCTTCGAATGCTTGCGCACGATCTCACCGTTCGACATGTGCTCGTAGCGGAAGGGCACGCCTTGAGAGCTGTCGCCGTCTCCACTCGAAGAGCTGGATGTCAGCATCCCGGGGGCCATGGCACCTGCAGCCGCGGCGGGGTCAGCCTTACCGCGCAACGTGGACACCAGTGACGTCACGCCGCCTGCCACCATACTGGTCACGAGCGACGTGACCTCGATCGACTCGATCAGACCAAGCGCCTGGGACTTCACCGACTGCTCGTAGAAGCGAACAATCGCCGCAGTCAGCGACTCCTGCGTGGCTAGCGCGTGAGATAGTCGGTAGCCCTCCAGCGTCACGCACGCGTTCTCGATCTTGAGCTTGAGGTTCGACAGCCAGAAGCCCTCGTTGCTGCGCTGGCTCGAGTCGCTCTTGTCACGCGTGAAGCTCACCACCACACGCACGGGCGAGATCTCACCCGACGCAATGTAAAGTTTCCGGCCGGTCATCGCTGCCATATCCGCAGCACTGACACCCTCGTCCCCGTCCTCGTTCTGAGGCACAAAGTAGGCCAGCAAGTCGCCGTCTTCGTCATCCTCGTCGTTGATGTCGTCTTCACTCGGGAAGGCCGAGACCAGCGACTTGTGCTGGAAGTGAGCGATCGTCTCCTTCTGCAGCTGGTTGAGCCTGTCAACGAAGCTCATTGAGGTCGAGATCTTGATGTTCTGCAGCTCGAGATGCACGCGCTCCACCCACGTGTACTTCGCGTGAGGCCTCTCCAGATACGTCAGCTCCAGGAAGTACTTGTCCATGCTTGCCTTCGCTGACGCACTGTCCCCATGCAACAAGGGTCTCAGAACTACGCGGTTCTTGGTCTGTGGAAGCAGGTCCTCAACCTTCAACCCCATCAAGTTCAGCTTGGCAGCAGTGGCTTGCGGTGACCATGAGGCCTCTACGCCGATGCGCGTGAACGTCGCACGAGCCACAGGCTCGCTCTCGCCCTCCGGCCCACCGGCGAACAAGCTGTGAGACTGCTCCAATGCCCCGCCGTGCTTTTTATCTGTGACCGTCACGATCACGCCCGCAACCTGCGCGTGCAGACTGAACGTTTGCCAGCCTGCCGTGGCGGCACCTGTGACCGCATCCCGTGCAGAGGAAGAGACCGTTGACCCAGCATTCGACAGCCGCGAAGACGTAGACGTCGGAGATCCAGCACCGCCGTCCGTCACCACCACTACGAACGTGGCCTGCGAGAAGCTGCCTCGCTTAACAACCACCTCCAAGGGAACACCGCGTCCGCTAGATCGCGGCGGCACGAGCAAGTCCGTAGTAGCCACGCGGTCGACAGCAAACGCCGCGCTCCAGTCGTAGCCATCACTACAGAACGTACCCGATACGTCGTCGTCAGGCAGTACCGATGCACGCAGCGGGGCGCGCGTTCCGCCCACCCAGTAGAGCGCGTACATATCCCCAGCCCCGAGCACGTGGTGAGCAACATTGTCGTTGCTCGAGTCTTCAAGACGTTGGTGCTGACGGTTCGGAGCTTCAAGAAGCAGGAGCGTGTGCGATGAGCGGTTGAGGATCAGGTAGCGAGGGATAACGCTCACAAGCGTCGTGACGGAGCCAAAGTGCCGGGTCGCGTAGTCCGCTGACACGCCCAACTCGTAGAGCACCCCGCCTAACGACGCGCTGCCCCCTGCGGACCGAAGCGTGATGCACTCGTCCTGCCAACTGAGTCTTCTAGGGTCCGCTTCAAACCGCGCGGACCAGTTGCATCCACGCAACCCGATTCTGACCACGGGGACCTTCCCATTGTTATCGCTCGAGTAGGCGCTGATCTGGGCGTTGCCCACCTGGGCTCGGGCCGCGCGTGGAGGGATGTAGGCTTCACTATCAGCTGCAGTACCGTAGACCAGCTCCAGTCCGGAGCGGTTGATAACCCAGACCTCAGCCAGAATCTCCACGCGCACAGGGCGAGCAGCGTGATCGCCTCCCACCACACGCAGAAGCAGTCGGAAGGGCCGTCCATCGTCCACTCGAGTAAGTTGTAGCGATAGTACGGCGCCGCTGGCGGTTCCTCGAGGCACAAGCTCCAGCCACTTGGACGGAGTCGTGCAGCCCTCAACAAGCAGTTGGAAGAGCGGTCGTTGCGCGATATCCGTCCACCAGATGCTGGTCTTGGCTCCGACAGCGATCGTCTCGGGCTTCGACGGGCTGTCGCTCGACCCAGATCCATACGCAGAGCTGTACGCAGACCGTAATCGGAAAGTTAGCGGGACTGGAAGCTTATTCACCAGGACAAGCGGCTCCGCGAAAGACACAGCGCGAAGCTCTTTGTCACTTGACATGGAGACGCAGTACACGGCGTTTCGACCGTCCCCAGCATGGCCCGAGCTCTCACGTGAAGCAGATGTGGACGATACAGCAGCCTCCACTTTAAGCTCCACAGCGGACCGTGTCTGCACTGGGATAGGAGCGCTCCACGAGTACGTAGCGCCGTTCCCCACAGGCCGCACGCGCAGCTCCGAAGCTAGCGACAGCAGCACTGGAACGGCAGATTCCTGGTTTGCTCGAAGAACGCCAATCTCGACAGGCGTGTGCCACGTCGGGTCGTTCACGAGGAGCGCCACGGGACGACCAGATGTGAGTCTGTTCACGAGCTTGATAGGTGACGAGACCACCAGCAAGATGCGGCCTTCGACGAGTTGCGCCGACAAACTTAGCGTGAAGTTGGTTCGCTGCCCATGGGTGTCCACCAAAGGGAACGTGCGCGCACCCAACTGCTCGAAAATGAGCCCTTGAACGGCTTGGAATCGCGCCGCACTCTCCTCCGAGCTCTTCGAATCCATCAGCTGCAAACAGAGTCGCAGATTGGCAGCATCCCGGTCGCCCGATGCATACCTCCGTACGACTCCACGCCCTCGTCCTGGCGCGTGGAGATACCGAACGTCAGCCAGGCTTCCAGTTGACACCACTTGGGGCTCTGTCGTGAACGATCCGTTCGTCAGCCAGAAGCTGAGCGGGAGCCCAGTCTCGTTACGGATCACACACGGCGCCATCTTACGCCGCTCAACGTCTTCATCTTCACTGTCTTCCGTCTGCACCTTCGCCGCTCCCAAAGCCGCACGACGCTTCCACGCGCCGCCCACAGACGCCACGACCTCCAGTAATCCGTGCGTGACAGTGAGGTCCAACGCTTGTGAAGCTGTGAGAATAACGTGCAGCTCGCTCGCGCCTGAAATGGAGCCCTGCACCGACGCGTCCAGAGCCCACTCGGTGCACATGGGGTGCCAGTCGCGCGTGTCCGGGTTGTAGTACGACATGAGCACCACCAAGTTCCCTCCTCCAGAAATGCTTGTCGTCACTGAGGCAGCAGACAGATCCGGCTCGGCGAAGGACGCGGACATGTCCTCGCTCCCCTCCTGCTCCGCAGTGTACGTAGCGTTCAAGAAGAGGTGGCAGCGCTCGACTTGCAGCTGCGCGAGCCCCATATCACATCCGTCGCAGTCGTTGATCAGCGTCAGACTCACGGACGGCAGCTCGCACGTAAAGTATCGGTGAATCTCCTCCTCCGTAGCCGTCTCGACCACGATGCTCTTCGACGAGGTGCGCGACCTCGACAACGCATGGGAAGTCGGACTGTCGATCCGGGACGGCCGACGGAGATCTGAGGCGCTGCGGCGTCCTTCATGCAGCGCGATG
Organism: Phytophthora vignae f. sp. vignae; assembly: GCA_016169955.1. Lineage (NCBI taxonomy): Eukaryota > Oomycota > Peronosporomycetes > Peronosporales > Peronosporaceae > Phytophthora > Phytophthora vignae. The sequence continues at coordinate 58,183 of JABJUM010000077.1, read as the reverse complement.
GCTTCGTTGAATGCCTCCATCGTATCCATCGCCATGCACGCGTCGTCATAGGACACGAACACTTCAATCGGAGTGAAGGTTAGCGCCACAATCTGCTGCCTCTGGCTGGCGTGGGGGAACAGGTCGCTCACTTCAACGTGCAAATCACAGGGTTCTAGCAACTGAATCAGCGGCGCAACATCGATGGCATCCCACCGCGTGCTGGACGAGGGAGACGCCACACAGCAGCCTGGACGTCTGGCATTCTCCAGCACGATCTCCATGTTCCTTGCATCTGCTAGAATGCTGCTCTGGATATCCAGGTCATCGTCTGCCTTCCCCTTCTTATCGTCCGGATGCGGTTTCCACTTGAACTCAAGCGTGAAATCACCGGCAAACACTACGCGCGGGCTCTCTGGGTCGTAGCAATCGCGTGGTACCGCCACGCCAACTTGCTTGGCCGTCGCACGGACAGTGATCGTCAGCTCTGGCTCCTTCCCATCGCGAAGAATGTCCGAAATACTTTCGCGCCGCGTCAATAACGACGGCGATGGCGGTGGCACCGGCGTCTGTGACCGCACGAGATCCTTCACTAAGCCAGGCTTTTCGGGTTGACTTGGCCTCGAAGGCAGCGCGAAGAAGCCGGTCAGTGTTAATAACGCCTCGGGGATAACAGTGCCCGTGACCTCAGAGAAAGCCAAGTCCAGCTCCCCGGTCAGCGCGGCGTCGTCCCACGTGTAGCGTATCTCCAGCGGGCGAGGCGAGATCAGGAGTGTGCCGCCTTCAGCGCCGCCAGCTGAGGTTTTGTAGTTCCCCACTAGATCACGAGCGCTAAACGCACCAAGATGCACCGCCAGGCGCGGGTTCTTCTCGTACTCGTCGTAAAACACCAGCGAAAAGTCAGTAGCGACAACCTCAGCGAACGCACCAGTCCGCCCAACCTTGCCTCTATCGGCTTCAGACATGGTGCGCTGCACAACCAAATCAGGGGATGCATCTTCCGTCACGAATGCGTCTGCCGGTCCGTCCTGGAACAGCAGGATCCTCACGTTCTGCATGACAAAGCGCACCTGGAGCGTAGCTTCATCTGCGTCTGGCTGAAGATACGTGTACGTCACGGTGGGGCGCAAGGATGGGAGTTCTCCAATATCAGCGCTACTTCGTCTCCTGGACAGGAGTCGAGACGCGCTGCTTGCCTTGCCAAGAGGAGCTGCAGCTGTCGGGGCATTCTGCAGCGCATCGGCGCCAAAATTCTCCAAGATAAGCGCGACAATACCCAGGTAGATCGTGCGTGATATGTGGGCTTCTAACGGAGGCAATACCGAATCCACCGTGATTCGCGGGAGAAACACCGTCCTCGTTTCGCCGCTATCACCCACAGTCTCCTCGTCACCTAGGGAAATACTCGACGACACGAGGTCCTCGATGCTGATCTTCAGATCTGCAGGCTTGGGAAGTAAATCCTCATACATAGGCCCTTCGTCCGCGCTCTTCGCTCTCTTGCCAGCACTCGTGGTCGTGCAGAAAATACGAACTTGCTCCAGGAAGAGGTCTTTGCAGTCCACGCGCAGCGAGACGCCGCCTCCTTCAGCGTCGGGTCTTCGGACCATGGCTCGTGGCAGCGGTTCGTCGTGGACAACACGCTTCGTTCTTGCTCCAGGTGGCCCTTCATAGTGCACTGCACTAGACGGAAAGTGAACGAGCCGTAGCATGTCCGCTGTGACCTTGGCATGGGGGGAATCCTCTAGGCTTAACGGAAGAATCAGGGTGGGCTTCTCAACGGTCAAGTCTAGCACAACGCTAGCTTCGTCCTCGCGCAGTAGTAGCTGGGTGGCATTCATCAACGTCTGGCTCACCATCGCTCCAAGAACGCCTTCAAGCACAAAGTCCACCAGCTCCAAGACCTGTTGATGGTAGTAAACACCCCGGATCGGCTTGAATGCGAGACGCAGAGAGCTCTTGTCACTCGTCTTGGGGTCGCTCACAAACGCGAACGTCAGCAGCGCCTCTGGTTCCATCCCGGAGGCAACGCGGCGTCGAGCTTCCGCCTCATCCAGACCCAGCAACGGCGAGTACAGCGGATGCTTTGACGTGCTCAAGTCAGTGCCCACGAAGTTCCCCACATGGCCGGTAACCTCGAACGTGTCCTCGGCAGCAGAGCTCTGGCCTTCCACATCGTAGCTCGTGTAATTGACAGCAGCGTTGCTGATGTCTAGACGCGCGAGCTGGCGATCAAGCTGGTCCTTGTTGAACGTTAGGCTGAATTGTACCAGCGACGCGCGTACCGCAACGAGAGGTTTTCCTCTAGAGCGCAGACTGGTTAACGCGGCAGCCTCCTTCTCATGGTCACCACCTAGGCGCGACTCCTTTATAATCTCCTTCTCTGCTGGCAGGCTACGCGGCGGCGTGGTATCATCAGACGGGAGGTCATCGTCATGGGACTGAATGGCAGATGCGTACGCGGATATGATGCGGTAGAACAGCGCCACGGACGACGGGTTCCACTGCAGATGCAGCACATTGAACTGCACATCAGCCTCCAGTTGCGAAGCCTGGTCACTTTCTTGTATTCTCGATACTCCGTTGTCCTGAGAAAACGCCGTGATGTCGATAGCGATCAGGTGTGGAGTCTCGCCTGCGTCGTCTTCGCCGGTAGATATGAGTTTGTAGTAGCGAGACTCGGGCGAATACAATTTGTCTTCCATCACAAGGGCCTTCAGTCGCGCGTGGAAATCCTGGTGGGCCGAGTATGCTTCCATCGAGAAGGACGTTTGCGAGGCCCGCAAGATAAACGCGTCCTTAGCAGCCGACTCACGCAAGTTGAGCTCCACACATCCAAGCGACAGCTCCATCTCCAGCAGGAACTTCTCCTCGACGTTATTAACGGGAACGACAGTCGCGTTGCTCGTACCTTCATCACTTGTACTCTCCGACTCCGTCGCACTCTCTTCGTCGCCACTCTCACGATCTTGATCCTCAAAGTAGGACAGGCGCCTACCATTATCCCGGGCAATAATCGCTGCTTGTGCAACTATCGACGAGTGGATCTGGCCCAGCGCCACGAGCTGCTCCTCCACTAAGCAAATGGAGATCTTGGGAACGGCAGCGTAGACGCCCACTTGCGGCAGCGGCTTCGCTTCCACATTGTTCCGCCCAGTGCGTGAAGGAAGCTTGAGCCGCGAAGTTGCCGCCTGCGTGTGGAGTGAAAACTCAACCGACAGCTCCTTCACGATCTTGGTAAAGCCACGAAGTTCCTCGTCAGTCCAGTCCACCAACTGCTCCTGGCGTCCGAGTAACACGTGGATCTGGGTCACGTCAAGCCGCCAATGCAGACGACGCGGGTCTTCTCCTGCAGTTTCCAGTCCCACCTCCAAAGGCGTGTCGATAGCCGTAACCTGTTCGGCGTTGCGAAAGCTCAGCCGGCCGAGATCCACAACCAGAACGGCGCCAGTCGGCTCACCGACGTTTTCCGGGAGGATAAGCACAGGAGCTTCCATGTCTAGCAAGACGTCGTAGGCGACGCGACCTTCAGCTCGCTCCAGCGAGCGCATGAGCTCCGCTTCCTCGGCCTCTTTCTCCGCGCTCGTGTTTGACGACTCGAGTAGCTTCCTCTCGTCCTCCGAGTCGTCCGTAAACATCCAGTCCGCAACAGAAGACGTAGCGAACTGCCAGACCCTTTCTAGCTGCTTTTCTGGTAGCAGACTCACGAAGAAGGCGTGCAGGAACATCACAAAGGACGGATCCACCATCATCCGGACAGGCTCGCTGCGAACGCGGACCTTCAGCGTGGCCTCCACGTCGTCGTCGCCCTGCCGTTGCGTTTGTAGCACCGCCCGCCGACTCACGTCGATACTGACGCAGGACGTACTCGGGTCTTCACTCGGCGATAGCGACGACGCCGGACTACAGAACGAGTGGAACCGGGAATCACCGGCGAGGCCGTTAAAGATGTCGAAGTGCTGCACTTGGAAGCTCGCGTCCCACTCGTTTTCCGGCTGAATGTTCACAGCTACCGAGCCATTGAGCATCCCAGTGACGAACGGACTCTCATGTGCATTGGACTGGAACAGAGCTATCGAGCCATTGGTCAGCTGAAGCTGCACCGACACCAGGTTGCACCCCATCGGCACTTCGTGCGCGTTGCTAGCCTTCTCCACCGCGTCATTGTAAGCCTCGCGTAAATTTTCCCGCCCCTCAGCAGACAACACGTGCTCTTCTGCTTCTTCACTCGACGCGGAGGCGGATTCATTTTCGCCGCCGAAGAAATACGAGTACCATGAGCCACCGCCGCCTTGAGCCGCCTGTGTTTTAGCCTGTTCTTTGGCCGACGCTTTCGCTTCTTCCTTGGCTCGCTCCTCGGCGTCTTCAGCGACGTCGCGCAACAGCAGCACCACATCCAGCGGGTAGATTTCTTCATACCGCTGCTTGAACTGGCCCTGTCTCGTCGAGGGGTCCAACGGCGCACCGTTGCGCAGCTCCGTCCTGAAAGCCTCCACGTACAATTGTTGCTCCAGCAGCGCCTTGTGTACCGACGACCAGCGCATTTTGCGGTGATGTGGTCGTCGGCGATGCGGGTGCTGTGCGCTAGCCTCTTTGCTCTTGTCATTGATCGCTTGTCGCCGAAGCTTTGCTCTGCGCTGCTCAAGCACCAGCCGCGTGGCGTAGTCCCACCACTCACGGGGGCGCGCACCTGGTGTGTGCAGCGGTCGGCCCCGGGCCAGCGCGAAGTGGGCCTCCACCGCTCTCCGCCCCAAGAACGCTCGCTGCAGAAACAGCACGTCCTCGTACTGTTCGCGCGTCAAGCTGGCCTGCAGCGCGCCCATCTCCGCTTCCACTGTGTACTTGGCCACCGCCGAATAGTCCGTGCTCTCGTTCTTGGTGAGCTGCACGCCCAGCGAGCACGGACGCAGCAGCCACCTCCTGCTACTGTCGGCCCGGGTGTCTTCTTGCTGGCCACTCAGCGCCTGCACCATGGCCCGCATGGCTTGAGGCACATCTTCTCTGGTCTCGAGCCTCGCGGCCTTGTCGCTTACGTTCAGGCGGTCCCAGTACATGCCGAACTGCGAGATCTCGGCCTTCTTGTACGTGAAGGCGCTGTGTACCGTGGCGTGGTCCACGAAGGCCTCTCGCCCCTCCTCGTCCGTCGTAAAGTAGCGGAAGCGCTCGAGCATCAGGCCGCAGGCGAACGGCGCCTCCGGGTTGGCCACAGCGTCCTCATAGCGCAGATGCACGTCCCGCAGCGTCACCTGCAGGTTGGCCACGATGCGGGCCGTGAGTCTCGAGACGAAGGTGCCCTCGTCTTCCTCGGGCTTCTGCTGCTCGTGCTGCTCCTGGCCCGGACCGAGGCGCGCGGCGAAGCGGCGGTGCTGGCGCAGCAGCTCGCGCCGCTCCAGCTGGTTCTTCTTGGCCTGCAGCAGCTCGGCCGCGCTGGGGCGCTCCGTGTTGGGCACGACGAGCGCCGACACGCCCTCGAGCGTGATGGTCACGCTGGCGCTGCCCAGCTGATTCCAGGGCACGCGCACCAGCACGCGGCCCACGCTGCCGCTAATCACGGCCACGGGCAGCTGCAGCTCGGCCAGCGCGTGCGGCTTGAGCGCCAGGTCGCGCAGCTCCAGCTCGCCGCTCCAGAGCCCCACGACGAGCGAGTCGCTGCGTAGGCCGGCCACGTACTTGCCCAGCTGCGCCTCCAGGATCGACGAGATGATGGCCTTGGCCATGGCTGATGTCGGGCTGCGTCGAGGCGAGGAACGAGACGCCGCTTCCGGCCCCGATAATGATGTGGCCGAACATGGTGTACCGTACACAAGGATCCGCGTAATCAGATTGTAGCCATTTCCGTGGAAATGGATACACTGGTTGAAGTGCGGCTGATGTCGAAGCTTTGCTTCACCTTCAGTGACAGCGACTGCCGCTATCCTCACCCCCGATGCAAACACTCTTGATGCGTAGTTTTGATGGTGTTCCTCCCAAAACTACGCCCTGATTACTATAGAAATGGTTTGAGTAGGCTACTTTGCCGCTTACGATGCCTGGCAGTCTCCTCATCAATCAAAGCTGAGTCACCGCGAGTACACGGGTGCACGCAGGCTGGGAGGAGAAGTCAGTGCTGATTCAAGCCGTGACGGCACGCGCCGGGAACTCGGGCTGCCGGACTTCTCGCTAGCGCGTTGCCCGCAGTAATCGCAGGAAGTTGATGAACTGCACAACAGCCATCGTGGCGACACTTGTATAGGGCCCCGCGTTGTAGCAGTACGTTTTGTCAACCTTCACTGCGTTAGCACTTTCAGTTGCAATTACCTGCTTACTCCCACGACCTATTAGCACTTCCTGTATGGCATAGCGTTGGTTATAATGGCTACGTTTCGCTGCTCAATGTTGTTGGAGCAAGTGGGGAAACCATGTATCGTGACCGCCATCGCTCGCTCGCTCGGTGATACGTTCGGACGCACCAAGATTGTCATGGGTCCTGAGCGCTTAGCAGTTGAGCCGTTACCCAGACTGGTTGGAGCAGGACCTCGCTGCGGCAGCTCTGCGCGCTGAGGCCAGTCAAGGGCAAGTCGCCTTCAAAACGCGGCCGGCTCGCTCCGGCGCCAAGCGCCTGGCGCCTGACGCCCACAATGCAGAAGATACGAAGTCCGGTTGGCCGAGGTGCAAATGGGTCACGCGATGTTGAGCTTTGGCTCCCCAACAACGCTGCCCGCATGGCATTGCGAGTGGCCCTGCTGGGGGCATGCACCCCTTACTTCGGCGTTGCCTACGCGGATCAGGGCTCGACGATGCACGGCCAACGTGAGGCAGCTTCGAGCTTCGCCTCAATTTGCACAGTCAAAGACACGGTGTCGGACCAAAAACGTCGGCACAGCCAGGACGAGGACGATTGCACAACTTGCGCTGTGTATGGAGCGCAGAGCTCTAGGATACTGTACATGTATGCTACAATACATGTACGGCGATCGGAATCAACGTGGGCCGACTGTTTTTCGTGCAGGATGGCCGTCAACGAAGGCGAAGCACATCGTGTCAAGCCCCTGACAGATTGCTGCCATTTTGTACCGAGGAGAGAGCGGGCTCGTAGGTACGAAGAGCTGGAGCCCCGGGATCGCCATCCTGGAGCGCTTCCAGTTCCGCTTCGACACCTGCTGCGCGACGACTTGTCTTCACTATGCCTTCAAATCGCGGGGTTATGCATAATTCTTAGGAATCCCACATCCCGCTGAAGACGATATACATTTTAGATTCAGTGTAAGCAGGAATGTATTAATGGAGTCAGAAAAGAATAAGCATACTATTGAACACACTTTTACACAAATACAATGTTTCAGAAACGTGGTTTGAAAATGTGGATTTTCGGATACCTAAGACGGATACGAATTCTTAGGACTGAACTGAAACCGGTCCATAGACGACGCTCGCCAAGTTGCACTCACTTATTCAGCGTTTTGCGCGGTCGCTGGGTTGCACTCTGACGTGCGTGTGGCCTCGACCCTGGAGCTCAGATCGCATTCCGATTCCCAGTCGCGAAGCAACTTGGCAGCAACATGGAGGAGCAGCGCCACCGCCGCTTCCCGCGGCCTCGCCTCGGGTCACGCGCGACTCGCGGACGCGCGCCCACCGCGGCCGGCAGCAACATGGTCGAGCTCGAGACGCTCTCGTCCTTCACGGCCCTGGAGCGCCGCGCCGTGGCCCTGTCGGAGGATGAGGCGCTCGTGTGCTCCCGCCTGGCGGAGTTGCTGCTGGCCGACGGCCTCACGGCCTACGAGGCCCACTACCAGGCGGGCCGCAGCGGCCTCGCGCCGGTGGATCCGCAGCAGTGGAAGCTCATCAAGAAGAAGGACCAGCTCTGCGCCTACAAGCAGCGCAAGCTGGCTGCGGCCAAGCAAGCGGCCATCGCGGCGGCCGCCGGCCCGCAGCCGGGCCAGTGCCCGGCCAACGAGACGGAGCTGCCGCTGCTCATGGTGGCCGGGGTTCTGGCCGGCCAGGTGAACGACGCCATGTACGGCCTGGTCAGCGCCAACACGCGGGCCATGAAGATGAACAGCGCGTACGCTGAGGACGCGCTCGTGGACGCTGAGGTGCTGGCCACGATCGAGGGCCCGAGCATCGAGCAGCCCTTCCGCTTCCTCGGCCTCAAGTGGGCAGTGCGCCACGACGCCATGTCCAAGAAGCGGGACCTGCTGTACCTGGAAGCCACGGGCGTCACCAAAATGGCCAACGGAGACCGTGTCGGGTATCGCGTCATGCACTCGGTGAGCGTCAAGGCGCTGGCCCACTTGGCCTCAATGAGCATTTCCTCCTCGGTGGTTCGCGCACGCGCGTCCGTCGTGCAGTTGTTCCATCAGCAGCCACCGTCGGAGGGGTCGACGGGTCTCACTGGCACGCTCAACGTGTTCACGAGGGGATACTACGACCCTCAGGGCGCCATGATGGAGTTCATGGCCGTGAACGCAGGAGCAGAGCTCTTGCTGCACATGACCTTCTCGGTCGTGGACTGCGCCCACCTCAAGAAGATCGCCTTTGCGGCGCAGCAAGCTGGACGTAAGCGGAAAGCCTCGACCCAGCTCCACAAGACTTACGGTGATGACGCCATGTGCGGGATCGAGGAGACGTACGACGAAGACATCGACATCATAGCACGGAGCGCAGCCTTGTCGACCAACTGCTCGCTGTGCGACCGCAGAGTCGGCAGTGTGCTCAACCGAAGCGGAACGCCGTGCTCCATTTGCGCGAAAACGGTCTGCTCGCGCTGCAGCGTCGTCAAGAAGCTGCGGTTCTCGCGCAGTGACGACAACGACGCGCCCGCTAACACCGGCGTGAATCTGGGTGGGAGCATGGGCATTCGTGACTTCGTACAGCCGGAGGAATCCTTAGCATTGACTGAGCGAAGTCGCAGCCGCAGCGGCAGCGGAAGCGGCGGCACCAACATGAGCGACATCTGCCAGAAGGCGCTCAAGTTCTGCCTGCCGTGTGTGCTGCGCGCCAACCAGCGCAACGCCTCGCAGATCGTGGTGGAAGAGATTCTAGAGCAGACGAGCTTCGGACTCGTGACTCCGCGCAGCACCATGGAGCGCCCAAGTTCCAGACCGTCGACACTGCGCCGGCGATCAACACAGACTGGACGCCCGTACAGCGTGCGATCATCGCAAGCTTCGGTTGGATCCCACCAGTTTTCAAACTACGCGACAGCATCTCCCTACGCGGCATCCCCGTACTGCCAGCCTCGGCAGAAGGCCTACAGCAGCGCGGCTTACATTCCAAGTGGCGTGCGTCGGTCATCCTCGGCTACCCCTCGCGTCATGCTGTACGTTGAAGACCCAGTTGCCAGCAGATCCGGCTACAGCGCTGCTTAAACCTCGACTCGAGCTCTCCTACAGCTGAGGTGCCTTCCACGGTGAGATAGTAGTAGATTATAAGCGGCTCAGTGAAATGCGCTCGAAGAAGAACGCACTCTCAGCGAGATTGAATCAACAACAACAACGATGTATCATGACAACAACTGTCCGCACTACAAAATCTACCGGCGGGTGCGTTGCGCCAGTTCTTCCGCGTGAACTTGCAGCGGCGAGTAGCTCCGTGCAGTGAGCGTGCACCCCAGGCAGAAGTTGAAGGGCCGAATCACCACCGTCTTCTCCGACGCATCGATCACGAGCTTCTTCGTCACGCTGCACTTGGAGCACACTCGCTGTTCCCACGTCAAGCAACGCAACAAGCGGGTTAGTGTTTGTCAAATGTGTTGTCATCACCACTAACTGTATCACGATGAAGACGATAACGATGATGATGATGATGTACGAACCTTCTGACAGATCTGGCAGAAGCTACCGGCAGTGGAGAAGACCCTGGTCAGCGATTTCTTGCACGTCGCGCAGTGATCAGACTCGTGTCGCTGCAGACGGTGATACATTGAAGAGGAGGACGACGCGGATCGAGCACCTGGCGACCCTGGTATTGCCATCGACGCTTCAACCGCGTTCTTCCGCATCAGCCAGAAGAGCTTCTTGTTCTGAGCGACGTCCATGGGTTTGCCCACGGACATGATTGAGGTCGCCGTCTCCTGGATCATGAAGTAGTTCAATGCCTTGCCCCCGGGCTGCATCACAATCTGCACGAAAACGTCGACCAGATCCCCCATTTGCCGGTAGATCGTGCACATGGACAACTTGCCGCGGATGATCTCGTACTGGGACAGCTCGGGCAGGTCGCGGTGGGGCACCGACTGCGTGATCGTGAAGCCGAGGAGCTCGCCCCGCGACGTCCTCGAGAGGCCAATGCGCTGCAGCAGCAGGAAGTCGCGCGGCTTGACCACCGCCCCAAGTCCGGGGAAGCTGCGCAGGATCCACGTGAGCCCCATGAACTGGAACGGGTCCTTCTGCGACGGCCGGTCGAAGGTGGCCAGCATGCCGATGTCGTCGGCCAGGTCCTGCTCGTACGCGCTGCGTCGGCGGAACGAGGCCGCGTCGTCCACGTACGACCCGTACATGGCGTCCTCGAGCGTGCCGGGGATCGTGGCCGTGCAGATCATGACGGGGATTTTGGTGCCGGCCGCGAGCGCTGCGCCGGGGCCCAACAACGGCGCGTTGCTCACGGTCTTAACTGCTGTGATGCTCGGGTCATGGCGCGCGTGGTACGCGGGGCCGCTGGAGTTGCTGCTGCTGGAGCTGCTGAAATCGGGGCCGCTCTTGTTGCTGAGGTCGGCGTCCGAGGTCGAGCGCTCCCGGTAGACGACGACGCTCTCGCGCGACTTGACCTTCTTCCATCGGCGCTCGTCGATGTGGCGGTCGCCCCGGTACAGATACTCCTCGTACTTGTCCAGCACTTCGGCCAGACACGCGTCCGAGATCTCGCGGTAGTGCTGCACGTCCTCCTTGGTGAAGCGCATGCGCGGCAGCGTGTCGGACGAGACTTTGACGCGAGAGCTCATGCTGGTCAAGCGTTGCAGGCCAGAAGAGGACGGACGGCGATTCTCTCTACGTTGATGGCACGGCAAATCGACGAATGCTCCTCGCCTCAACCGGAGGTCCCTCGTGATGCCACTCCCGCTCCGACTTGGCCGCGTCAATTTGAAGAGCGGTGCACGTGGACCGAGATGCGCTGCGGTGCCCTTGCAACGGTATCCGCTACCGCGAATGTCTGTCGTTTGCATCTTACCGACGACACCTTGGCCGTGCTGCGAAGCGCCGAGAGCTCCTTAACCGAGACGACTCGGGCCAAGACTTGGCTGGCATGATTCATTTGCTGCCACGCTTGGTGCATGGGGGAGGCTGGCAATCAAAGAGTGACGCCAAGAGCCTATCCAACGACGTGATCCCAACGATACTTGGCCGGAGCTGCTGGCAGCCGCGTTGAAGTGGCAGTCGGGGCTCTAATAGCTCCATCAAAATGGAGTCGATGCCATAGAGCCGCCACCACTCCGCTCGCACCTTGTCCCCACTGTTCAAGGTCCACTTGGACTTCAAGTCCCGCTCGCTGACATAGACTCGGAGCTCTCCGGCGGAGAGTCTCCGCTGTAGGGCACGGCCATCGTCGCCATCATGGCGTTCCGCGTTCATGCGTATCTGTTGAAAGCACTTGAAGTTTGGATACTACATAGTACACTCGCAAATCATCGCGGCGCCAACGGCCGGACCAGCGGACTCGAAGATGCTCGTTCCTCTGTCGCGCGTGCTGGTGGCGGCGCTGCTGGCCGGGGCGCTCGGCCGCCGCGGCCTCAAGAAGCAGTCGCTGGACGTGTCGGGCGCGGCGGCCGCCTGCTTCGTGGGCTTCTTCACGCTCGCCTCGGGCTATCGCTACGGTAACAGCTCCCGATCATGTTCATCTCTACGTATCTCCCTCTGACGGACTATTAACTCGACTGACTACGCGCAGGCCTGCTGCTCCTGGGCTTCTACTTCTCCGGCAGCAAGCTCACCAAGGTGCGCGCGAGCGTCAAGAAGCAGCTGGACGCCAACTACAAGCCTGGCGGCCAACGCTCGGCCCGTCAGGTGCTGGCCTGCAGCCTCCTGGCCACGTTCATCGCCGTGTACACCGTGCTCCAGTTCGGCAACGAGGATGCAGCCCTCGATTTCAAGGCCGCGCCCACGCGCAGCTATCTGCTGGCCAGCTTCATCGGCCACTACGCGTGCTGCGCCGCGGACACGTGGGCGTCCGAGCTCGGCGTGCTCAGCAAGAGCGAGCCGCGGCTCATCACGACGCTGCGGCGCGTGCCACCAGGCACCAACGGCGCCGTGTCATTGCTGGGTCTGGCCATGTCGGCTCTGGGCGGGGCCTTCATTGGTGTGCTGTATTACGCGGTAAGTCTGGCGTCCGGCACGGCGCAGCTCCAGGTGGTCTCGCTGGGCGCGGCCACGGGCCTCTTCGGCTCGCTGCTGGACTCGCTGCTCGGCGCCACGGTGCAGGCCACGTACTTCGACCGCTCGACGCGCAAAATCTGCGACGAGTCGACTCCGCACGCCGAGCGCGTCTGCGGCCTGGACGTGCTGAGCAACGAGCAAGTGAACGTGGTGTCGGTGCTCGCGACGACGGCCATCAGCGGCGTTGTGGCGGCGTATCTGTTCCCGTGAAGTGTTGGGTAGCACGCGCCTACGTTCTTAGGCAGCGAGATGCGGGTGCAACATTGAACCAGCTTGGAAGTCTCAACACGCGTCCAGACACTGTCTTCGTTTAACTGACATAACTCGAATCTAGGTGTACGCTGCGGCTTTAACGTGTTCGAGGGCAATGTGCAGGCTCACTTGAAACGGAGATAGCCTCGGTGTGGAGTTGTGCAGGTCAGGCGCCACATCCCCGCACGACAAGACGCTGCAGTGGGACTTGACCTTCTTTCGGTAGAGCGGACCATCCTGTCAACGGAGACACGCCCGCCCGCCCGAGGGCTTCATTCTCCCGCTGGCAAGCCAGGCCGCAGCCCCGCTTCTCCGGTGCGCAGCGTCAAGTGCATGCGCGCCGCGAAGTGAACAAGCCAACTCGCTTACAAGTGGCGGGCCACGCCATGGCCACCGCGTTCGGATCAGAAGCGCCGTCGCGCACCTTTATGGGCTCCGCAATGCTCCCAGAGGTGACCTTCACCGACGACGACGCGCGCGAGTACCGCAGTGTGGCCGACGAGAGCTTCATCGAGACGCGCGCGCTCTACGAAGACTTCCTGTACGAGAGGAAGCAGTCGCTGGACTCGAGACGGTGGAAGCACGTCCGGACCAAAGGAGCCATGAAGGTCTACCGTCAACGCTCGGGCAGTATCGACAGCAGCTTTAATCCCAATGCGTCCTCCTCTTCGGTGGCGCCAGGCGCAACGTCGGTGTCCTCAACCTCGTCGCCCGATCCATTGGAACAGGACGACGACGCGCTGCTCATCGGGCCAGCGTCTTCGCTGTCCGTGGCCACCAAGATCCCCGTTGTGGTCTGTACTGGCACAGTGCAGGGCTCTCTGGACGACGTAATGTACGGCATCTTCGTGAACGACACGGCTTCTCTTCAGAGACGCAGCCTCTACGGCAAGGACGGCCTGGACGACTTCGTGATGCTCGCCGAGCTCGAGAGCCCAACCGAGACCGACCCGTTCGACTTCCTGGGCGTTGCCTGGCTCCTCTACTCGTCTCCAGGTCTAGGCGCGATCGTGAAGCAGCGCGACTACGTTGTGTTGATACGCACGGGATTCGCGACAACCTCTCGAGGCGAGCGCATCGGCTACTGCATCGCCCAGTCGGTGTCGCACGCGGGGCTGCCAGAGTTGAAAAGCCTCGACATCGTTCGCGCTAGCATGTCCTTCTGCGTCATCTTCCGGCAGCACAGCGACCAAATCGTTGAGGCTTTCGCGCACGCAGTGATCGACCCTGGAGGCACCTTGCTGACGTTCTTCGCGCTCCAGGAGATCGCGAATAGCATATTGGGTATGGGGGCTCCGATTGAATGCGCGCAGGGCAAGAAATTGTGGTGGTACGTGCACAAAACTGCGGCCGAGAAGGAGACGTCGAGCATCTTCGACATGTCCAAGTCGTCGCCTTCCTCGTCGTCTTCGGCCACGACGGAGCAGACAGCTACGGCAGCGATGGTCGAGAGCGAGGACCGGAATACCTGCGCGTACTGCCACAAGTCTATCGGGAAGCTCTTCTCGACCCAGAGCGTGCAATGCACCGTGTGCCACGAGGTGCGAGACTTCTTTGATCTCTATTGGAATGGTCTGTTACTGATGTTGTCGGTGGTGCAGCGCGTGTGCAAGCGGTGCAGTGTGAACAAGGAGCTGGTGGTGCGGTCGAGCCACAGCAAGTCGGGGATGGCATCTCATGCGTACAACTTCTGCCTCGGCTGCTTCCTGGCGGCTAGGAACCTCTCGACGGAGGAGATCCAGCGGGAAGAAGTCGTGTATAAGCGCTTCGTGAACCGGTGAAGGTCTGCACGTTGGTGAGCATTTTGTGGAAACTCGATAGCTAGGTGAAGTGGCGTTCGGAAAGTTAATGAAGTCGATTATCTATCTATCGCCAACTCGAGGGCAGCGGACGCGTCACCTTTGAGCACCTGAGCATTCCTCCACGCTCGCCACCGTGCTGCTACGAATTGCATCTCATTATCGGTAGTCGCGTCCCGAGCTGTGGATGGTACAGTAACTCGACAAAGGTACCAGTAGCCTAAGCTAGAGCAAGACATTGTGAAGATCGCTCGCATATGATGCAATCCACCTTCGTTGAAAGAATATCAATGGAGTACTTCCTAGGCACGAGTGTTCGACTATCACCCACCTGACTGCCGCAGCTGGAGCGTGGCGCCATTGCACTATTTCCCTGTGCGAACCTTATTTGCCGGACTGTCGGTCACCTGGAATGACTCACGGACACTTTCGGTGGAAATACTTGGCGCCATCGTCTTGATATGCGCTCGAGCGTGGTTCGTCTCAAGCAGACTAGCTTGGTCAGCCCGGCTCACAGTTGAATTTGCCACCTCGCCATACACTCTAAACTCAAATGACAACGCAGCCCGTGCCTCCCAGCCCAATAATGTAAGTAGCTCCATTGTCTTGTGCTCCCCAGCACGAACTGAGAGCAACCCCCCCCCACACACACTTTTGTCCTTGTTGTCTTCGTAGCGACCTTGAAGCGATGGATCCGGCCGTACTCGAAGCCCCGTATCGGAAGTCGAGCCAAATGATTCGCCGCCCAATGCACCACCGCGTCATGGGCACGCTCTCCATCGCGGCCGTGACGTACTTCTTCGGGTGCGGCGGGCCTCTAGGATCGGAGCCGATCATCTCGTCGACGGGGCCAGCCATCGGTCTTCCAGCTATGGTGCTGTATCCGCTGCTCGTGACGGGGCCCTACGCCTTCATCGTGGTGGAACTGTGCTGTGCGTTTCCAGAGGACGGCGGGTTTGCTATCTGGGTGCTCAACGCCTTCGGGCCGTTCTGGGGCTTCCAAGTGGGCTACTGGTCGTGGACGGCCGGCGTCTTCAACACGGCACTCCTACCGGGCTACTTGCTGCAGATCCTGAGCGACTCGTACGGCGTCTCCATCGGGTCCGACGTCGCGTGCTACGCTGTGAAAGCAGCACTCGCTCTATTGTTCACGCTTCCGAGTGTTCTGGGCACTAAAGTGGCGTCGCGTAGCTGCGTGATCCTGCTCGTCTGTGTGCTGGTCCCCGTGCTGGTCTTCAGGGTTTGGGCCTACTCGCGCGCACGCGACTACGTCGATCTGACTGAAGTGAGGCACGAAGCCATTGAACTGCACGCAGGCGACAACATCCAAGTCGGCGAGAAGGCCATCGACTGGGCACTGCTGCTCAACACGCTGTTCTGGAAGTATGACGGCATCAACATCGCGTCGGTCTTCGGCGGTGAGGTGGCCAACCCCTCTGGAATCTACTCGCGCGCAGTGGCCCTGACTGTGCTGCTGACGGTGCTGACGTACTTGGTGCCCATGCCAGCGGCCATCATCGTGGACGACCCCAACTGGACCTACTTCACGCGCGACTCGTACCCTCAGATCGCCGAGTCGATCGGTGGGCCTGTGCTCAAGGCGCTCTTCGTCTTCTCATCGTGTTGTACTGTAGCGGGGTTGTTCATCTCGGGCATCTTCTGCGAGTCCTTCCAGCTAGCAGGCATGGGCGAGGCGCAGCTTCTCCCGGCTTCCTTTGCGTGGCGAAGCAAACAGTTCGACGCTCCGTTCGTGTCTGTCGGAGTCACTGCCCTGTTCACGATCGCGCTGCTGGGCGTGGACTTCGACGACCTGCTGCCGATGACCAACGTGTTCGCGAGCGCCGTGCAGTTGATGATCATGCTCGCGGCCATTCGACTCCGCAAGCTGCTGCCGTATATCCCTCGGCCCACGAAAGTCCCCGGTGGCAAAAGTGTCCTCGCAGCCCTCGCTGTCCTCCCGACAGTCATGCTCTGCTACATCGTCTTCGACGCCTTCTCCAACCTCACGTCTGCGGCGATCATCTTGGCCTTCCTGGTACCTGGACTTGCTTACGGACTCTACGGACGACACCGGGATCAATCACGTGAATTCGCGTGCTCAGGTTTCATCTAGCATAGCTGGGATGGTAGGCGGAGCGAAGCAAGCGGAAGGTTGGCCGCATGGATTAGCCGGAACATTGAGTGAACCTCTTCCATGTTTCATGTTTTCTCGCGCCGCAGTTTTGGCGCACGGTCATGATTCTTGTGTGTGTGAATAATGCTCACAGCTGGGACTTTTGGTTGATTAATGGAAAGGCATGCAAGCGAGACGATCGATGAAATCCGGAAGCCTGCGTTTTCACTTTCATGGAAAGTGTCCAGCTCGCGTTCTGTTTGTTTGAGTCGCTTCACAACGAAATCTACCCGCTCGAAGCGAAGTCTTCATCACCGAAAACATGGCGATGGCCGCCGCATTCGTGTAAGTCTCTGGTTCTCCTTTCATGCTTCAAAACTCTCTTACTCACCGTTGATCTGACTCTTGCTTAGCAGTGACATCGAGTGTTTGGATACTGCAGTGCTGGATGCCGATGGTTCGTACCGGAAGTCGACGGGCGCCCCTGTTCACCACCGTGTCATGGGAACGCTCTCCATCGTGGCCGTCACGTACTTCTTCGGCTGCGGCGGGCCACTAGGATCGGAGCCCATTGTGTCTTCCACGGGGCCAGCGATCGGACTTCCAGCTATGCTCCTCTACCCGCTGCTCGTGACGGGGCCGTACGCTTTCATTGTGGCGGAGTTGTGCTGCGCGTTCCCCGAAGACGGAGGCTTCACCGTGTGGGTTTTCAACGCGTTTGGCCCCTTCTGGGGCTTCCAAGTGGGCTACTGGTCGTGGATCTCCGGCATCTTCAACACGGCCTTGCTGCCGGGCTTCTTGCTGGAGATTCTGAGCGACTACTACGACGTCTCCATCTCCTCGGGTGTCGCCTCGTACGCCGTCAAACTCGTGCTCGCCATCTTCTTCACACTGCCATGCTTCGTCGGGACTCGAGTGGTGTCGCGCACCTGCGTGATCCTGTTGGTCTGCGTGCTGCTGCCAGTGATGGTGTTCACCGTTTGGGGCTACATGCGAGCGCGCGACTTTGGGGATTTCTTCGAGGTTCGACATGAGGCCAACGTCATCCACCACGACCTTGGCGACGACGAGCAGGTCGGAGCGGTGGAAATCGACTGGGCGCTGCTGCTCAACACGCTCTTCTGGGCCTTCGACGGGATCAACATGGCCTCGGTCTTCGGCGGTGAGGTGTCCAACCCGGCGCGTGCGTACCCGCGGGCCATCGCGTTCACCGTCGTGCTAACGCTGCTGACGTATTTGGTGCCGATGCCCGCCGCCGTCTTGGTGGACGACCCCAACTGGTCCTACTTCACACACGCCTCGTACCCGGCCCTGGCCGAGTCGATCGGCGGCCCCGTGCTCAAGGCGTTCTTCGTGTTCTCGTCCTGCTGCTCGGTGGCTGGCCTGTTCGTGTCGGGCATCTTCTGCAAGTCCTTCCAGCTCTCGGGCATGGGCGACGTGCAACTGCTGCCTCACTGCTTCGCGCGGCGCAGCTCGAGGTTCGATGCGCCCTTCGTGTCCATCGGCGTCACCGCATTGTTCACCATGGCGCTACTGGGTGTAGATTTCGACCACCTCTTGCCCGTGGCCAACGCGTTTGCCGGGGCCGTGCAGCTCCTGATCATCATGGCCGCTGTTCGGCTGCGCAACATGCTGCCGTACATTCCTCGGCCCGTTCGAGTCCCCGGTGGCGTGCGCGTGCTTGCGGCTTTGGCTGGCCTGCCGACGGTTGTGCTCTGCTACATCGTCTTCGACACGTTCCGCAGCTTGACGTCGACCCTCATCGTCTTGGCATTCCTGGTGCCTGGCGTGGCGTACGGCCTCTACGAGCGAAGCCACAGCCACGCGCGGCGTAACCAGCTCGTCGAGCGCCTTTGATTGCTGGCCAACAACGCGTTCGTGTCCGTGGCATGGTAGGTTACTACTTGACGTTGAAGCTGCTTGTCGATTAACTCGCAGTGGAGACCACCACAACTTGTCGATACATTTGCGTTCACTCACTCACGTCTTGCGTCTGCCGCCTCGAATCCAACGACGTGGTAAGCTACTTGTACTTTGCTACGGCATCAGGCCATGTCTGGTCAGGGCACTGCTCGTCTCAAGTGCAGCGGCCTGTTTCACTTCAACGAGGACAGGATCACCCTGAGGCTGGTCTCCGCCCGTCGAGGCCCTAGGATACATACATCGCTCCATACTATGGAGTACTATGGAGCGATGTATGTATCCTAGGGCCTACTCGAAGGCCGTGGCGTCACGTTTGCGGTTGCATGCGTCACTTCCCGCAGCGAGCCCACCCTCAACTTGAGGGCCTCAAGTACGCCTGGTCTCCGTTGGAGCGTTGACGACTGAGGACTCCTCAGTCGTCAACGCTCCAGCAAGCGGACACTTACTCAGTTGCAATGAGCACGAGCGCGAGTTTCCCCATTGCGCGCGTCCAGCTGCCGACGCTCTCGCTCTCGAAGCTGGAGCAACGCGCGCTCAAGCGTATGATCACGCGGATGCTGCAGCACACAGTACGCGAGTTAGACCAGCACATTCACGCCAATGGCGGGGCCGTGGACACCTCGAGGTGGAAGGCTTTCGGGGCCGTGGACACCTCGAGGTGGAAGGCTTTCGGGTCGAGGGACGACGTGCGAGTCTTCCGCGAGCGCGAAGCCGGCGCCCTGAGCGCAGCACTGGCCTTCGCTTTGGACAAGACGGACGTGCTGCCGCGCGAGTCCGCCGTCGCACCGCTCACGCCTCCAGGCGTGTTGATGACCGGCTCCACACGCGGCAAAGTGGAGAACGTCATGGACGCAGTTTGCAGCACGTCCCAGCAGGACCTGGCGCTCGAGCTGAGCTTCATGCTCCACGAGGACGTGGTCGACTGCGCCGTGCTGCACACCATCGAGGCGCCAAGGGAGACCGACCCGTTCCACTTTCTAGGCATCAAGTATTGCGTCCGCAAGGCTTCCGGTCCAGGCACGAAGCACCAAGACGCAGTGTATCTCGAGTTCACAGGTTACACGGAGACGACGCGGGGCGAGCGTCTGGGATTCCACCTCATGCACTCGCTGGAGCTCGCCGAGTTCCCGCTGCTGACAGCTCGGAATTCGGTGCGCACGCTGCAGTCTGTGCGCTACTTGTATCGACAGCAGAGTGAGGACGTCGTGGCGGTCTTCATGCAGGGCAACGTGGACATCTCCAGCAAGCTGACGGCGAGCGACGCGCTGTTCGGTCTCTCAATGTTGGTCGCATGTGCGGAGGCGAAGCGGCTCACGCAGATGTGGAGGGCTCAGCAGGCTCGCAACGACAGGCAGGAGCACCGCAAGCAGCAGTCCAGACGCGCATCGACGGCGTTGGAGTGCAGCATGTGTCGGCAGAAGAAGAAGCTCTTTGGCGGCGCGTCGCTGGCGGCGTGTGAGCTCTGCGCGCAGATCATTTGCTCGCGATGCCACACGGACAAGAAGGTCTTCGAGACGGACGCGAACGGGATCCTCGGCAGGTTCAGGAAGGTGTCGGCGTGCAAGTGCTGCGTGCTGGCTGCCAATAAGCCGCTCTCGCAGCCAGAAGAGCCTCAAGGACTCATCGTCATGTCCGAGCACATGCAGCTTGACTGCGGAGATTCTCGGGATCGACGGCGTCATGGAGCTTCGTCTTCGGGTAGTTCAGGGCCTCGCTCTCGCTCCGACTCGAGCTGTCCGTCGGCATCTTCAGAGGAGTGCTCAACGGCTCCGCAAGCACATCGTGGCGGTAGGAAGAACGAAAGCGTGGCCAGCACTGCAAGCACCGGAAGTTCCACAAGCTACCGGGAAGGCCTCGGCCTCGTCGTGCCGGCGTCTCCGATGGGCATGAGCGCTCGAGCCCACGGAGGTCAGCTGGTGTACACTATCAGCGACCAGCAGGCAGCGCTCCAACAGCAGCGGCGGCGAGCTAATGCTGTCAAGTCATCGCGCGGCTTTGATAGAGGCAACGAGCAGCAGTTGACTCTCCGCGAGCACCAGCGGATGCCGTTGCAGCTGTCCAACGCGCCTCAGAGCAGACACCAGCAGCTCTCTCTCGTGTCGCTCTCCCATCGAGACTACGCGCTGCGGCGTGTGGCATCTACAGGTTCGACCTTGAGCTCGTCCAGCTACAACTATGGTACAGCTCCGTCGTCACCGCCGACCGACCTGCTAGCTCGCATGGTGGAGCTCAACCGCGTGGCCGAGTCCACGTACAACACGACGCAGCAGAACGGCATCTATCTATCACAGCAACTATGGACCAGAAGGAAGACGTAACGTTAGGGGATATCTAGTTTACAAACTACTAACGTTTCACGGCCACTTCCAGCGCTTTGGCGGTGGTGCAGCCCAGAACGAACGGTGCAGCGTTGACAGCTACTGTAACAGACCGCGTTGAAGTCGAGGACTTCAAGACCGTGGCCATCAGCAGCGATGATGGTCAAGTTGATGCGCGACTCTCGGTGAGGCTGGGCTCAAGTTGGTGGTCGGAATGGACGGTCTCCAACGGGAAAGACATTCCCCTTCCTGGGAACCAGCTTGGCCCGAATGGAGGAAGGAATGAAGCCTCGTCGTGGATAGCCTCCAGCTTGGAGCAAACTCGGAAAACGACAAAAGTGGACTGCAGAAATACCAACCTATGTCACATTTAGGAGTTTGTCACTACGAGAGCACTGCAACACCACTTGAAGTTTGTAATCAATGAAACTGGGATCACTTGCACCAAAGGCCGCGATGATGGTACTGTACCCTGGCAGAGTTGCCAGAACAGGAGGTCCATGAAGTCACGCCCTTTTCATTTCTCACATGCCAGCTTATTAGTTATTGTTGGCAAGCTTTGCGGATCACCCAGAAGTAACGACGCATTCACGGGCGACACGTGAATTTCACGGTGAAGGTGTCGCCTGCCCGAGGAGCAATGGCCGCCGCGAACCATGAACCATGAGAAGAGGGACAGAGAAGGCGAGTGAATCCTGCGCAAGTACACATAAAGGAGGGCCTGGATCCCACCGTTAGACGCTCTCGACAACCATCTGCGGCGCTCGGACATTCTTCCTCCTCCACCTCGCTCTCTCTCTCTCCTCCCCGCGGCGGGCATTCATTCAGCGCGACTGTCCCAATCGCCACCACTGCAACCACTACACTACAAGGCTGCGGAGCTTCCACCAGCGGCAGGACCTTTTGGCGACGACTGCCTCTTCGAGGGAACACCCGCGGCCATCTCGTCTCTGTAATCTACAGGCTGTAGGTCTCCGCTCCAAGGCAGACCAGGCCACTCTTGATCGTGCAGGACCAACGTACAAGCAGCCATGGCGCCGAACTTCCCGTTGTCGCGACTGCTGCTGCCCAAGGTCAAGGTGTCCGCGGAAGAGCACAGGCTGGCCAAGCAGATGATGACCAGAATGCTGCGCCACACGCTGCTGGCCTTCGAGAACTTCGCGTACGACGCGCAGGGCGTCGTGGACGCGGCCCGCTGGAAGCAGATCGGTTCGCAGGATGACCTCAAGCTCTACAGGGAGCGCGTGGCAGGCGCGACCAGCGCCGGCCTGGCCGCGGAGCTCGGGCCCGAGTCCATGCTGCCCAACAGCGACTCGGTGGCCGCCTTGGCCGCGCCCACCATGATGATGACTGGCTGCTGTCCCGGCAGCGTGGCCAACGCCATGAGCGCCGCCATCTCGCAGACGCAGGACGATCTCTCGCTGCTGGTAAGCTTTATGCACGACGACGTTGCCGACTGCGCCGTGCTGCACACATTGGAGTCGCCGACAGCGGAGCGGCCTTACCACTACCTGGGCTTCAAGTACTTTGTCCGCAAGTCGCCGGGCGCCCCGGGCCTCGTCAAGCACCGCGACTCGCTGTATATCGAGTACAGCGGCACGTGCACGACGCGGCAAGGAGAGGTGCTGGGCTTTGTGATGCTGCACTCGGTGGATCTGCCAATGTTCCCCGACCTGACCAAGTACAACTCCATCCGCGCGCTGCAGTCCGTGCGCTACTTGTACCGACAGCGCAGCCACGAGGTGGTCGAGGTCTTCATGCTGGGCAACCTCGACATCTCCGGAATGGTAATCAAGCCCATCGCCGACAAGCTGGCCCAGACGACGCTGTTCGCGCTCGTGCAGCTCACGGACTGCGCGGAGGCCAAGAAGCTCACCCAAATGGTACAGGAGCGTCGGCCGTCCGTGTTGGTGCGCTCCCGCCATCCTGACGCGGACGGGTGCCAGCTCTGCGGCAAGACCCCCAAGAAGAGCTCGTTGCTGAGCTCCAGCTCCAAGCAGCTGGTGAAGTGCGAGTGCTGCGGGCTGTTCGCGTGCTCGACGTGTCGAGACATCAAGAGGATTTACGTGCCTAATGCCGACGGCGTCTTGGGTAAGTTCGAGAGGGTCTCGGTCTGCATGAGCTGCATTATCGAGGCCAACGAGACGCTGCACCAGCCGCCGCCTCCAGCGTCACAAGCCTCGACGTCGCCGTTGGCCCCTCAAAGCTCACGTCTCCAGCAAAACTCAAACTCTGCAACAAGAGGAAGTTCCAGCCGACGTCGAAGCAGAAGTCCCCAGCACAATACCGACCCCCTCAGCGCTCGGTCCGTCAGAAGCGTGTCGGCTGCGGCGGCCGCAGTCGCCAGCATGGAGATCGGCCCAAAGGCGTCGTCGTACTCCTCGGGCTCCTCTGTTGGCTCGTACTCGTCAGCAGCACTCCCACCGACTCCAGTCTCACGCGCTAGCCCCATCAAGAGCAGCAGTCCATCTCAGCAACACCACCAAGTAAAGCGTGCGTACAGCGGGAACTGCCGCTCCAGTAGCTGGGAGCGCTCGCCTCGAGTTCGAAGGAGCATCAATACAGATGCGGCGCCTGCAGCGGTATCACCCATGCAGCCCCGACAAGTGCAGTCCAATGTCAAGTCGGACTCGCCCGCGTCGTTGACGCAGCTGCCAACAGTCCGGGCAAACCGCCAGTGCAGCCAAGCTCAAGCCTGTCACCGCAAGGCCGACATCCTCGAACGTCGGCGGGCTCAACGGGAAGCAGCAACCGGTCGACGCGTTCACACTCCGCTGGATCTTCCCCGATGTACGCGTGCCTGCAAGAGCTGAATGATGTGGCGGAGCAGACCAGCGCGTACGTGTCGTCCCGAGGCCGACGAATGTCGGCGGAGAAGTGCCAGGAACCTCGGTAGTCTAGGGGCGTCGGATAATATTATTCTTGCGTTTTCAAATCGAATCCCGGCTTGAATCTGACCCGCGCTGGTTCTCTTGAGCTCGATTTCGACGCTAGTGCGAGCAGGTAAGCTGTCCTTGTGATCCGTTGAAGCCATAAGATACGTTTGCCGCGAGTATCCTTCTGTCTGATCGGCGGTAAGCAGTGTCAGCGTGGCATCTTGCAAGGCGAATGACATCCTGACACAACTTGCACGGACACGAGTACACCTTCGTCTGATTAATGGTAGGCGGGGTCTGCGAGTGCCCACCAGCAAACGGGAGGCCATTTAACAATAACCGCATAACCGAGCAGACTGTCGTCGCCCGCAGCCATTCCGCATCAACTGGAGGAATCGGATGGCTGCTCCGCCGTCGAGAGAGCACTCGACTCGAGGCTCGAGCGCGCGTTCATATCGTGTGCCTTCTGTCGGTGTGCATCTTGGACAGTCCAATGGAACGAAAGGCAAGTGCAGGATGGAGTTCAGTCACGCGCGGAGGCGAGCACCAACATGCTCGTGGAAGGAACGCTGTGATCACTTCGCCCCTCTCTGCTCGGCGTGCTGGGTATTGCACGACCAGACTGCAGGCTTGGGACAGACCCGCAGGATACACTCGGCGGGGGTTCTGCCAGAACCCCCGCCGAGTGTATCCTGCGGGTCTGTCCAGAACTTCTGCTTGAAATGGGCCCTCAGTTTCCCCATCCCGACGCTATCATCCCGGAATGTCCCGCCCTCGGATACACTGGTCGCACCTTGTCCATGCAAAGCGAACCGCGCCGCGTGCCACCCCGCCACCGATCCCCCCGGCCAAGGTTGCCTTGCTCTTGGAATGGGGGCACGCTTTGGGTTCCCGGCGACCCGCATCTGATCCCGCGCGCTTTCGGTGCCGTGTGCTCAAGCACAGGGCGGGCTCACTTCTCGACTTGCACGCTGCAGCAACAGTGATCGCGTTATCGCCGCCCGCCAGCTCTCGCGCTGCAGCTCGAAGGCCGCCACAATAGCAGCATGAGCCAGCGTTTTCCCATCCAGTCCCTGCCTCCGCTCGAGGTGAGCGAGCTGGAGCACAAGGCCAGCAGGCAGGTCATGCAGCAGCTCCTGGCGCACACCCTGCGCGAGTTCGAGTTCCACTCGTACCACAACAGCGGCATCGTGGACGCGCGGCGCTGGAAGCCGCACACGTACCGCGACGACATCGAGCTGTACCGCGAGCGCCAGACCGGCGTGACGGGCAACAGCGTCTTCAACTCGCTGCGCCATTGCCGACTCGACCTGCCCCTGTTCTCGTCTACAATTGAGACGCTGGCGTCTCCGACCATGCTGCTCACAGGGTACGGCCAGGGCCGCGTCGAGGACGCCATGAGCGCGCTGGTCACGGAAAGCCAGCACGACTTGGCGCTGGCCGTCAAGTTCAAGCACCAGGACGTGGCCGACTGCGCCATCCTCAAGACGCTCGAGCCGCCGACGCAGGCGGAGCCCTACCACTACCTGGGCTACAAGTTCTTTGTGCGCAAGTCGCCGACCGAGGGCCTTCTGTTCAAGCACCGGCACAGCGTCTACCTCGAGTTCAGCGGCATCACGCGCTCCAGCAGGGGCGAGCAGCTGGGCTTCCACATCATGCACTCGGTCGAGCTGCCGCAGTTCCCCGACCTGAGCGACTACAACTCGATCCGCGCCGTGCAGTCCACGCGCTACATCTACCGGCAGAAGAGCACGCACGTGGTCGAGGTCTTCATGCTCGGCAACATGGATATCGCCGGCCGCATCTTCAGGCCGCTGGCCAACATGTTCACGGTCGACGTCTTCTTCGGCGTGACTCGACTTTTGGAGCTCGCCGAAGTGCGGCGGCTCTCTCAGATGGCTCGAGACCAGCGGAACTTCGGGGCCAGCATGGCCGTGCTCGGAGGAGAATCAGCCTGCACGGGCTGCAACCGCAGGGACACCAAGCACAAGATGCCGCGGTGTCAGTTGTGCGGCAAGACCACGTGCAAGAAGTGCGCCGTCACCAAGCGCGTGTTCGTGGGGGACGATATGGGCATCCTCGGAGACTTCGTCAAGGTGCCTGCCTGCAGAGCCTGCGTGCGTCGGGCCAACTCGGGCTTCGTGTCGCCTCACGAGCGCGTGCTGCGCACTCCGGACGACAAGCTCAACTTCGACTTCCGGAAGCCCAAGCCGAAGCCCAAGACGTGGTCCAAGCCTGCCGAGACCCAGCGCCATCCTTCGACACGTCGTGAGACCTACCCGTCGGGGTCGCCGTCGAAGAAGGAGCCCCTTCCGGGCGCATACTCGTCCAGCGTGCCGGTGACTTCAAAGCTGGACCAGCACGAAGAGGGCGAGGACATTGTCGCCCCTCGCCTCAACCGCCCATTAACGAAACCCACCCCAACAAAGAAGTCGTACTCCGACAGAGGCTTCCGCCACATCCAAGCCGAGACCCCGGCCAGGCCTCGTGCCCGCACGCGCGTCTCCATCCCCGCACAAGGTGACGGCCCCATTTACGGCGCCCCACCAAAGACGCGAGCAAGTGCCGACCCGCAGCTCCCGTCAGGCATGTCGACGGCCGAGCGCGCCATCATGACTCGGCTCTTCGAGCTGAGCAAGATAGCAGAGGACGCGTCCACGACCGCGCACCTCAACGGCATCTACTGCGAGCAGCACTGGCGCGAGGAGCTGAAGGTGGAGGTGGAGGCCAGCCGCTCCCAGGTTCGCCGCAACAACGCCGTGACCTCGTGGGTCTGAGCAAATGCAGTCAACACATTGTCCCTCATTGGCAGGGGATCAAGAGCTGTTGTGGGGGGAGGAGGAGAGTACTGTAGTAAACATGTACGTTAGGCTAGTGTGAATTGATCGATACTTATGACGGGCGCAAGGCCCAAATGAATTTATGAAGTTGCAACCACAACGCCGTCGACTATCATACATGTACGCGCCTGCGTGGCCGGTGCCAAGGAGTCCACGGGCGCGGTGGTTGCCGGCACCGTGTCATGCTGGCCGCGTGCGTCAGCGTTGGCCTTGCTAACTAAGGACGAGATCCGGACTGCTTCAGTCTCGAGCGTTGCATGTCAGGATGTCGGTGCTAGACCAAGTGTATCCGCGACTGCGCGGTTGAGTGCGTTGCGTCCAAGTGCGTGTTGCGCAGGCGCCGCCGCATTGTCAAGCAGATTCGTCGAGGCGAGCGCTGGCGGGCGATCAGCGTCTACAGTACCTGGTACTGTAGACCAGATGGATCCACTCCAGGACAGACTCGAAGATCGCGGTCAGCATCTGCAGTCATGGAGCGGTCTGAGTTCATGGCACATGAGAGGCATAGCAAACGGAAGCCTCACATCAGCAGCAGGGCGCCGGCCACTTCGCTGCTAGCCCGCTCATGTCATACACTTCAGCATGGTCTCCGCTACGCCACGACGGTCTCCGCTAAGGTCCCGGCCGCATGGCTTCTCCATGCCATCAATCCAGGCGCCTCCTATCCTACTCTACTGTAGTCATGCCACGGTGCACGCCTGCCTGCTGCTGCTTGCGGTCGGACCGGCACCGGTTGACGGGAAACTGGTGTGCAAGAAGCTTGAGCGACTCACTCACTCACGCCAGCCTTGCACGCCACCGATCAGCACTCAGGACACGCCTTGACAGCTTGTAAGCTTAACCTTCGAACTTGACCCGCCTCATTCCTTGAGTTGCCGCATCCAGCGCAAGCGTTCGCCGCTGACCAACATGGGCAGACGATTCCCCATTCCAAGAGAGCACCTGCCCAAGCTCCGGGTGAGTCAGCAGGAGCACCAGGCCGGCAAGCAGCTCATGGCCGCGCTGCTGGCGCACACCGTCCGCGAATTTGAGGCGTTCGCCTACGACCGCAGGGGCGAGGTCGACCCCAAGCGCTGGAAGTCGCAGTACTCGCACGACGACATGAACATGTATCGCGAGCGCGACGCCGGCGTCACCAGCTACGAGTTGGCCAAGACGCTGCGCCACTGCGACCTGCAGAGCCCGACCTTCGCATGCACTGAGGCGGCCCTGACACCGCCGACGATGATGTTGACAGGGTGGGGGCCCGGCCGCGTCGAGGACGCCATGAGCGCCGTGGTGACCGAGAGTCAGCAGGACTTGGCCTTGGTCGTCACATACATGCACCAGGACGTGGCCGACTGCGCCATCGTGCACACGATGGAGCACCCGAGCGACGACGCGCCCTATCACTACCTGGGCTACAAGTATTTCGTCAAGAAGAGTCCGACCAACGCCGTGGTGGTCAAGCACCGCGACTCGCTGTACCTCGAGTACTGCGGCATGACCAAGTCTCGGACGGGCGAGACGCTGGGCTTCCACCTCATGCAGTCCGTGGAGCTGTCGCAGTTCCCCGACCTGAGTGGCCACAACTCGATCCGAGCGCTGCAGAGCTCACGCTATCTGTACCGACAGAAGAGCGACCGAGTCGTTGAGGTCTTCATGCTCGGCAACATGGACTTGTCCGGCATGATCGTCAAGCCTATCGCCAGTATCTTCTCGGCCGGCGCGCAGTTCGGCGTGACGCGGTTGTTGGACTTGGCCGAGGTGCGGCGGCTCACGGATATGGCGAGGAACCGCCGACGGTACCGGGACGTGTTGTTCAGCGACGCAGTGGATCACTCCACGTCGCAGTACTCGAGCGCGTCCACGTACGTTGCAGGCGAGGGGTGCACCGTGTGCAAGCGCGGCAAGCCGAGCAAACTGGTGGAGTGCCACTTGTGTGGCCAGGGCGTTTGCCCTCGCTGCCGCTCGACGAAGCGCGTGTGGGGGAGCGACAGCTACGGCATCTTGGGCAGCTTCCGCAAGATCCAGGCGTGCTCCAAGTGCGTCATGCACGCCAACACCGGCACGTACGAAGCGCCGGCAGACCGCGCGCGGTCTCAGAGGTCGTACCAAAGCAGCGTCAGCACAGATCGAAGTGACAGTGATGCGAGCTCCAAGTCGGCGGTGGATGAAAGTGCGTTTGATGGTGTACTTTATGAAGATGCAAAGGCGACGTCAAGGCGGCAGTGGAGTCCTCCTCGGGCCAAGCTGTCTAATCGACAGAGACCGCAGACACCAGAGACGCCCGTCACGGGCCGAAACTTTGTCCACCAAGGTGCACGCGTCTACCCGGACGCTGCGGAGGTCGCGGTTCCCTGCATGTCCCCAGAGTTCGAGGTGCCCAACCAGTTGAGGCTTCGTTCGAAGCAGTCGGCAATGCAGTCCCGGTCGTACTCAGGCACATCGAAGCTGTCGGCGGTGGAGAACCCAGGGTACTCACTGTCGGTCGACTCGATTCCGGCAGAACCGAAAGCCGGCAAGATGCGGAAGCAAGTATCCGACGGCGACTTGTCCGACCAAATGGCGCTGATGGCCAGGCTCATGGAGCCCACCAACATGGCCGAGGCAACGTCCTACGCGACGCAGGTCAACGGGATGTACTTCGCCCAGCAGAGGCAGCACCAGTTCAAGAGTCGACCGGACGCAAGTGATCTCCCTCACCACAAGTGTAGTATGAACATCCATGACCGTTAATATATCCGTAGGCGTTAGTGAAGTATACATTCACGTCGAAGCCTTCCAACCTGCTACAGGTAAATCTACCACCACGACCACGGTCAAGACTGTAGAGCAGTCTTCAAGGGACCTGCACAGGTGACGGCCCGACTGTGGCTCACCTCAAGTTGAAGACCTTCGAGCAGTCTATCCAAGCTGGTCATGAACCGACCGACAGACCGCTGCGGTGACCATCAACGCCCCAGCGGTTGGTGGCCTTGACGTCGAAGTCGAAGCTGTCGAATGGATAGGCGTCCTTGAAGCCCTCCTTGAAGCTCCCGAGCGGATCGTTTCGGTGGTCGCGCACTACACTAAGGTAGCCAGTCCATGCTGGTCCGGCTACCTGCAGACAAGTCTCCGTTGCGCACTTCGACCTCGCCTTTCAATCCAGGACTTCAGACAGAGCCAAATGCACCCCGTTCACTTGGCCATGTTGCATGCAGACAGTGCTGCTCCGTGCTGACCAACGTCTGGCCGGCGCGCGCGATCGCAAGGTGCATGTGGCGGGTGCCAAGTGCATGCCAGGCCAGTCATCGACCCCGCCGCGCTCCCTCTGAGCAGGGATGGCAAAATCCCAGGGACTGTCCCTTTCTCCCAGGGACGCCCAATGGGACGTCCCACTCACCCACTGGGACTTGGTGGGACTTTTAAACCGGTAGAGGAATTGCTGAACCGGTATCCCAAAGAAAGGTCAATTTTGCCGGATACGATCCGGATAATAATTCGGTTCTACCGATATTGCTTCGGTTAGCTCCGATTCCCACCCAAAGGCCCCAGACACAAGTGCAGTGGTTGAAGTCGTTAGGTCCAAAAACTGATCGGGTGAGCAGTAACGTACCGGTATGTTCGAGTCCCACCAAAGTCCCATGAGGTCCATTTTTTCCCACAAAAGTACCGGGAATTGGCCGTCAGATGATACAGGTGTCATTTTCCGAAACCCGACGTTGCCAACCCTGCTCTGAGCCCTCACGAGCCGCGAGCCCTCAACGAGTGCAGCGGAGGGGCTGATGGTCTCCGGCGGAGACCATCAGCCCCCCGTGACTTGTCTGCCTCGCCCCGCACATGAAATGCTTCGGCCGTGCCTTTGGGGCAGCGCGCCTTTGTCCACTGCAGATGAGCTAACCACAGCGAGGCATCGCCCGCCACGCCAGGAGCAAGCGCGGGGCCTGGACGCACACCGTGATCATGAACATCTCGCCTTCACTCGACCATTTCCTGCTTCGACAGGTAGCCGTTATCTGACAAACCACGCGAGTCATTTGTCCGCTGCCTCTTAGTCAAGAATGGGGCGGCGCGACTTCCCTCTGCCCCGCAGAGACTTCCCGGACTTCACGGCTTCGCCCGAAGTGCATCAGGACTGCAGAGACCTGGCCACCAAGTTGCTGGCCCACACGGTGCACGAGTTCGAGCGCTACGCGTACGACGAGTCCGGCGTGGTGGAGCGCCGACGGTGGAAGGCCAAGTCGACCAAGAACGACATCACGCTGTACCGCGAGCGGGACGGCGGCTCCATGGGCATGGTGCTGGCCGACTCGCTGCATCGACTCGTGGAGAAGCAGGGGATCTTCTCCCCGACTGCAGCGACGCTGATCCCTCCGACGCTGCTGCTGGTTGGAACCAGGCAAGGATTCGTAGAGAACGCCATGAGCACGTTAGTGACCTTGACCCAAGACGAACTGGCGCTAGTTGTCAAGTTCCTGCATGGGGACGTGGCCGACTGCGCTGTGCTCCATACGATGGAGGGCCCGAGTCCGAGCAAGCCCTTCCACTTCCTGGGCTTCAAGTTCTTTGTGACGGAGTCAGCGGCCGACGCGCGGATCATCAAGAGGCGCCACAGCGTCTACCTCGAGTACACGGGCCTCACTCGGTCGCGGACGGGCGAGGTGCTGGGTTACCACATGATGCAGTCGGTGGCGCTGCCTCAGTTCCCGGATCTCTCGGGCCACAACTCGGTGTGCGCCATGACGTCGATGCGCTTCATCTACCGCCAGAAAAGCGATGGCTTGGTGGAGATCTTCATGCTCGGCAGCATCGACGTCTCCGGCTGGCTCATCAAGCCCATGGCCACCATGGTGGTGGAGGACGTGACCTTCGGCATGACGCGGATGCTCGACTGCTCCGAGACCAAGCGCCTCACGCAGATGGCCTGCGAGTTCCAGAAGCGCAAGAAGGACGCGCGCTTCGGCCGGAGACCAATGCGTCAGACGTCGCTGGGCGACGCCTCGAGCTGCTCCGTGTGCCAGCGCGAGCGCAAGAGCGGCTTCGGCGGCGTGCGCCTCGTGCCGTGTTTGGTCTGCGGGCACGTGGCCTGCTCGCGCTGCCGGGCCAACAAGCAGATCTTCGTGACCAGCAACGACGGACTGCTAGGCAAGCTGGTCAAGGTGCCCGTGTGCAGCGTCTGCACCATGACGGCCAACATCAGCTACTACGAGCAGCAGTACCGCGCCCAGCACAAGAGCAGCTCGGGCGAGGAGATGGCCTTCCAGCCCATGCACCTGTCCGACCGGTACGACCGCGAGGACTCGCTCAGCATCTCGGGCTCGAGCGGCAGCAGGCTCGGAGGCTCCGGCTCGGCCAGCGATTTGAGGCGCTACTTCAGCGCTGCGGCCAGGGAACGAGACCACTCGGCCGAGCCCCAGAGCAGGCAGACGGAAGCAGCGCGAAACGGACCGCGATGAAGCCGCCGGGGTATGTAGCAATGGATCGATTGAGGCCAAGTGGTAGCGTGTGTATATATCAATATGTAATGAGGAAGCGTTTGCAGTGCACACGTTTGTTCGTGTGGAGCCATTCCAGGTTGGGATTTCCGACACGCTGTCGAGGACTTCTTCTAGGGCAGTGTCGCTGCGGGCCGACCGACTGCCACCCGGCTCGAATGAAACTGCGGAAGTCGAATCTGTCGGCGCGAAAGTTTGGCAGTGAACACGTGCACCAAAGTCAACGAATCGAGGCCCTCGACTTGATCGGCAGGGGACATCCAGGTCGCAGGTCTCTGTATATTTCGCCCTTGAGCTGTTCGGATCAGACGCGAGTTGCCATCAATCCGTCACGGCACCGCTCAGGCGAGATTTGGCGATTGCGCCGGGGGCCGAGCCATTGCATCAATCGACGCATTTCACAACTTGTGCTGCAGCCGCAAGTATTGTACCAAGACTTGAGCCATGGCTCGGGATCGCGACTTCCCGCTGCCCCGGGAGCTGCTCCCGGACCTGGACGTGAGCCAGCGCGACTATTTGGCGTGCAAGGACTTCAGCGCGCGCTTGCTGGGGCACACGGTGCGCGCGTTCGAGCACTTTGCGTACGACCGACTGGGCGAGGTCGACACCAAGTTCTGGAAGCCGCAGGCTACGCGGGACGAGCTGAGCATCTACCGAGAACGGCAGCCTGGCCGAGTGAGCGAGTCGCTGGGGGACTCGCTCCACCGCTGCGCGGCACAGTCTCCGCTGTTCTCGGTGACGCCGGCAGCGATCACTCCGGCCACGATGATGCTCACTGGAGTGCGCCACGGCTTCGTCGAGAACGCAGTGAGTACGCTGGTGACCAAGTCCCAGGAAGAGCTGGCGCTGGTCATCAGGTACCTGCACGGGGCCTCGTCGGACTGCGGCATCCTACACGCCATGGAGCCGCCCACGGACGCCGACCCCTTCCACTTCCTCGGCTTCAAGTACTACGTGAGTCAAGCAGTGGGGGACCCGCGACTGTGCAAGCGGCGGCACTGCGTCTACCTCGAGGACAGCGGCTTCACACGCACCCGCACCGGCGAGAAGCTTGGCTACCACATCATGCACTCGGTGCACTTGCCGCAGTTCCCCGACCTGCGCAGCCGCAACTCCATCCCAGCGTTGATGTCGACGCGGTTCCTGTACCGACAGAGGGAAGAGGGCATCGTGGAGGTCTTTATGCTGGGCAACATCGACATCAGGGGCCTCGTGGTCAAGCCCATCTCGCTGCGCTACGCCGTGGAGACCATGTTCAACATGACGAGGCTGTTGGACTGCTCGGAGACCAAGCGGCTGACGCTAATGGCCCGCGAGTATCTGTGCCGCAAGAAGCAGGAGAATCGCTGGGGTGACAGCCCCGTAGATTCCGACAACTCGCCAGTCAATGACCCAAACGCCTGTAGTATGTGCGAGCGCAGTGGCAACGTCAACGTTGTCGAGTGCTTGGTCTGTGGCCGAGCTGCGTGCTCGAGGTGCCGCGCTTCAAAGCAGGTCTTCGTGAGCAGCAGCGACGGACTGCTGGGCCGCCTGATCATGGTGCCCGTGTGCACTGGCTGCATCCTGGAGGCCAACACGAGCTTCTTCGATGTGCTGCGCTCCCAGCAACGCGGACGCTCCAGAAGCTCTCGCTTTGGACGAAACACACTCGACTATCGGCCGTCCTCCCGAGGCGGCAGCTGCCGAGCAATGAACGCGGCAATGCGCAGTTCGTCTGTCGATCGCAGACAGCGGTACACTTCGTATTGCAAGGAGGACAGGAGCCCGTTGACTCCCGAGACGCTGCTGTCGAGCCCCGAGCCGTGCGCTTATTCATCGAGGCAGACATGGGTCGACACGCCTCGTCGAGCTAGGCCGATCCGGTTGACGCCAAGAGAGGCCTCGATCACCATCGAAGAGCGCAAACCCATTCGTCGTTCACGCTCGAAGCCGCCTCCAGTTCCCATGGGCCCGCCCCGACTGAGCCGATATCGATCCGGCTGAGGCACGGCAGCCGTGCCTCAGCCTAGAAGTACAAACGTTAGCAGTATACATTTATTCAGCGTCGAACATTCTACCGACATCTCCACCAACACGTTGGTTTCCTACGTCACTGAAAGCCACATGTAGTATTATATTAGATAAGCACATTGCTCACATGTCAACGGATCGCTAATCTAAAGAGTCAATCGGAACGACGTTGTCCGTCACAGAAATCGTCACGCTTATTCACTAAGTACGAATCTCACTAAGTACGATTAGCTGCCGAGCGCAGCGAAGGCGGCTCCGTCGCCGAAGGCGACCCCCACCATACTGAGGATATTGCGGGGCCGCAGGACCCGCCCCGGCCGCTGTATTACTAACCTAACATTGAGAGTAGTGCAGCGAGCCGACGAGGCGAGCGGAACGGGTCCACTACTGCCGTAGCGAAGCGTAGGCAGCCTGCCCCAATAGCGGAGCGAGTTTAGTGAGCGCAGCGTCTACCAACTTAAATTCCCCGCCGCGTAGCGGCGGCGCTCGGCTAGTCTAAAGAGTCAATCGGAACGACGTTGTCCGTCACAGAAATCGTCACGCTTATTCGCTAAGTACGAATCTCACTAAGTACGATTAGCTGCCGAGCGCAGCGAAGGCGGCTCCGTCGCCGAAGGCGACCCCCACCATACTGAGGATATTGCGGGGCCGCAGGACCCGCCCCGGCCGCTGTATTACTAACCTGACATTGAGAGTAGTGCAGCGAGCCGACAAGGCGAGCGGAACGGGTCCGTCATTGCCGTAGCGAAGCGTAGGCAGCCTGCCCCAATAGCGGAGCGAGTTTAGCGAGCCCAGCGTCTACCAACTCAAATTCCCCGCCGCGTAGCGGCGGCGCTCGGCTAGTTCGTTCGACAACAGGGTTGCTGACATGTGAATATTGCATTTTTATTGCGACCAGATCAAACCAATAGATACAGTAATCTAATTGGTAGAGAAAATCAGGTGTAAATAAATTATTGTTTGTCCTTTTTCTGGTAACTATTTATTGCAATTATTTCAGCATCAATTTATTTTTCGGCATCCCACAAGTCAAAATTTCGCTGATAAATCGGAGCTCTACAGTAGGAGGTTCGTTGTACCTAGTAAGTACCAGATCGCAATGCGCCGTGCAACGCACCAAGCAAACCATCACCAACAACACATACAACAATTCGTACAGCGAGCCACACTCAAGTGTAGCTCTTGCATTGCTGAACAAGCTCTATACTGTATCGAAGGCTTCGGGCGATTCGCGACGCTCACCCTGTACGACGCTGTGACAACCTATCAAGGTCGAATTACACTTCCATGCAGGTACATGTACAGCGCTAAGCTTAGACAGCACAACGGTGCTGTGTTGGCGATCCTGATTCAAACGATGCTACTGTAGCGGAACTTCAGGATACGAATTGTAAGCTACACGAAGAGCACGCCTTTGGAGGATAACTGCCCGAGACAAACCCGCGCGTGCATGTACAGTAGCTTAGTTGTCTGCGACGCTGGAGAGGATCGGCGGAGCTCAAAGCGCTGAAGAAGCCCCACGAACTTCTGCAGCGTGCTCGCCTTTAGCAGCCCCACCGTCAACATGAAGAAAGCCTCCGACCCGATAGCCATTTGTTGAAGTTTCTCTTGGAGTGCATGCACGCCGTTAATTTTTTAACGTTACACTCGCATCGATTAATCGTGCTCGTGCCATTTGGATGAGCCATAAGATTCTCGAAGGCACACTCCGCTCGGAGCCTCACTTGTAGATTGGAGCTCGACTGCCCGCGTGCTCTTCAAACGGATTTTCCACCATGCTTCGCTCTGCCGCCTTCGCCTCCGCGGCGTTCGTCGCTCTCGCTACCGCTCAGCCGTCGTTCGTCTACAAGTTCGACGCCGACACGGCTGGAGGCGTGGATGGCTCGATCCAAGTCAAGTACAAGGGTGAGGACTCGTCCACCGCCACCATTACGGCATCTCTCGACTTCTCGGGCGTCGACCAGGCTGCGATCAAAGAGTTCGACGGCAACTGCACCGAGGACGTCACGAGCTGGAAGTGGCACATCCACACCAAGTGGAGCTCAACGCAAAGCTCCGACTCGTACAAACAGTGCTCCAAGGCCGCGACGGACAACCACTACGACCCATTGCGCGCCTGCGGCTCTGCGTCCGAGTACATCGCCGAACCCGAGTGTAAGGCCAAGTCCAAGAGCTACGCGTGCAGTCCGTCCAACTACACGGCGGACCCGCTAGTGTGCGAGAAGGGCGATCTGTCGGGCAAGTTCGGCGCGTTCAAGCTTGGGGAGGGCTACACTGTGTCCGAGGAGTGGACGGATGAGCACTACCCGCTGCCGTCGGAGAACACGGACACGTGGAGCATTGTTCTCCACGCTGTTTGTGGCAAGGAGGCGCCTAGAATCGCCTGTGCACTGGGCACCAAGGGCGAAGCGGCCACTGATAGCGTCGATCAGTCCACTCCTGCTGAGGAGTCCCCTGTTCAGTCTACTGGTGGCGGCGGCGGCTGCAGTGTCAAGACCAAGTAGACTCATGAATGAGTGGTTTTCGTTGGCAAACACGGAGGGTGAACTGAAGAGCAGCCCAAAGGAATTCGTCGTTATCTTTACACTGGCAGCCACCGTATCCTAGATGTCGGCTGGAAGTTTGGCATACTACAGTAGTAATTCTAAACAACCTTGGCTATCCTACTGTACAATTTACATACCGTAGTTACATGAACTTTTGATTCCTGGTTTCAAGAGGTTTCAGCGAATCTCGACGCCACTTCTCCTAGACCCACTGAGCTTACAAGGTGTTGTAAGTTACAACACCTCCATCTCAGCAACAAGAGACAACTCATTCCCCTGCGAGACGGCATGAGCACGATTGCCGAGGTACATGTACAGACAATCCCCTCGCTAGTCATGGCGTCGGGAACCCACTTTTTATTCCTAGTTGAGGGTATTCCTGTCGTAGGGTGTACCATGGGGTGGTACACTGGACTGTACCACATCTATGGTACGTATTGGTGCAGTCTTTTGGTTACATAGACTGCTCAAATCGATGAGCGGACATGCATGGAATTCGTGCAGATATCGATATATACCTCGGTAACACCGAAAAGGATAAAAGTATATTTAATATAATACCGTCAGGCATGTGGAACATGATGTAGGTAATGATACTGATGTGCAAAATAAGTTGCCACGATAGTATTGAGCCCCATTTCACTCATGTTGGCAAGCACCCAATCTCCATTCTATTCAAAGGAACGGTACTAGCAGGTCTGAAAGCCAGCTCCGAATGCTAATGCAAGCATTAAATATGAAATCCGGTACGAAAAATGGACAATAGGAGGGTTAGACTACTGCAGACGTCATGTACAGATTGGACTTTTCCTATAGTTAAGCACCCCAACACATTCATAATCCGTGATTTTTATTCCTTATGACGATTGAGGGATGAGGGGGAATATTTACTTGGCTTTGTATGTGACGGTCATTCAGAAATCGTTGGGACCCACCTTTATATTCCTGATGAGCGGGTATTCTTATCCTAGGGATTACTACCGAGGGGATCGTCTGTACAGTAGGGACGAATGGTTCACAGCTTCCAAGTCTCGCAGTAGGTCTAACAACCGGCGACAACTCGTACGGTACCGGTGCACCCTGCACCGCGATTTGCAGGCCGAGAGTGTTCATACACCCGCATGCCAAGTGCTGGCTGCTACGTGCTCATGGCAATGAACGAGTTCGTTACCTCAACCTTTCCATGGGTGCGGAGATAATATACGTACTGTACTGTAGACTATCACACGTTCCTCTACTGTAAAGTTTCCAGCGAGTTTGCTAGGGCAACCGACGGTCTCCGATCGGTAACTCAAAGCGCGCTGGCCTCCATGACCAGTGCGCGCACCCTTCGATCCAGAGTGGTCATCTTCGCGTCGTGGTCGTCCAAGCTCCAGTTCCGGCACTCCGTCTCTGCATTTCGTCGCGATGCTGGCGAAAGATCGGGCTTTGAGGCGTTGAAGCCGAAGCCGAGTGCACGCACGCGTTCCTGCTGTCCGCATTGCATCTGTTGAAGTTTCTCAAGGGGCTATGCGCGCGCTTTTAACTGGTTATCCGCGCCTGGAGATTAAAAACAGGGAATGAGACTGGGTCCAAATCAAAACGTTTTGGGACAAGATCAAAATCGTTTGGACCACGATCAAACACTTGAAGACAAAATCAAAAACAAACGCATGTACTGGACAGAAACAAACAGATTCAGGGCAAAATCAAAACGAAACCGGCCACGATCAAAACGCATTGGCCCGTTTGTACCACCCCCGACTTCCCACCGAGTTATTCTTGACCTCCCACCGAGTCATTCTCGCGCCCCTGGCCCGGAGTTGCGCCATGTATCCACGAATGCATGCGCCACCACCAAAGGAGACTTATTTCGGCGTTACATATACTGTACATACCTACATGTAGTGTTTTGGGCCTCGATAAGTACATGTACACATCACGGTACTATTCTGATAGTACCGTGATTTGCTCAAAAGTACCGTAATCGATACAATGGGGCAATGACAATGGAAACAGAGAGCTACAACCGGTGTTTGCTTTATCTAGGCGCCGGGTATGCAGAATGTCAGTGGGAGCAATGCTGACAATGTAGCGGAAGTTCGATGAGTAGCGAAGCGGATCCAGCAGAGTAGAAAAACCGACCTAGTAATTCTAGAGTCATGCGTACATGTATACTTTATTGAAATATTAATCGGGCCGTGTTTACTCAATTGCTCCCAGCCACTCTTGCAGCAGCACTGCTGTGTGGTGGTGTTGTTAGAGTCGCGGTGGCACGTCTAATAACAATAACACCAATGACCATGAATACAGCAATAATAGCATACACTTATGAATAGATTTACTAGATCAAAGTACAGTAAGACTGAGCCCTCTTGTGTGTAAGACTAGCGTACGCTTCTTGCTCCACCCTCAAGCCTCATTTGCAAGTTAGTGAGGTAGCTATTCGTACATTTCAAATAGTAAAGTCTGCTGGTACTTCCGTATTACTGGTATTTGCACATTTAGCACTGAACCAACCTTATCGCGATTCATTCGATCACTTTAACTACATAGTAGATCGTTATGATGCATACTTATTGTAAAGGGAAGCCATCAATAAGTCAGTTTTTTTTCGTATGCACTGCTACAATGGTTCTGGTTGTAGAATATCTAGGTGTGCAATGACAATACTTTATGAGTACTACTTGCCCGGGGCCTTGTGGGAAACGATAAAGATGTCATCAATCGGTATTTAACACGTTATTGCGTTTGGAATAACATTGCTCTTATTTATAGCTAGAAGTAACGTCCTAGTTTACTTTCCCTCCTGCTCTCGGGCGCTACGTGAACTTGCAACTACTGGTCCTTCTCTAAAGACGTTGCTTGCTGAAATGTCATTCACATGCTCGGACGACATCCTTCTGGCTCGTGTAGCACGAAGGTTGCGCCAGGTTAGGCAAGCTAATAGAAAATGTAAGCGTCAGCCATAACGGGTTTGTCGCATGATGTTTGCGCTGGTTCCATCGTTTTATCCCACAGGTGTTCCCAGCCAAGTAGAAGACGACCTAGTTTCTAAACGCTGCTCGACTCCTTCACTTTACATACTAGGCACCAATATCACAAACTTCGGTTATATATCCTAATGTTTGCACTGTTGAAGCTCATTGTATCAATTACAGTACTGTCATGCCAGTCACGGTACTATCAAAAAGAGTACCGTGATTCGACAAATACTACCGTAAATAATACTGGGGCAAGTGCAACGCTGAAATAGCCCAGTTAGAACACCGTATGCATGCCTCCGTGGGTATTGTTGTATACCTTGAGCGCTCACCTCCCGTTTCGCTACCCAG
This sequence comes from Phytophthora vignae f. sp. vignae, assembly GCA_016169955.1. Taxonomy (NCBI): domain Eukaryota; phylum Oomycota; class Peronosporomycetes; order Peronosporales; family Peronosporaceae; genus Phytophthora; species Phytophthora vignae. The sequence goes on along the minus strand of JABJUM010000077.1, from coordinate 18,410 downwards.
GTAGTTCGAAGCTGGATCTAGCTAATGCAGATAATACTTAAATTTTAGAATAAATTGGCTATAATACTAATAAAATTATGAATTGCGGGCATTAAAAGCCATGTTCCATCGCCGCAGTGGCGACGGAGTACTACTGAGCCGCGCGGCGGGCTGGCACAACGACCGTGGTAGGACCGAGTTATTCTTGACCCCCCCCCCCCCGAGTTATTCTTGACCACCCGCCGAGTTATTCTTGACCACCCGCCGAGTTATTCTTGACCACCCACCGAGTTATTCTTGACCGCCCCCGTTTTTTTTGATCAGCTGCCCTTTTTGTTTTACACTACAAAGACAAGTCCCTGGCATGTGACTCACAGCGGCGCTTGCATCTTCTGACGATGGATAGGCGCTTTTGCAGCTCCCGTCTATCGCACATTTTGATTTGGGCCTCTTTCGCATTTTGATCGTGTCCCAAAAGCGTTTTGATCTTGTACTTTACTCAACAGGGAATGCAGGGGCACAACCGCGCGTCAAATGCCTCGGGATGTGCTGGACGAACCACAGAGGACAAAATACGAAAAACACCAAAGAACGCACACGAGCACCTTTCCTAAAGGGCTAGGTCGACCATATTAGAAGGCGGTAGTGAGCGGGTGTGAGGAGCGTAGCCATAGCAAACCCGCGCGGGGTGCCCGCGAAGCAGGGCCGCGCGGTATTTGCGGAGGCGAGCCCAGCGACGATCTCCTCTGCGAACGGACCCGTTGCCCTGTCCAGTAATTAGTTTTTCTAATGCGGGGGTCTGGGGGTGCAACCCCCAGAATCACCCCAAATAGAAGGACGCGATTTGCTTGGGTGTTTTTGGTGGGTTGTCAGTTGTGAAGCAGGTGCCAGAAATGCCGCTTTTCGCCGGCAAAAGGGACAGCTGCCAAAGTATTCCTCGGGCCCTATTATATCAGATTGGCGTGGCACGTATGTCCAGCTTGGAATGCCTCCCTCTAGGCCTTATGGTCTTAACTCAGTTCAGATATACTCGCCGATCATGTTGGAGCTCCATTTTATATAATCGACTCTGAGATAACGCGTCAAACCGGGCGGCAAAATTGTTGAAAACCACAATACCTGCGTTCAAAATTGGTTTGGTCACACTCGACGCTTTAAGATAAAGTATGCTGTATGAGATCTAACACATCGTGGGTATTTAATACTGTACATCTATTATAATATATATGATATTATTATACATCCATGTCTTTTTAGTAAAAATATGTAGCCCAAGTGCCAACTAGCGTCGGTTTCTGTACACATCCCATCCCAAAAGTCGCCCTAGATCGCAGCTGATGATGGGGATATTTGCATGCCCGGCACCGGTATACAAAGTTCGCACAATGTTCGCGCTATTCCGGAAATCAGCCAGAAAAGGTGCACAATGTACAACCTGCTCAGGGGCAGGTGGTATAGCTATCTTAAAGTTTGTATGGCCCGGAAGCTCCGGCACAGCATGCCGGGAACGGATTTGTATACATTTGTATAAAGTATGCCGGTGCCGGGCAGTGCGACCCCCCCCCCCCCATTAACATGTAAATTCAAGGCACTATCGGATATTTTATAAAACATCCACAATATTAAAATATGTTTCGTTTCGTTTCGCATTGACCACTTAACTTCTCTGGCTAACGACAACTATGACCTTGTCGGCGGTTGTCTCTATCCTACCACCCTATGAAACTGCTCTAGCCTCAACCAGAGCGACCTTCACACACTAAAGCGTGAACGCCGCGAACCCCGACGAGTTCTCATCACTGCTTTGCTCCACCCAGTGACTAACGTCGCTGGAAGCGTAGTTGTACACGTCGTCCCAAGTCGAGTCGGAGCCACATACTCGGTTGGGTTTTCTTTGAAAACTGCGGCGAGAGTCCATCGCCATGTTTGCGAGGGCATCCGCCATGGTGTTGTGCGCACGAGGGTGGTGCTGCTAAGAAAGGACCGCCAACTTGTCGGCCACCCTTCGGCTTTGCCAATACAGCGACCGTAAATGCTTGGCGCGTGGAGGTGTCCGCGTCTTCTGCTGATGGATGATGAGGTTGCTGTCTCCTACCACGTGAAGTGGCGTCCAGTTAAAACGAAGGCACGCCTTGAGCCCCGTCAGTAGCCCCATGTTCTCCGCCGCGTTATTGGTCGTGATGACTGCCGCGTAGGACATGCTAATAGCCCAACAGATCTCATCGCCACCTCGTCCGTGTCCAATGCGGACCACTGCAGCACCACAGCCACCAGGGCCTGGATTACCACGCGAGCCGCCATCGAAAAATAAAAGATAGCGGCTCCGTCCAAGAGGGGGCGCCTCGATCGTCGGCTCCCACGCTGATATAGGCACACGACGCATCGTCCGTGCCGCCATCTCGAGAACGTCGCGATGAATACTTCGGCCAAAATGTAGATGTACGGTGCCATATCCGTGCCGCAGTCTTGACGCCAGCAGAGCCCTATGATAGTCTTCAGCCACGTTGTTGAGGGGGTCAAAATAAGCCACTCGCCACCGCCATACTGCATGAACGTAGCGCGCTGCACCGACTCACCAACAACTTTCCACGACATTGGTGACCGCCACCGTTAACCATTCAGCCACACCCAATTCCAGGTGAGGGTAGAGGTCCTCTACCGCGTTCCACACGCCCGCCGGCACTTGAGGGAGAACCAAGCTAAAGAATGCCTCTTCGAGTGGAGCCCGCGGTAGGGCCAAAGCCAACCAGCGATACACAAAGGCCTTTCGTAGCGACGCCGCCGCTAGACAAGCCCAGAAGACATGATAAAGGTCCACGCGAACCATCCGTACATAGGCGGAATGAGGACAGCCGAGTTGGTGGCGGCTACAGTCAAACAGAGAGAAAGCGTGGTTCTTGAGTCGGTACAATATCTGCTCCCCCCATGGTCCAAGCCCAACAAAGTATATACTCTTAATGGGGCATTGTGTCCACTTGTAATTTCTCTCGATATAAGAACACCGACAAAGTAGTTCTCCTTCGCTAGTTAATATGTTTGTATTTTCCACCCACTTCTCTTGATATCTTTCCATAATACTCTTTCTTTATCATTTCACCATCAAGCTTAAAATTTTACATTGCATCCAAATATATACTAAACCTACTTGCTCACAGGTCAATACAAAATTATTCCCACAAAGCTCTTATTTTCTAAAGTGTTGGGGCATTGTGTCCACTTTAAGATTTTTCTAAATATAGCGAGATGAATAAAACAATTTTTGGTGATATTATTCATTTGAAACTGAAGAGCAAAAAAAAATGATGAGTCCATCGCATCGACTCACTTTTTCTTACTTCAGCACTCATCGACAGCAGCCTTCAGCTTGGGCATCTTGGTCTGAACGAAATCATTCTTCCTTAACCAATCTAAATATTTAGGATCAATAACTTGAATCTGTTTAATACTCTTGAGCTTGTATTTGCCCCAAGGCATAAGGAACGACCCATCATCGTTGCCAAATTTGTCAGACAGAAATTTACCAATTGGACTATCATCAGCTACGAGACTCTTTTGATTCATAGACCAATGACAGTATCCAGGATCGGTAGCATAGACCTCCTGAATAGTCTTCGATTTGTGCTGGCCAAAAGTTAATGTACTCATTGCTATCTATATAGGTAGCCATATCATTGTTTTTGAAAATAAATTAAATTAAAAAAATGTGGCGTAGCGGGATCAGCAAAACCTGCGAGATCGCCGATCCAACTTGCCAACTGCGCCCGAACACCGACTTACGGAGGGGGTCCCCCGATGATCCGTGATCTGTGTCCTGAACTGGTCACCTTGTGTACCTGTCGGTAGGGCTGGATCTGCTCCTCTGGTGTCTGCTGAAGCGTCCGAGCCTTGAAGACAGAACAGTCTGGGCGAGACGCGGGGATGTGGGTGGAGCAGCGCGGAAATCTTCACTCTGCTCGCGGTTTACTCCAAATCCAGTAGTCTTGTACTTGGATCTGGCGGCCTGGATCTGGATCCGGCCGGGTGGTTGCCTTTCGCTTGTTGTAGTTCCTTTCCGATGCCTTCGCAGGTCTTCCTTGGTCGTGTTTGCCGCCTCCAATGACGGTGTCGTTGACAGTTGAGAATCGAAGGACGCACCGGCCAAACAGATAACTCCGGTGGATCTTGGATCCGCACTTGACAGTAGTTCACTAGGAAGGTTTTGGATCTGGCCAATGTATTACTCCAGTCTTACCACCAACACTAGATCTGCTACGGCTAACCTCTCTACGCAGCGTAGGGCCAATGTAGTTCCCGTTTCCAGGCGAGGGAGGAAGCACTTGCGTTGATCAAGGCAAATTCGTTTCTGATTTATGCTTAAGTTCGTTCTTATCCCAAAGTCCTATCATCATGTGGATCCTATCATCCCATCTGTACCTACCGACTCTATGGGCTCCCTTTACCTTCATTGCGTGTCAGCCACTTGCCCGTCGTGTTGTGTTTACGGCCTCGTGATTACGCCTGGATACGGGATTGAACCCATCTCGGATTGAACCCATCTTGGATTGAACCCATTTTGGATCTGGATCCAGTGAGTGTGGATCCAGATCCGTCCGAGTCTGGATCCAGATCCATCTGATTCTGGATCCAGATCCATCTGAGTCCGGATCCATCTCTCGCCCAATCACTTGCCATCACACATTTCCGAGAATTGCGCTTCACCACAACCGCCTCCTGACCGTAGTCATTGCCGACCAACGGCATCACTGCGGGCACATTTTGCCAACTTCTCCATTTCCCAAGAGCTGCCGACATGTCGAACACCAGGCGTAGCGCGACGCCGCCATTCGTGACCAAGATGAGGTTGCTGTCTTGCTGTCACACCAAACGCGGGAACTGGATGCAGCCCGGGCGAACATGCAGCAGCAGAACGTGGAGCCGCGTACCTTGTGAGCGGAGGTTGCTGTGAGATCGGGAAATGGCCGTGGCCGGGCGAGTTCCGACCGAGGCCTAACTGTATTGAACCTGCGGATGATGGCTGACCGAAGACTCTGATTGGTCGGACACATTCCCCGCGTTTGAGTGCCACGGTGATTGATGGAGACTACGGAGTGACAGGAGAGCATCGGCGGGTCATAATAAACCGCCTGCCGGGGCCTCCGAAGTTTCATAGTGGGTAGATTTATGCCCAGTAGGAGTTCGGATTTAGGGCGAGGTATCGTCCGGTTGTGAGATCAGCTCGAAAGCTCGGTCCACACTTGATATTTGTGTAGACATTAGGGATTAGTTATAGAGGAGGCCTCACGGCCTCTAACATTAAACAGAGAGCAGAATCTTCCCCCCAAGTCACACAAGGGTCAAGTCCGTCTACGGTAAGTCGCTTAGCTTAGCGTAGGGTCTGGATACACTCGGCTGCACGGGGTATGACTGCCGGTGGACATAAGGTGCATTGACCGAGTGTTCATCCTGGCAAGGCCAAGAGTGAGTAGGTGGCCGAGTGTTGAGAGGTAGTAGAGACCTCTGTGTACAGTTGTACGTTTGGCTGGGCGTGAGGCGAGGACCCCCCAGTGTATTTGACTTCTAGCCGAGGCTTCGCCCCGGCGCCCCTGTAAGAGGCTTCAATTGGCCTGGTACCCTTCCTCTCTGAGGGACCACAGAGGTTTAGTGCGAAAGCACGCATTACACATTACATCCTAGCCGTAGCTCGTGGCTAAGGGTGCTCTTTTATTTGAATCAAAGGGTAACCTACCGGACCCACAGCACACAGGGAGGCACATTCCAGCCCGTATAAGGGATCGGACCTGGTCTTCAGGTGTATTATCCCGACATATCCGCCGACCTTTCGGGGTAGGCGTGTGTTGTTGGTAGGGCTCGTCCTAAAGACTTCGGTTGATAGGGCGGGGACTCGTAAACTCGTGTTTTCCTTCCTACACGACAACTGGTGCCACGACCCGGGAATGGTGTGACCGATTGCGTGTTGTGGTCTGTGTAGGTTTGCCCTAACGAGCATTGAGGAGAGAAGAAGAAGAAGAAGAAGTGAAGAGAACAAGAAACAAGAAGAACAAGATGGCGAAAGGATCCAAGTCAGCGGTACCAGCTACGCCGGTGAAGTCGGGGCGACGATCGGCGGGGGCTCGCGCTCCCTGTCCCGGAACCTCGTCGCGGAATTTGATGAAGTGGCGAAACCCGACCACGCGGACGATGACTTTGAGGACGGCACTGAGACCTCGGACTCGAGAGCTCTGGTGCAGGTTACTAAGGGTCCTCAAGAACCCCGTGGAGGTCGGCCTGCAATGAACAGCAGCACTCCAGCTGCGAACAAGGTGCTCGGCCGAATGCTTGAGCAGATGATGGAGTCGAGCGAGTGGATCTGGCAATTCAGCCCGGAGATGACGCGTCAAGTGACATGGGTTGAGCTGAAAGAGGAGTTACAGCACCCCGTTGAGTCGACCTCGGTCACCCAGGTGGCCGAGGATACCCCTCCTGCGAGCGATGGGATGCGAGCCGATGACTCGGCCTTCTGAGGTCTCGATCAAGAGTTGGACGCCCGACCTGGCCGGCAAGGACTTGCACAAGTGGAAGAGGAAGCTCCGTCTGAGCTTTGGAGAAACGGACCTGACCCTGGGACGCCCGCCGAGCGCTCGGTGCTCTGTCCGCGTCGCGAGCTTTCGGTCTCGCGTGCAATACGTTCGGCACGACTCGCCGACCTAGGAGTCACCATGTGCGAGTCCTGGAATGTAACGGGGTACAATCAAGTGTACCCATTACATGAAGAGTGACGGGTGTCACTCTCCCGAGTACATGGTACATGGTACATGGTACCAGTAGCTCCGCAAGCCAACCATTTGAGTTTGTGTGGGCTTTTGTATAGTTAACTTGTAGTTTGTATTGAGCCAACTTAACCCCTACCAAAAATACAGTCAGTCTTATAACCTACTCCATTGTAGCAAGTCAAGTCGTCCCCTTAAGGCCAGGGACACGTGAACGGCAGTTCACTTGGAGTTCGTATACTCCTGCTTCCTCTGTTAAGAAGTGCTGTGTGCCCCGTCACACTTGGTAGCACTCGTAGTCAATCCTACGCCTACGCGGGTAGATTGGTCTACCTGAATCCTCGGCGGCTCAGGTCTGTGAGCCACGATGGACCGAAGTGAGTTTCCTCACTTGACTGACTCGCAGTTCGAGTCAGTGCGGAAGATGGCGGGCATCTTCGGAAGTGATGCCCTCCGGAGCTTGGCGGCGGCGACGCCAGCCGAGCAGGTCGAGCGGGTGAGCGCGTTTGACGAGTACGAACGCGGGCTCATCGCTCATGTGCAGGGAAACCTGCTGGCTCAGATGAGTGAGCCCAGACGGGTGCAGCCTAAGCCTTTGCGGCTAGCTGTGCCTCCGTTCGAAGGGAAGGAAGGCGAGAACCTTCACTTCTGGATCCGGGAGACCGAGATCGCAATGAGCGCAGGTCTCATCTCGGCTGAGAACCTTCGAGTCGCTTTTGCGCTCTCCAATCTTGGCGGACGTGCCAAGACTTGGGCGTATACGCGCGAAGCGATGTCGCCTGGATGCTTCACATCCTGGGCTCAGCTGTGTGAGCAGCTTCAAGCCGCTTTTCTCCCGGCGAACAACGAGTTCCGCCAGCGCTCGCGCTTCCTTGCCTGCAAACAAGGGGAGCGCGAGCTGTACGCGTACGTACAGGAGATGCGCACGTTGGCAGCCTCGCTGGTGGGGAGCCCACTGTCGGAAGATGTCAAGATGACGGTCTTCGTGGACGGCCTGAAGGTCGGTCCTGTGCGCACGCAGCTGTTCCGCGTGCGCACCAGCACTATGGAGGAGGCGATCCGAGTCGCCCTCCAGGAGGAGTACAGCCACAAGCAGGCTGGTGCTCTGGCTGTTGTACAGCCTGTGATCACTGACAGCGAGCCAGAACCTATGGATCTAAGTTCGGCTGAGCAGGACTCAGTCCGCTGCTACGGCTGCGGCGGACTAGGACACTATCAACGTGTCTGCCCATCGCCAGGGTCTGGGAAGAAGACCTACCCGAAGACCAGAGGGTCAAGGGGGCGCCGACGCCATGCACCGTCAGGTGCTCAAGGGGGACACAACCACCAGTAAGGACGAGGGCCTTGCTGGGGTTGGCCCGAGTCTTTGTGATGGGTGTACGGAAGGCGTACACCACAGAGACGCGGGGTCCCTTGAGAGCACTGATGCTCGCATTGGTGAAGGACAACGATCGGTTGTCGGTAGTACACGTGAGTGTACGGGGGTAATGGTATCCCTTGACATGATTGAGTCTGGGACGTTGCGCGTGTTCGCACGTCGCCAGATGTGTCGGTTGGAATAACGACACAAGTGCCGAGACTCTGCGAGAGTCGAAGCCCAAGGGCAGGTCTCATTGACTGAGGCCAGGCCGAAGAAGAACCTTGGGGTCCGCTGTGACCCTGGCTGCCGCGTGTGATGCCGCGGGCAGCAATGGAACCGCACATGTTCCCGGACATGGTCCCGGACATGGTGCCGAAGATGGCCCTGGGCATGGAACCGTATATGCCCTTGGCCTGGACAAGTATGGCTTGGCCCTGAGTGAGCTGTGCAAGCTGCACGGGCTCTCGGTCGAGCAGCGCGACAATGCCTTTGAGGCTAAGTCGGCCCTCTGTGTCTGACAGAGCATTGGCGAGTCATGTTCCCACCTCTGGTCAGACACAAGGGCGTCCGAAGGGACCGCCAGGACGCTGGATGCGTCGGACAAGACGAAGAAGAAGAAGGGAGGCATCACTGACATGATGACCAACCGAGGGCTGTTACGCCTGGCATGTTGAGCTGCCTCAAGAAGCAACTCCAGTGCTGAGAGTCATTGCTCGGTATGAGCATTGACAAGGGTGGTGTTCGGTGACGCCACCAGGTCGGTAACCAAGGACCACTGACTTGCGGGTAACTTAGTTCCGCACAAGAGCATGTAATGCTGAGGAGGCCACTCAAGGCATCTCCGGCGTGGGTAACCAAGTACCACGGACGGTCGCCCAGACCATAACTGAAGAGGAAGGCGCTGCAGGCACTTCCTGTGTGGGTAACCCAGTTCCACACCAGGTCACTCAGACCAAAACTGATGAGGGAGATGCACGATACATTTCCTGTGTGGGTAACATAGTTCCACACGCGTCACTCAGACGGAAACTGATTGTGAAGTCGCATGATGCGCTTCCTGTGTGGGTAACGTAGTTCCACACGATGCGGCAAGGCTCCGCATGAGCCGGAAGGGGGTCGCGCGGTGCACCTCCTGCGGGGGTAACTTAGTTCCACGCACGGTCAGTATGACCAGGACTAGTGATCAGGTCACTTGGGTCTCCTCGCGTGTGGTGGATGTCCACGCGGAGTTTAAGAAGCCCGTGACACTGTCACGATGTCATAGCCGCACGGTCCTCTTCGAGGCTCCGCACGGCTCTGATTTTAAGCGGGGGAGGAGTGCCCGGAAGCACTTCCTTCCTCCAAGGGCTTAGCATCCCGGTCATCATGGATGACGTTCGACTGGGGGGTTCGGCCGGCGCAGCTGTGGCCATGCGCACAGTAGACGTGGCTTGGGTACATGTCGTACCTGCGGCGATGCATGTTGCGTCGCCGCCGACTCGGCGCATATGGTCGATCACGACCTGGAGTGTGTCTGCAGGAGGGCGACACCTCAATTGACCACATGCAGGAGCATGCTCGGTCTGCCTGCGATGGCCGCGGTCACTGAGCGGCGTTGGGGCAACAAGTGTCCAGGACTCGGTGCCGAGATGGCAGAGTCTGAGTATGCGTGCATGTGATGCAGCTACTCTCAAGGAAGGACAAGCCGTACGCTGTCATGGGTGTCTTCACCCGCAGACGTGGGTAACAGAGTACCACGTCAAGTCACGCAGACTCAAACTGCATACAGGCTGGTACCCACCAAGCCTTGGTCGACGATGTTGACCCGGAGCCCAAGCAAGGAAGCTGCCCGCGCCACCGGAGTCTGCTGGTATAGCGACTCGGCGCTGCAGGGCGGCGCGAGGTTAGGCAGTCGGCTGCTGCCTGACCCACCGGGGTTCTAATCGTAAGTGGGGGAGGAGATCGGAAGTGCCCTTCCTCCCGAAGTCTCTGGCATGAGACTTGCTTCTTCACAGAAGCCGGTGTAGTGGCTGCATGGTGCAACCACTCACTAAGCATTGCACGAAGGTGCTGGACCTGATGCGTAGCTGCTTAGGTCCCATGGTCTTGGTGACCGATGGCCAGCAGCTTTGGCAGTGGTCACTGCCGCTGCTGGGCCGAAGGTGGCGCGCACATTCGCTGCGGGAAGGCTGCATCTGTCGGGTGAGGCCATGGCAGCCGGTCTGCGGCTTGGGCCGCGGACGAAGGCATGTGCGCGTACGCATCGCCATGCCGTAGCTTGATGCTGTTGCTACACTGGACGCGGTACGTCTACCGGCCAGTTAGCTATCAGCATCATGCTGAAGCTCAAGGCTGTGGTTACGCTGGGCGCGGCACGTCTGCCGGCCAGGTTGCCATCAGCCCCGAGCATGGGTGTTGTCCACCAGGACGAACCCGAGGGACAGCTCCATGCTGTTGCTACGCTGGGCGCGACACGTCTGCCGACCAGGTAGTCAACGGCAAGGAGCCTGGGTGTTGCCCACGAAGGGTGAGCTCGAACGTGTTGCCTTTGCGGGCATTCACACTTAGCGCGGTGTATACCGTGCTTGTAAGGCGCGAAGCCATACGAGTGCACGTGGCACCTGACGCTCACTGTGCGCGGGGCACTTGGAGTACGCGAGGTACTCGCAGTGCACGCGGCACTTGTCGTGCACGTGGCACTTGATGTGCGCGAGGCACTATGGCGGTCGTGGTTCATGTGGTACACGACATGCCTTTGGTGTATGGGGTGGTGCCCCGTACACCGTGCGGTCCGGTATGGACTGTGTGCCATGCGGCCTGGCTTGCGCACCGACCTGGTGTTGATCGCCGCGACGCATGATGCGATCGCTGGTGACGGAGGCCAGTGTACCTCGCACCATGATGAAGTACCATCGCGGTACCTTGGTGTCGGTGGAAGACACCTCAGCGTCGGCGACACGATGGCCGTGACGCGGGGCAGGACTTTGAACAAGTCCGCCGCGTTGCTCTGGACGATGAGCTGGCTGCGAGCAGCAGCCGTGGTCCCCGGGACTATGGCGACGATGAAGCCGGATGCTTCTTGGCTTTGGTCAACGTTTGACCTCAGCCCATGGGTCGTGCCGATGAACTCGGACGACAGACACACTGCGCTGTGACGAAGCGGGGTCCTGTCGGACCGCTGTCATGGCCGGAGATGAGCCGCACCGCTCTCTCTATGGTTACGCTTCGCGCTGACCGGAAAGGTGCCGCCCCTTGCGGGAGGTACCGTCGCACGAACGTGCCAGCAGGGCCCAAGGGCCATGTGACGCCAACTGCTGGTGGTCTGCGACAGGAACCGCAAGTTTGGAGGCACATGCATCCCGTGCGGAGGCACTCTGCGCCTGCTAGCGCTGTGGATACGGCCACTAGAGGCGTCGGCTTTGCGGCCTACATCGCCGAGGGCAGGGAGGTGCCGCGCGGGGTGCCCGCTGCGGGCACAAGTCACTGTGGGTGTGACAATGAGGCGCGCCAGCCTTGCGGCGGCGGCGCCCGAGAATCCGACCTTTGGGAGTTCGGATTCTCTCGAAGCTGATTGGAGAATCAGATGTGATTCTCAGATAAGTGGGGGAGGATGTAACGGGGTACAATCAAGTGTACCCATTACATGAAGAGTGACGGGTGTCACTCTCCCGAGTACATGGTACATGGTACATGGTACCAGTAGCTCCGCAAGCCAACCATTTGAGTTTGTGTGGGCTTTTGTATAGTTAACTTGTAGTTTGTATTGAGCCAAGTTAACCCCTACCAAAAATACAGTCAGTCTTATAACCTACTCCATTGTAGCAAGTCAAGTCGTCCCCTTAAGGCCAGGGACACGTGAACGGCAGTTCACTTGGAGTTCGTATACTCCTGCTTCCTCTGTTAAGAAGTGCTGTGTGCCCCGTCACATGGAAGTACGGTGTGCCCTCGGTCTTGGCAGAAAACACTCCTTCCGTTGCTTGGCCGCGGTTTGAGCGCTCGGCTGACTTCTTTGGAGTCTGCGGCAGTGGAATCTTCGACGGGTCAACTGGTTCCATCGCAGGGACAACGAAGCTCCACGCGACGCTCAAGCCGTAGGTTCTCGCCGCGTGGGCTGGCAGTCCGGATATTTTTTCTGCTTACTTTTTGTATTTATCAATCTTTTTCATAATCTGGTTTCATAATATCGATATCGTTTTCTAAAATATAATTTTATTTTTTTTAGTTGACTTCAACTTATCATTTTTATTTGTATTGCCTCCGCCTCAGATTTTATTTTTTCATTGGCGATGTTCTTTTTTTGAATTATTTTGTTTAAATTTTTTATTCCTTTGCTTTTATAGTCGATAAGTGTTTTTTTCTTATGTATATGACATACATCCTTCGGAGGCGAAATTAAACACTTAGCTCCTTTGGAAGTTGCACATTTCGATTGTAATATACTTTTTTTTAATCCTTAAGATAGTTTAAAATATATTTGCTAAATCAACGGTTGCTCAGGCGACTTGACGATTTAGCTACATGCTCGACTGCTAAATCAACGGTTGCCCAGGGGACTGGACGGTAAATACCGTCTTGCTTAAGGTACCTATCTTGGCGAATATTTTGATTTGACACGATACTTAAGAAAATCTTAAAGTGGACACAATGCCCCAACACTATAGAAAATAAGAGCTTTGTGGGATTTTTTTTATTGACCTGTGAGCAAGTAGGGGTTTAATTTTAGTATATATTTGGATGCAATGTAAAATTTTAAGCTTGATGGTGAAATGATAAAGAAGAAGTATTATGGCAGCCCGTGGCAGGCTGGTGAGCTCAAATATGTATGCCGACAGGAATTTTTCCTGCCACCGAGTACTTTACTTAGTAGTAGCTTCGCTACTGTTTCGATTAACTTCATCGAAGGTTTTGGGCGATGCCCTGCTGGGTTTGTCGCTTGGATGAGCACCTGGACTGTACTCGTAAGCGCACGCTGTCGAAGTGTTCTTCTGGCTGTTGAAAGCATGTCGTAGATCTAACAACTTCTGGTGCTGACTGTGTAGTCCTCGTGGATTTCCACGCAGACAACTTCATCCTCTCTCCGTGCTGGGGTACGAGTACATGTAGCCAAGCTCTATTCGGACATCCAGATTTCATGGTGGCGTGGAGCTGCATTCGCCACGTCCGCAGAACCACGCGCCGCGACTGAAGGCAGAAAGACAAAGAGAAAAAAAGAGTGCAGTACTTAAGTAAGGGTAAGAACTGGGGATGCTTCAGCAAATGTCAAATTCACGACTTAACTGAAAATAGTTAGCTACTTCTAACCCCTTCTAGCGGCTGCCGCTGCCACTGCCCTCACCTTCACCTTCTTCATTGACCGGTAGAACTGGTTAAACTGGTGCACGATAATCGCAGCGGGGTCGCTTCTCCAGTTGGTTGACAGCCTGAACACTGAGCTGAAGACGTCCTGCGGCGTCAACCCTTCGTTGATCCACTGCTTGAACTGCTGGACCTGCAGCGCCTTCGCCAGCGATTCGGTTTCCTTAACGCCCTTGGCAGTTTGCAGGATCTTCGCCAACTCCGCGTCGCCGTAGGCCTTTCGGAATGTGTTGAACATGGTCGCTTCGTTGCCCGGGTTGCGGCGGTTGAACTCCTCTGCGTATGTGAGCCAGCTCTGCAGCTTCGGACTGGAGAGAAGGTTGTCTCCGGCCTTGTCGAGCTTCAGGAGGAAGAACACGTCGTCCGCAGTCTCGCCCTTCTTGAGCCAGCCGTTGATCGTTTTGGAGGTGACCTTCGACCCACTCAGGGACCACACGTACTTGGATACAGTTTCGAGTCCGGGGAGATACAACCGGTCTTCGTCGCTTGCGTCATCTTCGCTCTCAGTCTCAACAGTCCTCAGAAGTCTCGCGTTGCCGTGGTCTGCGCCCACAACGACCGCAGCCTTGTGGTCGTTCGTGGAGGTCGAGTCAGCATTAGCAACTGAGAGGAGGGTGGCCGCAACCGCCAGCACAGCGAAGTGAAGCCGCATTGTGATTAAGTCTGGTTGGTTACAGTCGCTTTGGAGCCCCTGACGATCGAAGAGGAAGTTGCAGAATGAACCGACACGCGCTGGGTGCCTGCAAAACTGGTGGGACAAATGGTACACCATTTCAAGTCCAAATTGAGAGAAGTCGTGCTTCAAATTGAGAACCGCCAAAAGCAAATTGAGAAAACCTCCAATCATGAATATGCTTATCATCTAATCACCTACAAGACCGAATATATTGAACAGAGCAACTGACTTGCCCACTCTATGTCGATCAGAAAATTCCCTCCGGAAAATTTTGGCCGGGACAGTGCACTTTTTCTTGATCTCTCTTGTTTTGATTTTGGTCGTTTTTGTTTTGATTTTGACTTCTCTCAATTTGGCCTTGAAATGGTGTTAGCAATCGAGCGCATCCTACCCCAGCAGCACCATGTGGTACAAAAAATGATGAATAGGCTCATACTCTCAATTTAACGATATTCCAAACGAGGGGTTAAACTTCTACAGTAGCCTACTTTTAAGTTAAAAGTATTCTAATATATAAAATCAGCTCGAGCCGCCGTTAACAATACACTAACGTGGCATAAAGAGGCCTTCTATTTGAGCTTTATACCTGACCTATAGAAGCCTTGTAGACGTGTCTGTATGTCGACCGCATTTGAGTGGGTTTTAGCTTTTGCAGCTGGGGGTATCGAGTCTGAAATCATTCCTTTGCCCTATGCTGCTATATGTATGTGCCTCCTCTGCAATCATTCCCTTGCGTCTACCCTGTGCTGCTATATGTATGTGCCTCCTATGCTGCGATAAAGGGCCGCTGAGCTCGGCGATCTCCTTGAGCATACACACCGGTACGTCTGAGTTAGTTGGGTACCGGTACGGCATCGTTTTCGGCAGAAAGTCCGCTAAGAAGATTTGCGGGATATTTTTTTTAATTTCTGAGAGGATGTCTAGAAAAAAAGTTATTGCAATTTTCCCGCGGAAAAAAGTCGAACATTGCGTTAAACTGGTCGAGCACCTTACTGTAGTTTGCTGCAAACAATGAGCATAATACCATCGTTTACGTTTGGTACTCGGCTGTTCTTTGGCTCAGTACGCGTTGATATTTCGGTCAGAATTCCAAACACATACAGCTACCGTCTTACCCCGCATAGTGCGCATAGGCGCACAAATAAAATATAACGCCCAGTGAGCGTAATATTCATTTAAACCGCCTAGGCGGTATGCTACGAACAAATCCTACAACCTAGAAGGCGGGCCACCCCAATGGCACCAAACGTATTTTTGAAGCAACAAATACGACTGCATACATCACCTATTTTAATGTGTTATGAAACGATGCAGCACGGAGCTCCTCTCGATGCTGCCACTATCTTTAAATGGTGCTTGCAGCAATACCGTGGTTTTCCTTCGACACCGGCTTCGTATGCTTTTTTCGGTGATGATGTAGCTGCGACGCAAGCTTGGTTGAGGGCTTGAGCTGGACGTAGTGTTAGGGTGAGCAAGCGTAGCTTTGGTAATAGTAAGTTTACATTAGCATAGGCATTGGTTGTGACTTCATTTTACCAAACCTTTTTCTCTGGAGGTGTCCTTGTAATACACCCTGCGTTATATTTGGGGTATGCATGTAGGACTTTTAACACCAGATTTTTTATTACTACGCCTATGCGCTTTATGCGGGGTAAGACGGTAGGGTCTGGGCAATGCATGCTGAATGATGTCAGTAACGCACTCTTTGATCACTGGTTCGGTTCATCGGGATCCCTTCGTACAAGAATAGCATAACTAGAGTTATTACAACATATGAAATCACCCATAGACTCATCTTGATCGACGCCTCGACCAGGTCTTGTTTTGACCAAACTGCTGTTTTCAAGTGAATATGATCGGGGATCTGTCCAGGAATCCCCGATCAGATTGGAGAGTGTCCTAGAGGAGCTAATCCAATCATAATGCAGAGTTTCAAATATTCGGTCGATTCTACACGTGCAAAGATGTACTTAAGCACAGTATGACGTGACTCACGCACCTCACGGCGTGAGGTGCACGCACTCTTGACTGCATCTGAAATTCGTACAAGTAAAAAATAATATGTAACCCCCCCCCCAGACACACACAGGGACATGATTGTGGTATTTACATTTCTGTACAGTATTGTCGATTTCGCCCAAAATTGCGGAACTTGGGCAGTTGCCTCCCTTCCATGAAATATCCAGCGAATCGCCAAAGCCCTATCATTGGCCAATATTTATAAAAATCCTTGGTATATACCCTATCACCAGTCGGCAACAATTCTCTACTGCAGCAAGCAGGCGGCAACGAGCTCAAAGCTGACTTCCAGAGCATCGCGGACACCTTCAGGAGGCGGTACGTTCAAGTATGTGTGGTTGTGGGAGGTGGTTTGCTTATCAGAGGTCCGAAAATACAGTACTATATTGTATTGAGCACACAATCAGACCGTAATAAAAATTACAATTAAGTATGGAGCAATTATAAAAATTGCCGCAATTTCAATATTCGACTCCAATTCTGAGGCATCTATAGAGTAAGTAAACACCCGTGAGCCTTCCTGGCAATAAACACCCGAACCAGTCGACAGATGCAGAGACCAAATGAAGCCGACCAGGAGCGGCGATTTACAGACATTTCCTCACTGACGCACACCGATATTGCTAAGTGGATTATCGATAAACAAGAGTGCCCTTGGCAGAGTAGTTAGTTTGTTAGCGTTCAGCCCTGGCAAGTAAACCGCGCCACCGTATTGGTGACGTCACCCTTCCCCCATTAAACACTCTGAGCCACTTCTGTGGGTATTATGCTTACATGCTGATATGGAAATAGGGCGGGGCGGGGGGGGGGCTGTGGACAACATGACACGTTGGGTGCCTTTAATTTATTCGTGTAGGATAGAAATATCCAAATTTTATCATACCATCTAACAACCTGAAATATGGATGCAAATATGTTCTGGTTTGGGTGAATACATGTATTTGCGTTAAATATGTTATTTTGTCCCTCTATGGGTTTACGGTAAGTATTCCACTCACACGATCGCCTTTGTTGGCTGCGTGAGGAGATCTAACCTTCATTTACCGACGTATCTTGCTACTGTGGGCGCGGGCATCCTTTTTTCATATTAATTGTCAATAATTGGTGCAATACTGTATTGTATTGGAGTCCGTGATCTCCAATAATAAAAAAATATACGGCAAAACCCAATTATTTATTGATTCGCAATTATTATTTCGGACCTCTGTTGCTTATTCGCAGTTCGAAGAACTGTCGTTAGGCGGCCCAGGCGAGTTTGTCATCGAGTGACATTCTCGCGACATCCACCGCCTCTGCGATGCAGGCCAGTGTCTCATCAAGCGACGTTCTCGCGACATCCACTACAGGTCAGCACTGGCCCCTGTGTATCATCGAGCGACATTCTCGCGACAACCACCGCCTCGGCGGCACATTCGCCTGACCCGAATTTGCAGTTTCGAAGGAGCGGTGTATCATTTGAAGTATGATACCAGGGCAGATGCTGCGGCTGCGAGGCAGCCGCAGGAGATGCTTACCGATATGCAGTAAAAGAGATTCCTAACCCAGATATAATAAATAATGCTATTTAAACAAAATGCTGTTATCCTAGTCTTTCCGGTAGAGTCCTGGTTGCGCGTCAAGCAGTGATTGGAAAAAATATATTGGTCTATACGCCGGATAAATATTGCAAGCAAAATGCAAGACTGCAGTGCGGTAGCAATACAAAATAACCAATTGCATGTGCCGCGCATATTGCAATACAATATTGCAGCGAAACTCAAAATACTCAACTGTGATCACGCGGTTCCTCATTCAGTTCTGGTCACATTGGCTTCTCCAACACGCCCCTAGCGATTGTCTGCTGTTAATTTCCAGCACCCTGATATCGAACATAGAGGACTCTTGAAAATTCTGTTTTGTGTACATAATAAATAAGTATTAGCCATCTGTATATTGCAATATCTTACGTGCAGTAACATGTACAACATGACAGAGTGTAAATTGCAGTGAAGCCTTTGATTGCAATACCCAATTGCAAGAGAGCAAACACTGCAATCCAAGACTGCAATGACGACAAATCACGCAACTCGCTGCGAATATATTTTTTCCAATCACTGGTGTCAAGCAAACAAATTATTTGTTTGAAAGTATGATGCAGATGAGCTCAAAATGCGTACGGTATAATTTTGGCTGTTGTGTCCTTGTTGTCGGAAGTCCAATGCAGGAATCTTGCTGCTCCCGAGAACTGCGAACCCCCCGGAAAACCAGTCCGGGTACCCCCAATGTAGTTGGTTATTACTGCTGTAGCTGTTGTGAT